>JASPKZ010001613.1:0-336198 GCA_030220185.1 Diploptera punctata
TCGGTCCACCAACAGAGGGAAGAAGAAGAGTTTCTTCCGATCGACATAACATCAGTTGCCAACAAAGTACTGAAATGAGACAGTTATGGTCTCGAAATCGCAATCTACTTAGAAGATTTATTGAGGAGAGGTAAGAAACATTTAATTTAACCATATTTGGAGTCTGTTCATCTTACCTCAATATTAACGTTGATTTGTTATTGAACATGTTTCAATTATATCATAATCATCATCAGCATCTTGCCCAGACTGGTTGGATTTATGTTGTCGATGTCAGCTCCCTCCCGTAGTTGGCCATCCGTCAGTATTTCGAAATTCATTACTCTGTTTTTGTTCTTCTGAATACAGATTTTTTTTCCCAAATAGTCAGCTCTTTTGTATTTACTAACTGTTTTAATAATTTAGTGTCCGAATTTATATTATGTTTTTTGGACCAAACATGAGCAGCATTTTTAATATTTCTTACGTGTTCTTTGGTTCTAATTTTTAGGTTTCTTTTTGTTTTTCCTATATATATCTTTTCACAACTCATACATTCAATTTGATATATTCCTGATTTTTTATTTTTATCAGTTTTCTCATTTTTTATGGTTTTTATTAGTTTATTTAAACTGTAGTTATTTTCGAGAAGTTTAATATTAAATTAGCACCAAAAATAACCACAGTTTAAATAAACTAATAAAAACCAACAAAAATGAGAAAACTGATAAAATAAAAAATCAGGAATATATCAAATTGAATGTACGGGTTGTGAAAAGATATACAGGAAAAACAAAAAGAAATCTAAAAATTAGAACCAAAGAACACATAAGAAATATTAAAAATGGGGAAATTGAAAAATCTGCAGTTGCTGCTCATGTTTGTTCCGAAAAACATAATATAAATTCAGACACTAAATTATTAAAACAGTTTGAAAATACAAAAGAGCTGACTATTTGGGAAAAAATCTATATTCAGAAGAACAAAAACAGAGTAATGATTTCAAAATACCGACGGAACATGACCTAGTTTGGAGGTTCTATGGCCAACAATAGGAGGGAGCTGAAATCGACATCCAGGGTAGACAACATAAATCCAACCAGTCTGGGCAAGATGCTGATGATGGTTATGATGTAATCGAAACATGTTCAAGAACAAATCAACATTAATATTGAGGTAAGATGAACAGACTCCAAATAATTTAATTAAAAGAACCTCAAAATATTACTTCCTAAAATAAAACATTAGTTTAAATTATTATTTATTCTAAATAAACTAATAAAATTAATACGAGTATAATAAATTTGGGAATTTTTACATTATGAGGTTTTTTTAATAAGAATCAAATGAATCTTGAATTCTTCTTACCTCATACATCTATGTTTTTTAACACAGAACTGCAGTATCGGGAAACATATCATTCCCATCTTCAGCTGTTTTCACTTTCAGTCATCATTTGATTCTTACAAACTAATAAAACTAATAAATAAAACCAATAAAATGAAAAGATTGATGATGGCAAAAAGAAAAAATCAGGAATATACCAAATAAAATGTGTAGATTGAGATAAGATATACATAGGGAAAATAAAGAGAAATTTTATCATTAGAACTAAACAACGCATAATAATTAAATTAATATTGAGAAGCTAAAGCTATTATTATGATAGAAATAAGTAATTAATGAACACAATTAAATTATTATAAATCAGTGGTAAAGAGAAAAATGTTTGCTTGAACCAGGAATCGAACCCCAAACCTTTAGCTTTCTGTGCTATGCTCAGTCCACTGAGCTAATCCAGGCTTCATTCCCAGGTAAAGGAAGGATTTCTGCTTGGATGGGAATGAAGCCTGGATTAGCTCAGTGGACTGAGCATAGCATGGAAAGCTAAAGGTTCGGGGTTCGATTCCCGGTTCAGGCAAAAATTTTTCACTTTAACATTAATTTACAATAATTTAATTGAACATATAATAAATGTAAAAAAAAAGGAAAAGTAGAAAATCTGCAGTAGCTGCTCATCATTGCTCAGAAAACAAAAATAGATGTAAGCACAAAATTATTAAAACAGAAAACACAAACGAACTCACCATAAGACAAAAAATTCCACATACACAAGAACAAGGAGAGAATTATGAATTTTGAAATTCCTGGGGAGAGAAACTAATAAGCAAGTTCTTTGGACCACAAAAAGAGGGAGCAGGAGTTGACATCCAGTGCCGACAACTTAAAGACCAACTGAAGATGGAGAAAAGATGCTTTGAAACATGTCTTATAAAAAAACAACCAAATATGAGGTAAGATGACAGCAGACAAAACTTATTTATTAACATTAACCATAGAGTGTATGGTAGCTAATGCTCTGGAGTTAACAACAAAGTTATTCTCCTTCTTGCTTCCCAATATTTGGATGCCACATCTTGATAATTTTGAAGAGCTACACAGTTTGTTAAATGTTCTCTGTACATTTCCACACCTTGAGAACACAATATACACTCAATACACCAATTCTATGAAGATGTTTTTCTAAGCAGTCATGTCTTGTAGTAAGCCTCAGTATTAACAACTGCAGATTTTTGTGCTAGTTCAAGAATTATAGGTGGGTTTTCTAACGGTATTAAGTAATGTTGATAGGAAATAACACTATGAGGTTTCTTAATATTAAATTAATATTGAGAAGCTAAAGTTATTACTATGATAGAAATAAGTAAATTAATGAACACAATAAAATAATTGTAAATCAATGGTAAAGAGAAAAATTTTTGCCTGAACCAGGAATCGAACCCCGAATCTTTAGCTTTCCATGCTAATGCTCTGCCACTGAGCTAATCCAGGCTTCATTCCCATCCAGTAGAAATTCTTCCTTTACCTTACTCTACTGGCCCCACATTCAATTGCAATGAATCATCATTCACAAATACACAATGAATGGCTTCTACCTGAAGAAGTTATGAAGGGACTCCACACAGCTATAGCATTATTATTAAATTAATAATGAGAAGCTAAAGCTATTACTATGATAGAAATAAGTAAATTAATGACACAATTAAATAATTGTAAATCAATGGTAACGAGAAAAATTTTTCTTTTTTTCTTTCACAGCATTGAGAATGTCGCAAATGTTGTGACAAACCCAGATCTGAGAGAAGTTATGAAGTATGAGGTGAGTGAAAGAAAAAAATAAAAAATTTCTAACAGTATTTTTATATTTCTGTTTCTGACTTTTTCAATTAAATAATAATAATGAAGAGCGCACAATGTGCATAATCATAAGTTCATCATGGTCCACCGTTCAGTCCCCTCCACAGTAAGCCCTTTTTCAATTAATTGGAATTGTAATTATTTTTAATTTTTTTTTCTTTATAATTCTTTTAATTGATTCATAAGAAAATGCATTTGTTACTTTCTGCTTAATTTTACACCCCCTTTTTTTTTTGCAAGTATATCAGTTCTTTTATTCCTTGTATTCCACAATGGGCTGGAATCCATTGTAAGACTATATATTTACCAAGTTTCTCAATAGTCAATCATGTTTTGTATTTCTAATATTTTTTTCATTTTTGGATACATGGTTAATGCTATACCTTGAATCATAGCTTTGGAATCTGATAGGATGACAATATTTTTGCAATGTTGTAGCCAATTAAAAATGTTTTTAAGCGAGAAATTAATAGCTTCAATTTCACCATCATAATTAGTAGTATTTCTTCCAGCGTGTTTATAAAAGGAGAAGAATTGGCATGTACCACCTGCCCCTGCTCCACTCTCATCTAATAGAGATCCATCTGTATAGATGTTTGTCCAGTTTTCAGAAGGGTAATTTGTGTATATAATTTCTAATGCCAAAACCTCTGCCTCATCAGGGGATATATCTCTTTTATTAATAGGAGCATTTAAGTTTAAATTGTATTCAATGATAACATTAATCATGAATTGAAGAAAAATAATATTATACAGTGATTTTTTTAGGAATTCACACTATAAGTATGTTGTTGTTGTTGTGTTGTTTTCAAATGCTGGGCCTTGGCAATGAAGCCATTAGCGTTCTTGCTCTCCAATGTTTCTCTATGGTGGATCCAACAGGTAATACTTCACAGGTTTGTAGATGTTCTTCGTTAATTTCTTCATCTTTGTTGCATAGAGGACAATTTGGATTCATGTAGATTCCTATTTTATTTTAATGTTTGGCGAAATAGTCATGTTCTGTAAGCAATCTAAATTTTGCTACTGTAGTTTTACATGGAATTTCTGGAATAATATCTGGCTTCTTTACTAAAATATTCCATTTTTTGTCTTTGGCTTTATTACATAGGTCTTGGTTTTGTTTGATTTTATATTTGTTTTTAATTGTTCTTTGTATGGATGTGAAAGGTAAGCTTTTAGTTGTATTCTGAATTAGATTGGAGCCTTTTTTGGCAAGAAAATCAGCAGTCTCATTTCCAGCAATTCCACAATGTGCAGGTATCCATTGCAATTGAATTCTTTTCTGTAGTTTTTGAAGCTGTTGAATCATTTTGTACTACTCTTTAATTCGTATTGATTTCATTTTGTGTGAATTTATTGCATATATTGCTGCCTTAGAATCAGAGAGTATGACAGCATTTTGAAATTTATTTATTCTGTATAGTAATTGTTGGAGTGAAATATGAATAGCCGTTACTTCCGCATCAAAATTTGTTGTGTGGTATCCTGCTGGTTGATAAAATGAAAATAATGCACATGTAATTCCTGATCCTGAGTTGTTATCAATAGTAGATCCATCTGTGTAGACATGTAACCATTCTTCTGGTGGATATCTCTTATTCACAGCTTCTAATGCTAGAGCTTTTAGTACAGGTGTGGGAGTTTCAGATTTTGTAACTGGTTCTTCTAGATTTAGCTGAATGTTAATTGGTTCAAAAGCAAGAGGGCTTTCTCTGATCAAAATATTTTCTTTAGATTTAGGAAGATTCAAATCTGTTTTTATTTCCGTTACTTTGGACAAGAAACTTGCTTGTGTTTTCAACTTGGTTGGTTGTAAACTGCCTCTTTTTCCCATTTTGATGTTGTTAACCGAAACATTTTTTCATGTTGTGTTATTGCCTGTTCCTCTAAAGTTAGACATATTGGAGGGTTCTGAGTTAGTGCTTGCATTGCTGTGATCGGGGTTGATTTAGCTGCGCCAGTTATAAGCCGTAAAGCCTGATTTTGGCATACTTGTAGGCAATTTAGGTTTGAGTTATTTGCTGTGATTAATACCTCCCCATTGTATAGAAGTACTGGCTTGACGAATGTTTTATACGTGGTGTTCAGAGTCTGGCAATTACTACCCCACTTTGCTCCAGCTAATCTTTTTAAGATTGAAAAACTTTTCGTTGCTTTGTTTACTGCTGCTTCAATATGTTTTCTCCAAGATAATTTTGAATCAAAAATTGTCCCTAGATATTTTGTTTCATTTGTTTGTCTCAGATTTGTTTTCTTGACTGTAGATTTAGTTTTGGAATTTTTTTCTTCAAGCTAAATATTTGAAACGTTGTCTTGTCTGTATTAATGGCCATTAAATTGTTGTGGGTCCACTTTTCTAGTAGGTTAAGAGCCTTTTCCATAGATGATTTAGATTTTTCTATTTGTGAGGAAGATGTCCACATAATCATGTCATCTGCAAAAAGAGCTGTCTTTATTTCTGTGTTTGATATAGCTGGTGGCAGATCGTTGATGTAGATGTTGAACAGGGTTGTACTTAGTACTGCACCTTGAGGGAGGCCCATTTTTATTTGTCGGAATTTGGAAGTACTGTCATTGTATTTTGTAGCACAGAAACGTTGTGAAGGAACTGGGTGATCCAGTTTAACATATTGTTTTGAATGCTTAGTTTTGTGAGTTTTTCAAGTAATTTATATCTCCATACCGATATCCTATTTCATATGCTTTTTCAAAATCAATGAAAACTGTTAGCGTATCTTGATTTTTGTTGAAAGATTCTTTGGCATCTTGAGAAAGTTGAATTGTATTTTCTTTTGTAGATAGATGTTGCCTGAATCCTGTTTGTGCTGTTGTTAGCATGTTTTTACTTTCTAAGAACCAATTTAGTCTTGCTGAAATCATACATTCTGCTGTTTTTGCAATGACACTTGTTAAAGAGATTGGTCTGTAATTATTTATATCATCAGCTGTCTTGTCTTTTTTAAAATAGGGATAATTATTGCTTTTTTCCACTCTGTAGGTACAGTAGAGGTCCATGATAGGTCAAATAATATAATTATTATTTATCATAAGTAATGCCACGAGTGATTTCCAAATTATCAATAAATTCACACAACTCATGAAGTGAGGAGTGAATTTATCTAGAGAATTTGGAAATCAAGAGTGGCATTTGTTAGGCCTATTTAACGAATAAAATTAAGCTGTTTACTACACACAATCATTATTTAAATATAGTTATTTTAAAATATTTATATATTTAATGTAAACGGCGATGTTTGAAAACAAATGAGAAACGACTGGTATGCTTCATTTGCTTCTTTTGTTTATCACTGCAACCAGATCATATTATTTATTGCCAAAGGAACGCAATATTGTAAGAATGCACTCTAGTGGAGAAAAAATGAAACACATCAAACTGTATATTAATTCATTTCTGATGTCCAATGATGTAAATATGACAATTATATTTTTCTGGGAAAAAATACATTTAAGAAAGTGCAAACAGTGGTTTCTTTTTTTGGTGGTGTAATCAATTGCTACAAATGTTTTATATTAACTCCTGCATGCGCTATGTGTTTACATTCATGCACTATATATACAATCTGGTAGCCGTATTTCTTGAGGAGTCAGTCATTGCAATATAATGGTATGACCTATTCAGAATGTTAAAAAGGAGGTGCTTTCTTTATTATGATAAACTTTAGTTGGTAAATTCTAGGCGAAACACAACTGTGATTGGTTGTAAATAAAAAATCATTGATTCGTGATTGGTCACTGACTCCCATTTGGGGCATGAGTTAAATAGTCTAGGTAAACTTTTATCAAAAGTAAATATGGAAAAGAAAAAGAACACATAATCAATGAGGATACAAAAAAATGGATTTGAAGAAAGAATGATACACAAGAAAATAAACAATTTCAAAAGACAAAAAGTATTAATCAAAGCACTCTTCTAAAAGAAAAAGAAGAACATGTAAAGTTATGTAGGTAGGAAATAACACAATGAGGTTTATTTTATTAATTTTGAGTAGTTTTATTTTACTCACCTCATATTTCTTGACTCCCTTGCAGACCCAGGGTTTCATCACTGCATTTGTGACATTTTTGATGCAACACCATGATCACAACTGCCGTCCGCTGGTGTTGCATCGAAAATGTCACAAATGCAGTGATGAAAATCTGGATCTGCATGGGAGTCAAGAAATATGAGGCAAGTCAAAAAACAACTCAAAATTAAGAAAATGTTAAATTCAAGAAATTCACATATCACCCATTGATACACCGTAAGCTTCAAAACATTTTTTTTTTTTTAATTTCAACTTAAGACTGGCACTGAAAAAGACTATAGCATCATTAGATTAATTGGAACTAACAAAAATGAGAAAATAGAAGAAGAAAACAAATCAGGGATTTATCATAAGTAATGCTAGGGGTGATTTCCAAATTATCTAGAGGATTTGGAAAACAATAGTGGCATTTGTTAGGACTATTTAACGAATAAAATTATGCTGTTTACTCACAAATCATTATTTAAATATAGTTATTTTAAAATATTTATATATTTAAAGTAAACGACAATGTTGTTGTTGTTTTCTAATGGCGAGATTTGACGCTTAAGTCATTTTCTCTCTGGTCTCCCAGTACAAGCGAACAAGGTCCTTAGAGTGTTGTGCAGTTGGATTTAAAGCTAGACAGACTAGAAGGTGGTGTTTGTCCATGATCAGGTCCGGGTCTTTGCATATGACACATCTGTCGGGTAAACGACAATGTTTGAAAACAAATCAGATATGTGAGGTTATGTATATTCACTGCAACTTGATCATATTATTTATTGCCAAATAGGAACACAATATTGTAAGAATGCACCCTAGTGGAGAAATAATGAAACACGTCAAACTATATTATAATCAACATTATAGGTTATTCATCTATATTTTTTAGTAAACAATTCAGTAAAATCACAGAATCTGTTCATTATTTGCCATATTCAATGAGAAATCGATAAAGAGTGAGGTGAAATATGACTGTCATTGGTTGTAAAACAAAATTCATTGAAATGTGATTGAACATTGACTACTATTTGGGGCACGAGTTAAATAGATTAAATGCAGAGAATGTGGGAATGTCTACATAGGAAAAACTAAGAGAAATTTGAAAATCAAGTGAAAGAACATCTTAGTAATGTCAAGAAAGGGGAAGTAATAGCTGTCCATGCATGGTTGGAAAACAATCATATCAAAAGGAAGGCTAAATTATTAAAACAAACAGAAAAACCCAAAGAACTTACTGTTTGGGAAAAAAATCTACATTCAAAAAAATGTAAAAGAGAAATTAATGAACTTAGAAATTCCTTATTAAGTTATGTAGATAGGAAATGACACTATGAGTTTTTTAATATTGTTTATTTTTTATTTCACTCACCTCATACTTCATAACTCCTCACAAACCCAGGGTTTCGTCACGTTCACGTGACACAGCATTGAGAATGTCACAAATGATGTGACGAAACCCTGGGTTTGTGAGGAGTTATTAAGTATGAGGTGAGTGAAATAAAAAATAAACAATATTAGAAATTCCTGCCCGGGCGGGGACTACTTCAGGGAACCCATGCCTAAGTAAAATGAATAGACAGGTAAATGGAGAAGACTGGATAACAGTGAATTACATGGTCTTTATAGGAAGCCAGATATAATAAGAACAGTTAAGTCTCATAGATTACGATGGGCAGGACATGTGGCACAAATGGGGAATGAAAGACGTGCATGGAAGCTTCTTGTAGGAAAACCAGAGGGAAAACGCCAGTTGGTAGACCAAGAATGAGGTGGGATAATAACATTAACTATGATTTGATGGAAGTGGCTTATACAGGGGATGATTGGAAAACATTGGCTCAGGATAGGGATGTATGAAGAGCTTATGTCCACGTGGCCATGAACCTACAGGTTTGATAGTGCCAGTGAGTTATTGAGTTATTATTAGAAATTCCTGCAGAAAATGATTTAAATCAAGGTTTTTCAATCTACAAACAGAGGGAACAAGAGACTGCTCTTCAAGACGACAGAACAACAGTCATCAAAATACTGATGATGGAAGTAATTAAAGTTTTGAAACTAGTCTAAAGAAGGAAAAGAATATGAGGTGAGTGATAAAAGTTTACCTAAATAAAAAATTATACAATGAATTATTGGAAAAGATTAGCTCAAGAGCAGGACATACGTAAATACAGTTCACAGGGAATGAGGATAGGGATGGGTTCGACTTAGTTGTTACCTTCTCTTTCCGGTGTGAGTGGTTGTCTGAACAAGTGATTTGCAATGCGATGAAGACAGGTGAGGCAGATGAAGCCGTAAGAATCCCAATTCAAACTGAGTAATAAATTAATAGCTCGATCCACTTGATTGACGGAGAGATACTGCGACACCAGCACATCGGGGGAGAGTCCCGAGCCGTGAGAATCTCCTCTCAGTCCACCTCCTTCCACAAGTCGAAGCACGGCTAATGGTCCCCTGAAATTATAATTTTATCAAATGCTGGAATATAGTATGGAGCCTGTCCCATAAGACAAGCAATTTGCTTATACATAGTGTAGACTGCTAAACAAATTTATCTTAATATTTAATTTTAGGAAGTTATATTTTGAGGTTATTTTAATTATATTATTTTTGGTCTGGACATCTTACCTCAATATTAATTACATTAATATTGAGGTAAGATGTCCAGACCAAAAATAATATAATTATAAATTTATCTTACTTTTTTAAGGAATTAACTATGAGGTAAGAATATGAAAAATGGGGACTTTATATAAACATTGAGAAAACTAAATACCTGTGTATAGGAGAAGAAATGGAAATATAAATTTCAACAATGGAGAACTAAAACCTAGTATTGAATGCACTTATTTAACAAAATTAGACCATTCAGGCGATAACACAGTGGGAATTAAAAATAGAATCGCATAAACAAAACAAGCAATAAATGCTTTAAACTCTGTTTGGTGGAGCAAAAATATTACAAAAAATAGAAAATTACAAATATATCAAACCATAATTCAGAGCATTTTAACATATGGTGCTGAAGTCTGGCAAATTCCTACCAGGGAAATGAAAAGAATTTTAAGTACAGAAATGGATGTTTTAAGAAGATCAGCTGGAAAATCTAGAATGGATAGAATACGAAATAAAGAAATAAGGGAAATTATGGGTGTACAAGAGGAGCCGGACATCATAGAAAAGAAAAAGATTACAGTGGTATGGCTATGTCAAAAGAATGCCAGAGCAAAGATTGCCAAAAATTGTTATGGAATGGATCCCAATGGAAAGGAGGAAGAGAGGAAGACCGAAGAAAACTTGGGTAGAAGGGGTACAAGCAGCTATGAATATCAGAGGAATGGAGGAAGATCAATGGATGGACAGAGAGGAATGGCGTTTGGTTTCTGGAAGACGGCGGCAGCTGCCATGATACCGGGATGATGATAACTATGAGGTATTACAGTATTACCTCGCTTTTACGTTTTCACATTTTACGTTTACCCGCCTTTTACAACATTCTTTAAAGGTACCTTTGAAGATACCTTCAACTGGCTTATGTACTATCGATAAAGGGCAAAGCACGGTCATCGAACCAATGAAGGTGGCGCATAGCTTTTCTGAAATTCAACACGTGTACTGTTACGGCAAAACAAAATAATTTTAATCTCACAATAAAGATTTGTAGTGCTGCTTGCTGCACCTCTCCTTCTTAATTATTTTTGAAATGGTGAAAGTAAAATAAAATAATTTTATGTTTACAGCAGTTCAAAACGCACATTACAATGAACTATTTAGGAAATATTACTATGAGGTTTAATTTAAAATAAAATTCTTTACATCTCACCTGATATCCTGTCTTCTAAATAAATAAAAGGCAGGATATGAGGTGAGGTGTAAAGAATTTTATTTTAAATTTAAAAAAAAAAATTACATTATTTAGCCAATACTGTATATTATCCCAGTCAGTGCTTGTTTTGCATGTTCTAAAACAGTTGCAGAATATGAGGGTCAATATTTTTTAGCTCCTTCTCGTTTCCCATAATTTACACCACTTTCCCTCTGGCCCCTCGAAAAGTGTAAAAGAGGGGGTAATACTGTTTACTTATGGTGAAATTAAATGTTTCTTACCTCTCCTCATAAATATTTTCTAAGTTGATCGCGATTTCGAGACTATAACTGTCTCATCATCAGAACTTTGTTGGCTACTGGTGTTATGTCGATCGGAAGAAACTCTTCTTCTTCCGATCGACATAACACCAGACGCCAACAAAGTTCTGATGATGAGACAGTTATAGTCTCGAAATCGTGATCAACTTAGAAAATATTTATGAGGAGAGGTAAGAAACATTTAATTTCACCATAAATTAAACCTCATAGTGATTAATTCCTATAAAAGTTAAAAATAAACTGTTTACTTACGTATAATTTTATCACTCACCTGATATTTTTCTTCTTCTTAGATAGTTTCGGCACCTTGTTCGATGCCATTGTCAGTACTTCCATGACTGTTGTTTTGTCATCCTGAAGAGCCGTCTTTTGCTCCATCTGTTAGTAGACTGAAGAACCTCAAAATCAAGTCATTTTCAACAGGAATTTTAAAATTCATTAATTTCTCCTTTCAGTTTTTTTAATGTAGATTTTTTTAACTGTTTGGGAAAAATCTACATTCAAAAAAAGAAAAGGAGAGATTAATGAACTCTGAAATTCCTGTGGAAAATGACTTGATTTTGAGGTTCTTCAGTCTACCAACAGAGGGAGCAAAAGACGGCTCTACAGGACAACAAAACAGTCATGGAAGTTTTTATTATTCATTTCATACATCTCAATGAAGGATAAATCATTAGAATTAACAGTTATAAGAGAAAAATTTGCATTTAGATTGGAATTTGCCCAGATAGCTCAGTCAACAGAACACTTGGCCTAGAAAGCCAAAGGTCCTGGGTTCGAGTCCCAGTCTGAGCATATAATTTTTCTCTTCAAATATGATGAGTCATGGAAGTACTGATGATGGCATCGAACAAGATATCGAAAGTAGTCTAAGAAGAATAAAAATATCAGGTGAGTGATAAAATTATACACTGTATTGTATTGTAAGCCTATGTTTCCCTTTACAGAGATTTAGGCGCTCTCCCCCTACAGAGAAGAATTTGAACCATACTAATTTAGTTACAATTGTTTTCATATAGATGTTATTTTGAGTGGTCCGTGGTCAGCGTTCTGCCTCATACTGACATCTAGGAAACCAAAGTAGTACTAGGACAGGAAAATTCGGTAAATTTTGCTTAGAAGCCCTTTCATTCTGGCTTAAGGATTTTTTATGAGCCTGAAAATCTTCAGACTCGGGACCCACGGCTTAAAGTCCCTCCCAGAGGACTTGCTCCTTGGATTTTTCCATCCTAAAAAATCTATCGACCACGGCCAGGTTTGCACCCGCGACCCTCGGGACCAAAGGCAAGGAGCATAACCACTAGTCCACCGCGGCTAATATAAAAAAAATATTTTTTTATTGTATTTATTTATTTATCTTGGTGGATATTATTTATCATGAAGACCATGTGGCCTTCTCTTCCACTCACCAGGACAAACATATGTTACATTCAAATACAATTAAAATAACAATCCATCCATAGTAATTCTGCCCGAAGGCAGGTCCTTCACTGCAATCATAGCATTTTCATGCTATGCTTGCAGCTTTACTAGGGAATTGTGTAGGTGTGGTAGCTTCCCGTTGCTTTCCACACCGGTGAAGGATGATGCTGATGATGATGATGGTGATGATGATGATGATGATGATGGCCATATGATTTCGGGGACCATTTGGGCCTTAAAGTTTTCCTGACATTTGTCTTACAGGTGAGGAAAAAACCCCGATAAAAACCTCACCCAGAAAAACTGCCCCGACTGGGGATCGAACCCGGGCCCGCTGCGTGACAAGGCAGCATGCTACCTCGAGACCACAGCGGTGGACAAAATAACAATAATATTACATATAAATGATTAATTGGCTAAACTGAAGAATAATAAAAATATGGTTTAATCTAATATATAAAAATCAATGTTTGTTTGTTTGTTCATATTTTAGTGCTGCCAACTGTTCATCCGATTGTGATGGGACTTTTTGCAAAATGTTCAGGAGTTTCCCGGGAAGGTTTTAGGCTACAAGAAAGTTGTAATACTCAACCCCTTCACCCTTAAATATCACCCTTTATAGTGAAAAGCAAGTTTTTCAGAACTTTTTGGACACTTAAATGGCTTATGCTGCTTAGACCATAACATATACACCAAATTAATGTACACAGAATTGATGCCAAGATTGGAATGACTAGATTCCTGGGCAAGCATAGTAGTGTACGGCAGGTATTCTTTTACGGATAACTCTGAATAACCATTTTTGTCTTCCAACTCATTTATGCCAACAAGATCGGGATAAGTAGATTCCCGGGCAATGCCAAGTAATCAGTACGGGGTATCTAAAAATAATTACAATGTAAATTAATAACAATTTTTATTTTTACTTATTCAACTAAACATAAAACTACTATTACTACTGCCTAATTCCTGTAACTTCTCAGTGAGTAACCAAAATGGATGAAAATTATTTGAATGTATGGGTTAACATTTCAAAACAATATTGTATTGTGATGGGTTAATATTACCTCTCAAACTGAAGCAAGAGAAGTCCGTCAGTTTGTACGAAGTTGTCAGAATAATGCGACACCTGAGGTTTCTTACTCCACTTCATCTGAACGAGGGTTGGTTGGTTCTTGAAGTACGATGCTAAATCAAGTAGATTGGATGGTGTGACATCTTCGCTTATTAACTGATTTTTAATACAAGCTAAAGCGATATCATAGCACTGGAACTGACTTCTTTCATTGGCTACAACCACCACTGCGCCGTCAGGATGCCATGATACCATTGTCGAGATCTGAAAAATATTATTTTATGTTAAACCACCAGAATGTGTTGGAATATACTATGACCTCTAATGATCAACCTAAAATCTACAAAACTAAAGCTAGAGCACGAGCACTTGCTCATTCGAGTGTCAATACTGGGTACAACATTTATTTGTGAATTAAATTCATTCTTTTCTTAAAATCTCAAAATATTTGGGAAATAATTATTGAATAGTTGCCCTGAAAAGAGATCTAACCCACAAAAATTCGAAAATGAATGAGTCATTTTTACATCTTTCCTCATATTTCATGTTTCTTTAAACACGGGAACTAGTTTTCAAGAGAAACATCTCTAGTGCCCATGTTTAAAGAAATATGAGGTATTGTATTGTAAGCCTACGTTTTCCCTTTATAGAGATTTAGGTGCTCTCCCCCTACAGTGAAGAATTTGAACCATATTAATTTAGTTACACTTGTTTCCGTATAGATGTCATTTTGAGTGGTCCGTGGTCAGCATTCCACCTCATACTGACATCTAGGAAACCAAGGTAGTACTAGGATGGGAAAGAAATATGAGGTAAGATGTAAAAATGACTCATTTACGAATTAAGAACCTCATAATGTTATTTCCCATATTTAATTATGAAAAAGTTTTAAAGTTAAGTTTTCAGTGGATTAGTAATCTATGCGGAGAATATCACGGCATGGTGCATGTAAAATTATCCATACTCTCTTCCAGACCGGTTTTATTTATTTTTAAAAGCTGGCTTTCAAGTGAATAGTGATATATCTGAAAATAGTGGAAGCATGAATAGCAGTGCAGAAAAACAATTATTGCACATTCCACCACAGTTGTGTGAATTCTATCAGAATCCTAGAGAAACTGGGTGAAAATAAGAAACACGCAAAGAATTTAACAAAATAGCATTAAATGGAAAATAAATACTGAAAACTGATTAAGTTAGAAATTTTTCTAACTGAATCAGTGTTCAACATGTATTTTCTATTCTTATTGTAGCATTTTTAGTTAAATATGCATTAGATCATTTTACCACTCCATAGAGATAGATCACTTTTGCACTCAACTCTGCATTAAATTGTTAACATTTAGTTAGTTAACATGTGAATGAAGAACATCTACAAACCTGTGAAGTATTACCTGTTGGATCCACCATAGAGAAATATTGGAGAGCAAGAATTCTAATGGCTTCATTGCCAAGCCCCAGCATTTGATAACAAGTAATAATAATAATAATGATTTATTTTAGCTGGCAGAGTTAAGGCCATAAGGCCTTCTCTTCCACTCAACCAGTGAATAGTAAAATTATACAAAAATTACGTACATATTACAATTTTAAGATATTAAAATAGACTAAACAAAATACAATGATGATGGATCTAATACTAGCTAATGCTAACAAAAACATAGAATATAATAAAATTAAAATTATATAAAATAAAGTAAGTAGCTTCCTACATGATTATTAATAGAATGCTCTATATAGTTGTTATGTAGTTAATGTTTTCATTGTGTCGAACTTAAGATATCAGTTAATTTGGATTTAAATAATGATAGCGATTGACAGTCCCTGACATGACTGGGAAGTGAGTTCCATGCTCTAGCCATAGATATTGTGTAAGATTCAGAGTACAGACAGGTCCTGTGTTGTGGTATCAAAAGTAAAGAAGAGTCTTGTGATCTTGTTCCTAAATTGTGATGAGCCGATAAATGTTGAAAACGTGTTGTTAAATATGTGTGCAGAATTTGGAATAGTAAGGTACGTGAATGTAAAGTTCTTCTGTCATTTAGGCATAGCCATGATAAGGCCTGAAATGAAGGAGACACGTGGTCATAACGAAGGAGATTGAATATAAATCGAATGCACACATTATGAGCACGCTGTAGTCTGTCAGATAGATCAGTTGTCAGATTAGTCAGTAATATGTCGCAGTAGTCAAAGTGTGGCATTATAAGAGTCTGTACAAGTTAGTAACATGTTATTTTGCATTCAAATTGGATGTATATGATTCCAATAGGATGAAAGATTAAAATGTATATGATATAATGAAAGTAATAGCCTCAAAATGAACATAATATGTTCCCACTTTAATTTTGATTAAATTATGTTTTTTTCATTTTCCCAACAATTTGTAGTTTGTGGGTTAGATCTCTTTTTGGGGCAGCTATTCTATTCTTGATTTTCTTGCAGACTATAGTTTCTCCACATTTATGTGGCATTGTAAATGCTTCTTAACTGTTGTATTTGCAGTTGTCGGTCCTTGAGGTTGATTTATGGTCCCTCTGTTAGCTGACCGATTAACTTCCAAATTTATTTTTTTTTCTTTTTCCCCAGGAATTTCAAAATCCATTATTTTCTCTTTATTCTTCTGGATATAAATTTTCACCCAAATTGTGAGTTACTTAGATTTATCTAAATGTTTCAGTAATTTCGCCTTAGTTTCGATCCTGTGTTTTTCTGACCATACATGTGCAGCTATTGCAGACTTTTCTATTTCCCCATTTTTAACATTTCTAAGATATTCTTTCAATCTTGTGTTCAAGTTCCTTTTTTGTTTTTCCTATTTTACTTTTTTTAAATCTTTACAATCAATTTGATAATTCCTGATTTGTTGCCTTCATCATTTTTTTTATGTTTTGTTGCTTTTAATTAATCTATTCAGACTGTAATAATTTTGCAGTGTTAATTTCATGTTAAATTTGCTGAAATTTTTTTTTTAAAACTTACTAATACTAAAGAATGATATGTAAATTTCCTGAATGTTTTACCAATTTATCTGTCTGAAGAGTAATTAAATGAAACTTCATAGTTCAAATATTAAATTTGGGAAACACTTTACAAGTGATGCAAAAAATTTCTCTCAGTTCCAATCATACATCATGCACATGCATCAACAAATACGAAGTGGTTTACATTATGGAATCACAGGATGCAGCCAACATATACATGATATTTAGCGAACCTAAAAACTAACCAAATGCAATTTAAATACTCTAACCTATGTAAGACCAACCTAAAAGCTAACCTAACCTGACTTTTTACTAATCAGGAATATATCAAATAGAATGTACTGTTTGTGATACGATATATATAGGAAAACAAAATTTGAAAATTAGAACCAAGGAACACATTAGAAATATTAAAAATGGGGAAATAGAAAAAAAATCTGTAGTTGCTGCTCATGTTTGGTCCAAAAAAACACAATATAAATTCAAACACTAAATTATTAAAACAATTAAAAAATACAAAAGAACTCTCTATTTGGGAAAAATTACATTCAGAAGATCAAAAATAGAGTCTTGTTGGCATATTGAGTTGAAAGATAAAAATGGTTACTGAGAGTTATCCGTAAAAGAATACCTACTGTGCGCTGCTGCACTTGCCCGGGAATTTAGTCATCAATTCTATATAAATTAATTTGATGTATATGTTATGGTTTAGGCAGCCTAATCCATTTAAGCATCCAAAAGGTTCTGAAAATACATGTTTTTCACTACAGGCAGAGGGAGTTGATATCGACATCCAGGATCCACAACATAAACTCAACAGTCTGGGCAAGCTGATGATGATACAGAAGATTATATTGAAACATGTTTGAGAATAAATCAACAATAATTTGAGGTAAGATGTTTTCCAGTCTTGCAAAAACTTGATTAAAAGAACCTCAAAATGTAACTTCCTAAAATAAACCTAACAATAAATTTTGACAGGAGTTTATGAAGGAAATAAAAAAGTCACATCACAGGTTGTAAAGTTTAACCAATATCTGTCTACAATCCCTCCAAACTTATCATAAGTAATGCCACGAGTGATTTCCAAATTATCGATAAATTCCACGACTCACGAAATGAGGAGTGAATTTATCTAGAGAATTTGGAAAACAAGAGTGGCATTTGTTAGGACTATTTAACGAATAAAATTAAGCTCTTTACTAAAATAATTATTTGAATATAGTTACCAGTAAATCAATGGTAAAGAGAAAAATGTTTGCCTGAACCGGGAATCGAACCCCGAACCTTTAGCTTTCCATGCTAATGCTCAGATTAGCACGGAAAGCTAAAGGTTTGGGGTTCGATTCCCGGTTCAGGCAAAAATTTTTCTCTTTACCATTGATTTACAATAATTTAATTGCGTTTATTAATTTACTTATTTCTATCATAGTAATAGCTTTAGCTTCTCAATATTAATTTAATAGTTACCGGTGTTTTCAAATATTTATATAGTTAATGTAAACAGTGATGTTTAAAACAAATTAGAAATGTGAGGTTATGTATATTCACTGCAACTCGATCAAATTATGTATTGCCAAATAGGATCACAATATTGTAAGAATGCACTCTAGTGGAGAAATAATGGAACACATCAAACTATTATAATCAACATTATAGGTTAATCATTTATATTTATATTCAATGTATTTGTTGGAGAAAAATAATGGTCTAACCTGTTCAGAATATTAAAAAAGGAGGAGCTTTCTTCATCACAAAAGCAGGAGCTGATAAAGAGCAAGGTGAAACATGACTGTCAGTGGTGTAAAACAGAATTCATTGAAACGTGATTGGTTACTGACTACCATTTGCAACATGAGTTAAATAGCCAGTAAAACATCTTGACCAACAGACTTACTGCAATTATTATTACTTACAAAAGCTGCTTTGACAAGATGAGTGATTCCTCGCCCCTCGTCAAATAGCACCAATGAGCCATCGATGCATCCGAGCAACAGTTTCTCCTCATCTGGACTAAACCCGTGACAACACACTTGTGTCTGGAGAGGTATCGACGTCACAGCTGTTCTCTGTAACCTCGACTTACTGATCTCGTACGTACAGCTCTCCACTGTCACTTCACCCTGACAAATAACACAACTTATTTCAATCATTTTAACTTATGATTAATAATTAAATAATAAATAATTAATAAAAAATCATCATTCTACTCCCCACTGTCATTGTCTCATAAATAGATTTTAATGATGGATGATATAAGAAGAGGTATGAGGGAGCTAGGTCTAGAAGAATTGGAATGGGAAGATAGAGAAGAATGGAGAAAGAAGATAAAAATTCAAAATGCTTTGGGCACAGGAAGATGTTTTATTACATAGTAAACCTGTTTATAAATTAATTAATTAATTCATAGTTAAATATGTGAAATAATATTATCAGGTTATTAATAAATTAATATCAACTATAAGTAGACTTCAAAAAGGCATACGATTCAATTAAGATGAAGAAGTTATATAGTATCCTGCTGGAGTTCAGAATTCCTAAAGAGTTAGTTAGACTTATACGAATGTGTCTAAATGGCACAAAGAGTAGGGTGCGTGTAGGCAAACGGTTTTTGGATACTTTTGAAATTCACAATGGGCTGAAGCAAGGAGATGCATTATCTCCTCTACTATTTAATTTTGTACTAGAGCATCAATAGAGGATGAAGAAGGCCTACAAATCAATGGTATTGATAAGCTGTTAGTTTATGCTGATGATGTAGTGCTATTGAGTGATATTGTGAAGATACTAAAGGTCAACATGCACACAACAGAGTAACACTAAGAAATTGGGACTGGAAGTAAATATCAATAAAACTAAATATATGGTCACACATAGAAATACATTATATAATGGAAATGGACAGCTAATGACAAATGAGGGAAATTTTGAGAAAGTGGCTGAATTCAAATACCTAGGAATAATAATCACAAATAAGAATGAGATGCACAAAGAAATCAAACATAGGCTCAATTCTGGAAATGCCTCCTATTATGCATTATAACCCTAGCAATAGTTCCTGAACAATGAAAAATTGTAATGGGAGCTTAGATGCGAGTCTTGTACTTACCAGATGTTGATTTCAGCCAATAGGAAGTATGACCACACGTCATTGCTAACTCCCTCTCTAGCGAATGTAAGTATAGTCACTGACATACATTTTTATAATCTCACATTAAAAATTAATTAATATACGGCCATTTTTACCCATGGAGGAAGTATATTCATACCATATATATTAATAGTCTTCCAGTTCTTCAACACCTGACATATTATCTTCACATTCCGTTTGGTCAGTTTCATGTTAACTCTCCTCATCGCTGCTCTCCATACCATTGTCGTCAATTATAATTTTTTCAATTCGTTCTTCCAGGATTCCATCTTTCTCCCAGTACTCGCGTTCGTTGTCTTCCACTTTATTACACACATTTTCCCCCATTCCTCTTTACCAATTTGTTCAAATCATTTCAACATATTTAGTTTCACTGTTATACATCTCTCCAAATTAATTCAATGGGATTTAAATCGGGATGATAAGGTGTAAATCTCAAAACTGTATGGTTATTTTCGGCTAATACATATTGTATCAATTATGTATGTTTTGTCTGTTGGTTTATTTGCTAAGATTAAATAATATAAATATTATACGCTCAGACCGGGACTTGAACCCGGGACCCTTGGTTCTCTAGACCAAGTGCTCTACCAACTGAGCTACCTGAGAAAGTACCGATCTAAACGCAAATCTTTCTCTATATACATTGTAATTCCCGTCCACCAAATGCTATGAAGCCATGCTTCTATCTTGCAAATGGCGGCTCCTTCATTAAGAAGATATATTTGGGAATTATACATTAACAGCCAGTACGGCTTTTTCCATGTTATTATTATTGATTTCGTACATCTCAATGATGGATAAATCATATTTGAAGAGAAAAATTATACGCTCAGACCGGGACTTGAACCCGGGACCCTTGGTTCTCTAGACCAAGTGCTCTACCAACTGAGCTACCTGAGAAAGTACCGATCTAAACGCAAATCTTTCTCTATATACATTGTAATTCCCGTCCACCAAATGCTATGAAGCCATGCTTCTATCTTGCAAATGGCGGCTCCTTCATTAAGAAGATATATTTGGGAATTATACATTAACAGCCAGTACGGCTTTTTCCATGTTATTATTATTGATTTCGTACATCTCAATGATGGATAAATCATATTTGAAGAGAAAAATTATACGCATTCTCTTCAAATATGATTTATCCATCATTGAGATGTACGAAATCAATAATAATAACATGGAAAAAGCCGTACTGGCTGTTAATGTATAATTCCCAAATATATCTTCTTAATGAAGGAGCCGCCATTTGCAAGATAGAAGCATGGCTTCATAGCATTTGGTGGACGGGAATTACAATGTATATAGAGAAAGATTTGCGTTTAGATCGGTACTTTCTCAGGTAGCTCAGTTGGTAGAGCACTTGGTCTAGAGAACCAAGGGTCCCGGGTTCAAGTCCCGGTCTGAGCGTATAATTTTTCTCTTCAAATATGATTTATCCATCATTGAGATGTACGAAATCAATAATAATAACATGGAAAAAGCCGTACTGGCTGTTAATGTATAATTCCCAAATATATCTTCTTAATGAAGGAGCCGCCATTTGCAAGATAGAAGCATGGCTTCATAGCATTTGGTGGACGGGAATTACAATGTATATAGAGAAATATAAATATGTTTTAGTACCATTTTTATCGTAAGTAATGCCACGAGTGATTTCCAAATTATCGATAAATTCGCGATGTCACGAAGTGACGAGTGAATTTATCTAGAGAATTTGGAAATTAAGAGTGGCATTTGGTAGGACTATTTAACGAATAAAATTAAGCTATTTACTCACAAATCATTATTTAAATATAGTTATTTTTAAATATTTGTATATTTAATGTAAACGACGATATTTGAAAACAAATATTTCATTTGTTCATCACTGCAACCAGATCATATTATTTATTGCCAAATAATCGCAATATTGTAAGAATGCACCCTAGTGGAAAAAAAAAATGAAATACTCCAAACTGTTTATAACGAACATTATAGGTTATTAATTAATTTCTGATGTCCTATGATGTAAATATGCCATTATATATTTCTGGAACGTAAATAGCTGGGAAATAATATGTTTAAGAAAGTGCAAACAGTGGGTTTCTTATTACACGCTTTACATTTATTTTGTATTATATCCCGCAAACAGAATCTGGTTACATTCGTGCACTATATATAAACAATCTGGGAGCCACTTGCATTGTAGGATTCTTACATCTTAATATATAAATTGTTATATTCAACGTATTTCTTAGAGAGTCAGTCAGTGCAAAATAATGCTCTGACCTATTCAGAATGTTAAAAAGGAGGAGCTTGATTTTAAAGTGATAAAATTAAATTGATAAAATCAAGGTGAAAAACGACTGTGATTGGTTGTAAATCAAAATTAATTGAAATGTGAATGGTCATTGACTTCCATTTGGGGCATGAGTTAAATAGTCAAAATTAATATTATGTTCAATTAACCAGACTTGCAGATATTTTTTAAAGGAATTTGATGTTGGTACTTTATTTAATTATGTCTTATGGTACGAAGCGTTGTCAACTACTAAGAGTATGGGGGTAAATTTAGAATCAACATGGTACATAACCATTTTATGTAGTTTTCCGTGTTAATTTCATGAATTTTCATCACTTCTTTAAAATACACGGGTGAAAATGGTTCATTTTCCTTTCGTTCCTCTTCCATATATTCGTGAACATTCACAATAATCTCCCATATTTGACTGTGAAAAGTTTTTCATCTTTTGAAATTATAGGAGGTATTATTCAAGTAAAAAAAATAGTTAAGTAATTAACTAAATACACATTCACATTACACTATAATTTTAAGACTACAGGCAGCAATGGTACAAATTATTATAATTAAAAACTATAGTTTAAAATCTAAATCAACACATCTGCTCCTCACTATAATTCACTATGGACTGTACATGTTTTTGTAAGAGGAAGTGTTTTTTTTTACACGTGGCAGGCAGGAATTCACAAACTGGACATTCTGGATAGGCTCTCCCACTCGATTGACCTTCAAGGACATAGTTCAAAATCCCTTGCATTACCTATACAGAGACTTTTTAATGTCCCAACTCCTTTCAAAAAAGTTAAACTGAAAATATATAAAACTATTATTCTACCAGTTATATTATATGGATGCGAAATATGGACTCTTACTTTAAGGGAGGAAAGGAGATTACGAGTATCTGAGAATAAAGTTCTTAGGAAAATTTTTGGACCAAAGAGAGATGAACAGACAGGTGAATGGAAAAGACTACATAACAGTGAACTACATGGTCTTTATAGGAAGCCAGATATAATAAGAACAGTTAAGTCCCATAGACTGCAATGGGCAGGACATGTGGCACAAATGGGGAATGAAAGACATGCATGAAAGATTCTCATAGGAAAACCAGAGGGAAAACGCCCAGTTGATAGACCAAGATTGAGGCAGGAGAATAACATTAACTATGATCTGAGGGAAGTAGATTATACAGGGAATGATTGGAGAACATTAGCTCAGGATAGGGATGTATGGAGAGCTTATATCTGCATGGCCATGAAATTACGGGTCCGATAGTGCCAGTCAGTTAGTTAGTTAATAAATTAATAATTAAAACCTGTGTGGCTATGCTATATATAATTGCCACTATATCCAAGCTAAGTTCGAGTTGTAATGTAAACAAAGCAGAACTATGACTGAATATTCATTGGTCAAAAAATGGTTTTACCTTCAAGTGTAAAAGAAAATCCAGTTTGTTCTCTAACACTTGAAATAAAGGAAATAAAAATATATATTATCTAGCACATGTCTATATAAGTTATATGGGAGAATCTTAAAAATATATAATTACAATTATATTTGAAGAGAAAAATTTTCGCCTAGACCAAGACTCGAACCCGGGAACTTTGGCTTTCCGAGCCAAATGCTCTACCAACTGAGCTACCGAGGCTAGTTGCGATCTAGATGCAAATTTTTCTCTTTATACATTGTAATTCCCTCGTGCCAAATGCTTTGAAACCGTTGCTTCTATCTTTGCATATGGCGGCCTCTTAGTTAAGAATACATTAATTGGAAATTTAACATTACTTTATAAAGCCAGCAGGGCTTCTGTTGATGTTTTTATTATTAATCTAACACTTCTCACTAAAGGATGAATTATATTTGTGAGAAGTGTTAAATTAATAATAAAAACATCTACATAATTACAATTTTAACACATTAAATGAGCATTGTTTTATTCTTACACATGTGCAATGCAGAATAAATTGGAATTTCATTTGTTTCAAAATGGCCACTTCTGTAGATTATTTTTAACACTGGAAAGTAAAGTCTTTGAAAAGTGAGATAAATTATTTTGAATGTCTTCAAACAGTTTAGTGAAAAATATCCCACATTGACCATTGAGGGTGTAATGAAAATAACAACAGAATTTACAAGTGATTCAGCCTGGGACATAAATTCTGTTCATAATAAAACTGTAAATAAAGGATATCTATTGGCATCATGGAAAAAGCATAAACATCTGAATAGGTAGGCCCATATATAATTTTTTGTCATAAATAAATAAGAAATGGAGGAAAGTTTCTGATTAATGGTACTATTCTATCTTATTTCTCATAAAATATGATGTTGGTTAAGAAGAATGTTTCTATCAATGACAGTTCTGTGCACAATAAAGTAATTTGGTGGGTAAAAGTAGCACCACAGTTCCGCAACAGATGAAGTCGGTGGAATAATACCTTATGCATGTTTCTTTACAGTACAACTCAAACTCAACTCAGAACTTTTATAGTAGAAAATATCAAAACACAATATTAAGAAGAGATTTAAATTAAAATTCTCAGAAGCAGTTCTGCTGATCGACATAACATCAATCGACAAGAAATTACTGAAGTTCTTCTTCTTCTTCTTCCTTCCAAGTATTAGGCCAAGGCCTGTTACGATCCTATAGAAAATTTTCCCTCCAGCGTTTCATAGGACGGCCCAGTGATCTTCGTCCTTTTGGTATATAATTATAAACAGCTTTGGGGATCCGATTTGAACTCATTCTTTCAAGATGGTGTTTCCAATTTAGTTGGTACTGTTTAATATATTCCAAAATTGGCGTAGTCTTCAATTTTTTTAAGAAATCGGTGTTCCTTTTCCGATCCCATCTGGTGTAACCCGCTGTTCTGCGCATGAATCTCATTTCACAAGCCGTTATTCTGCTTTCATGTTGTTTTCTTAGTGTCCATGCTTCACTACCATATGTCAACACTGGTCTAGACAAAGTGTTATATAAACGTAATCTGGTGTTTTTTTGTACAAGGGATGGTTTCATAACTTGATTAATAATTCCTAAACTTTTATTATAACTAGTAACTTTTTCAGGGATATCCTTTTCATCCCAGATAGAGAGATAATATCCAAAATATTTAAATTGATTAGATCTCTCTAAAATTTTATTCTGGAGACAGATTTTACTTTGTATGGGGTCCTTCCCATGAAATGCCATAATTTTAGTTTTGTTAATTGATATTTCCATATTAAATTTGGCACCTATTTTTTGTAAATTATAAATTGATCGTTGCAAATCATTTTCGGAAAGTGCCAGAAGAGCTAAATCATCTGCAAAAAGAATAGCATCGAGTTTGAGGTTCCTATTGATGGGTATATATCCTCGTTGTGTTTTCCTCCATTCATTTATTAATTTATTCATGTATATAATGAAAAGCACCGGTGAAAGTCCACATCCCTGTCTTACTCCAGTGTTGATCTTTTCCCAAGAAGATAATTTGCCATCTTATTTAACAGAGATTTCATTATCTTTATAGATGTTGAAGATATTAGTAATATAATATTACTGAAGTTGAAGCTACCTAAGCTTTGAAACTGGTATAATTAGAAGACTGGATATGAGGTGAGGTATAAAACACCCTAATTTAAATTTTAAATTAAAGCTCATAGTGATTTTTTCCTATAAAAGTTCACAATTAAATGGTTTGAACTTAGACAAGTACGATGGAAGACAGTTTACCGAAGAAGATTTATGAATGGAATCAAACAGGAAGAAGGAAAGATCAAAACTAACATGGATACAATGAGTAGTCAGAACAATGGAAGAGAGAGGGATGGAGGAAGAGGTGTGGAAAAATAGAGAGGAATGGAGAATAGCTATAAAATCTTGAAATGAGCAGAGGAAGATGTCAAAGACATTGTAAAATCTAAGAATAAATATTATAGAAAAAAGTGATTATGGAGAGATTGGAGCAACAAAAAGCTAAAGGTCATAGAAAAAAGGTGACAGAAAATTATCCCCATTCTCAATTTCAAGTAACATCTCACTCAAATTATATTTCAAGAGAAAAATATACATATTTGAAGAGAAAAATTATATGCTCGGACTGGGACTTGAACCCAGGACCTTTGGCTTTCTAGACCAATGCTCTACTGGCTGAGCTATCTGTGCGAGTTCCAATGTAGATGCAAATTTTTCTCTTATATACGTTGTCAATTCCCACATACCAAATGCTAAGAAAACCTTTGCTTCTATTGTTGCAATTGGCAGCTTCTTTATTAGGAAGACATTTATTTCGGAATTTTTTACATTACATAACAAAGACAGTACAACTTCTTTCAACGTTTTCATTATTCATTTCATATATCTTATGTATGAAATGAATAATAAAATCATTGGAGATAAGAATTGACTCATTCATTCATTAAGAACATCATAATGTTATTTCCCATTGACAATTTTATTATTAATTTAACACTTCTCATTGAAGGATAAATTATATTTGAAGAGAAAAATTTATATAATAAATGTCTTCTTAACTAAGAAGCCGCCATTTGCAAAGATAGAAGCTATGGTTTCAAGCATTTGGCGCGAGGGAATTACAACGTACATAAGAGAAAAATTTGCGTCTAGATCGTAACTCGCCTCGTAGCTCAGTTGGTAGAGCACTTGGCCCAGAAAGCCAAGGGTCCCGGGTTCGAGTCCCGGTCTAGGCGAAAATTTTTCTCTTCAAATATAATGTTATTTCCCATATTTAACTACGAGAATATTCATTGCTTCCTAAGTGGTAAAGCTTTATTTTGTTGTAAAATTTAGTTTAACATGTTCCAGTCGTGAAAAAAAAAGAAAACTGAAAATAATTACTACAGAAAAAAGGTGATTAAGGACAGATTCAAGCAAAAAAGGCAAAATTATTCTCATTCTCAATTTCAAGGAATATCTCACACATTGGTTTCTATTAGAGAGCTCTAATTTATCCCACAAAGAAGTAGTGCATACCTAAAATTCTAACCCGATGATAGACATAATAAAATTACCTTTCGAGAGACTTTCTGCTCAACTGAGTGGATAACGTTGGACTGAACTTGGCTGAACGACACACAAACTGGATCAAACTCTGTTCTGTAGTAGCATAACAGCTCTGCCTTTGTACTGAAAACAGCAAAACACACCAAACAGTAATTATAAACAGAAATGTATAGAAATATCATTCTGAGTATGTATTAAAATTTTTAATAAATTCTTTATCACCTCATAACAATAATTACAAACAGGAATGAGATGCACAAAGAAATTGAACATAGGCTCAATTCTGGAAATGTATGTTATTATGTATATAGGGGCTCTCGTCATCGCAACTCCTTTCAAAAAACATGAAATTAAAAATATATAAAACTGTTATTCTCCCAGTTATTACATGGATGTGAAACATGGACTCTTACTTTAAGGGAGGAAAGAAGATTACGAATATTTGAGAATAATGTTCTCAGGAAAATTTTTGGAACCAAAAAAGATAACAGACAGGCAAATGAAGAAACTACATAACAGTGAACTTCATGGTCCTTATAGGAAGCCAGAAACAGTTAAGTCTCATAGAATGTGATGGGCACGGCATGTGGCACAAATGTGGAATGAAAAAGGTGCTTCTTGTAGGAAACCAGAGGGAAAATGCCCAGTAAGTAGATCAAGAATGAGGTAGGAGAATAACATTAATCATGAATTGATTGAAGTAGATTATACAGGTGATAATTGGAAAACATTAGCTCAGGATAGGGATGTATGGAGAGCTTATGTACATGCAGTCATGAACATATGGGTTCAATGGAGCAGGTGAGTTAGTTAGTTAGTTAGTAGATAGGACTGATGATATTTGAAGAGAAAAATATATGCCTAGACTGGGATTTGAACCCAGGACCTTTAGCTTTATATGCTAAAGCTGCCACTGAGCTATCCAAGGCCTCCAATTTAAACACAAAACTTTCTCAGTCTACGTGTATATTTTTCTCTTCAAATATAATTTGTCCTTCAGTGAGAAATGTTAAATTTATAATAAGACATAGGATTGATGATGGTTTTGTCCAATGTCACCAGGTTGCTTTTATGACATTTCTGGCTTCCACCCCCGACATTGGCAGAATTGTAATCTACTTCTTAGATTGGGGCACGTGGAAGACGGAGTTATGTTACCACGATGATATGATGGATGATAAATTATAATGAAGCGGCAGGAGAGTCCTTAACCTAAAAACTAAACTCCATGGCACAACAGGCCTAGAAGATCCTGCTAGCCTCACATCTATATATGTTAATCGCAGAAGTAGATGATCATCCTGTCAGTGTAGGGGTAACATGCAGTCAGCATGTCAGGTCCTCCAGCCATTATAGCTAGTTATATCAACCTGGAGGCATTACTTATTGTAGCTACCCAAATGCCTCACGATGCTGGGTGGTCACTGGTCCCATACTGGCCAAAATTTCATGAGAAAATTTCTTTTCCCATGGGGACTCGAAGCAGCGCAAGTCCTGCAGCTCTGCACCAAGGCCTCTTGCCTTAACCACTCGGCTATGATGTGGGACATAACTAACATAATCTAAATTCCAGTTCACAGGCAAACCATTGAAATAATTCCCACTAAGAAAAAATTCCTATGGTCTGATCGGGAATTGAGCCTGGGACCTCATGAACTGTAGTCAGAAACTCTCACCACTAATACAAGAGGCTGTAAAATTGTTGAAACCTTTTTTTCATAGAAACAACTTCAATACCTTAATTCCTCTGGAATTTAACAAAAGTCTTACCCATTGATTCCATAAACATGTACATTTGCCCTGTCCTGGTCTCTCACTAACGGACTCCATGGATACACCTCATCTCTTGTGCATCGCCACCAAATCAGCACCTGTCACATGTTTCAAATATAAATATAATCAATAACTAGGTAAATTATGAGAAAAAACTGAACATAAGTGAAAATAAAATAGGAAGCAACATTATGAGGTATTACTAATAATGCAGTTTGGTCTGTATTCATCTCGCCTCATATAGTTGTTTCTTTTAGACGTATGTTTCAAGGCATATTTTCTCCATCTTCAGTTGGTGCAGACTGATTTTTCCCAAGTTGTCGGCCCTGCTCCCTCTTTCTTTTGTCCAAAGAACTTGCTAATTAGGTTCCTCTCTCAGGGAATTTCAAAATTCATAATTCTTTCCTTGTTCTTCTGTATGTAGATTTTTTTCCACATAGTGAGTTTGTTTCTATTTTCTGTTTTAATAATTTTGTGTTTACATCAATTTTATGTTTTTCTGACCAAACATGAGCAGCTACTGCACATTTTTCTACTTCTCCTTTTTTTACAATTCTTATGTGTTCTTTGGTTCTAATGGTCAAGTAGCTAGTTCTTTGAACCATAGAAAGAGGGAGGAGTCGAGATCCAGGGCCGACAACTTGGGAAAAATCAGTCTGTACCAACAGAAAATGGAGCAAACATGCTTTGAAATGATGTTTTTATTATTGATTTAACATTTCTCACTAAAATGTCTATACGAAAATTTTTCTCTTCAAATATAATTTATCTTTCAGTTGAGAAATGTTAAATCAATAACAAAAACATCATTAGAAGCCTTACTAGCTTTTATAAAGTAATGTTAAATTCCCAATAAACGTGTTCTATAACTAAGAAGCCGCCATTTGCAAAGATAGAAGCAATGTTGTTTATTTTTTATTATTTCACTCACCTCATACTTCATAATTCCTAGCAGACCCAGGGTTTCTTCACATCATTTGTGACACAGCATTGAGAATGTCACAAATGATGTGAAGAAACCCTCGGTCTGCTAGGAATTATGAAGTATGAGGTGAGTGAAATAATAAAAAATAAACAATATTAAAAAACCTCATATGTGTTATTTCCTATTAACATAACTTAATAGAAGCAATGGTTTCAAAAGCATTTGGCGAGAGGGAATTACAACGTAATATAAGAGAAATATTTGCGTCTAGATCGCAAACTCGCCTCGGTAGCTCATTTGGTAGAGCATTTGGCCCGGCAAGCCAAAGGTCTCGGGTTCGAGTCTCGGTCTAGGCGAAAATTTTTCTACTTCAAATATAATGCTTTGAAATATATGTCTTAAAGAAAACAACTATATGAGGTAAGAAGAACACAGACCAAACTTATGTATTAAAAACAAAAGTGGCTAACTAACACATTTACTAACTAACTGGCTCTACCTATCAAACCCATAGTTTTAAGACTGTGTAGACATAAGTTCTTCATACATCCCTATTCTGAGCTAATATTTTCCTATCATCCCCTGTATAATATACTTCCCTCAAATCATGGTTAACTGTCATTCTCCCACCTCATTCTTGGCCTACAAACTGGGAGAATTCCCTTTGGTATTCCTACAAGGAGTTTTCATGCTGCTCTTTCATTCTCTATTCATGTAACATGTCCTGTCCAAAAGGAAAATGGCTAACATTTTAATAAACAAATAATTTACTTCACTCAAACCATGGTTAATAATATTCTCCCATATCATTCTTGGTCTGCCTATTGGACACTTTTCCTCTGGATTTTCCTATAAGGAGTTTCCCATGCCCCTCTTTTCATTCTCGATTCAAGCCATGTCTTGCCTAAAAGAAAAAATAACTGTGGAACAAAAACTGGATGGTGCCACAAGTATATATGATTTAAACTCACCATATCACCGCTAAACATTACAAGACAGTTTTCCTTTCTAGTCGACGTCCTGATGGGCCAGCCAGTTCCAGAACTTGCAGTTTTGGCTCCAGTTTAGTTAGTTTTTCTGGCACATTGTACTTGATTGCAGGTTTTGAGAAGTAGATGAGAGTAATTTGGTTATCGTTGTAAGAACAGATCAGGTGTGTCCTTTGTGAAAAACAACTGCGAAAAAAAAAACACGTAAATAATAATGTGAATCCGGAGTCATCTTACTTCATAATTAGAGATCCTTGGAAGTGATTTTATTTTTAGGGAAAATTTGTTATAAAATTTCAAGATTTTGATGTTATTGTGAATTTGGCAGTGTTATTCTGAAAAAAAATATAAATTTGAGTTCTTTTTTTAATCCTAGTTTAGTATATTAAACCCAATAAGAATAATATATCCAGTAGTTTAAAGGAAACTTTTAGCTTGTATAATTGATATCGATTTTAATACACTAAAATGCATAAAATTTTAATCATAAATCACTAAATTGATAATTATGTCGGCAAAAATTTAGGGGGAAAAAAAACTTATCTTACATGTTGATATAATTCGTATTCCTTGGCGATAGAACTTAAAATCTATGGAGAGACCATATTTGAGCACAAGAAGGACAGAAAATATTACCTCTATGTTGTGAAACTGTGTTGCAACCATTTCACTTTGCAAGAGTGCATGGAGGAAGCAGATATGGCGCCATCAGATATAGCATTTAATAAGAAGATGGAATCAGAAAACAGTTGTTTAAAAATGCATTATGAAAAATTTGCGAATAAAACAAAAAATCTCTGGAATTCGTTGAAAATTTTAAATTTCGGTGTTATTTTGGCATTATCATAGGATTTCGCATTATTTTGCGATTCATAAATGCTTTTTTTTTTTTGAGGTTATGGGAAGTGGGGTTAAGAAATGGTACAAGAAAATGACAAAATTAGAGCATTTTGCATTATCACGACCTCACGAATTTCAAGGATCTCTACTCATAACTTGTGTTCTATCTGAACTAATTTTGGTATAAGATTTAAATTAAAATGTTTTATACCTCACCTCATATACAGTTATCTAATTATACCAGTTTCAAAGCTTAAGCAGCTTCGCCTTCAGTAATTTCTTGTCAAACACCTGATCGACATAACATCAGTCGACAAGAAATTACTGAAGATGAAGCTGCCTAAGCTTTGAAACCAGTATAATTAGAAGACTGGATATGAGGTGAGATATAAAACATTTTAATTTAAATCTCAAATTAAACCTCATAGTGATTTCTTTTTCTCAATAAAAGTTCAAGGATCACCTTATTTCAATGTTATATTTAGTTTAACATGTTCCAGTCCTGGACAAATTTATTTTCTGTAAAGAAAAGTTATCATGTGAACCAGAAATCGAACCCCAGACCTCCAAACTCTAAACGTCAACATGCAGCCCATTACAACATTCGAGACATGCTACAAACGATAACATTTCTTTCCACTTATACAATTCTCTTACATCCGAAGGCAGATAGCTAGAGCTATTAACAATGCTATCAATTTCTTGTCAGAAAACATTCCAAACAAAATTTTGTTTAAAGAATGACATTACTTATGAGACATTAACTGTATTTTGGATGGACAATAAAAACTGTGGCAACTTATCCAATAATCGTAAGTAATGCCACGAGTGATTTCCAAATTATCGATAAATTCACAATGTCACAAAGTGACAAGTGAATTTACCTAGATAATTTGGAAATCAAGAGTGGCATTTGTTAGGACTATTAAAAAAATAAAATTAAGCTGTTTACTCACAAATCATTATTTAAACATCCATCCATCCATCCACAGTAATTCTGCCTGAAGGCAGGTCTTTCACTGCAATCATAGCATTTTCATGCTATGCTTGCAGCTTTACTAGGGAATTGTAGGTGTGGCAGCTTCCCATTGCTTTCCACACCGGTGAAGGATGATGGTGGTGGTGGTGGCGGTGGTGATGATGATGATGATGATGGCCATATGATTTCGGGGACCGTTTGGGCCTTAAAGTTTTCCTGACATTTGTCTTACAGGTGAGGAAAAACCCTGATAAAAACCTCACCCAGAAAAACTGCCCCGACCGGGGATCGAACCCGGGCCCTCTGCATGACAAGGCAGCAAGCTACCTCGAGATCACAGCGGTGGACTATTTAAATTTAGTTATTTTAAAATATTTATATATTTAAAGTAAACAAATTTGTTTGAAAACAAATGAGAAACTTCATTATGTTTCATTTGTTAATCACTGCAACCAGATCATATTATTTATTGGCAAAGGATCGCAATATTGTAAAAATGCACCCTAGTGGAGAAAAAAATGAAACACATCAAACTGTTTATAACCAACATTATGAGTTATTAATTCATTTCTGATGTCCTATGATGTAAATATGTCAATTATATTTTTCTGGAACGTAAATACCTGGGAAATAATATGCTTAAGAAAATGCAAACAGTGTTTTTTTTTGTGGTATAATCAATTGCAACAATTTTTTTCTATTATATCTCGCAAGTGTTATGTGGTTACATTCGTGCAATATATATATACAATCTGGGAGCTACATGCATTCCATGATTCTTACATCTTAATACATAAATTGCTATATTCAACATATTTGTTAGAGAGGCAGTCACTGCAAAATAATGCTATTGACCTATTCAGAATGTTAAAAAGAAGGAGCTTGATTTTAAAGTGATAAAATTAAATTGATAAAATCGAGGAGAAAAATGACTGTGATTGGTTGTAAATCAAAATTCTTTTAAATGTGATTGCTCATTGACTCCCATACAGGGCATGAGTTAAACAGTCAATATAAAATAGAGGGTCCACTTACCATCAGCAACGTATTCAGACAGTAGTTTTCCTATTAAGTATTTATCAAATACTATTTTCAATATGTCTCCTGTAAAAATATTAACGCAGATATTTATAAGCATCCCTGAGCTGAGTATTATCTGTAGCAAACAGTTGTTCCTCCATTGTACAAACACCACTTTATGTTGAGCAACTAGTTCCTGAAAAAATAAACATTCTCTTCAACAATCTTCCAGTTATATTCTACAATCTACAACAGCATAACAGCCCAATGTTGCGACCTTAGCCTCTCCTTTGTTAGCAATTACTACACCAAGTTAATTTAGTTATGCTTCGATGTTTTTATTATTAATTTAACACTTCACATTGAAGGACAAATTATATTTGAAGAGAACAATTATTTGCTCACACTGGGTATGAACCCAGGACCTTATGCTTTCTAGGCCAATTCTCTACCTCTGAGCTATCTGAGCACTCCAGTCTAAATGCAAATTTGTCTCTTATACATTGTTAATTCCCGATCCCCAAATGCTACAAGCCTTTTGCTCGATTATGCAAATCTTAATATATAAAAATTACGTGTCACGTTGTTTGTCCACGATGGAATCCTAAACTACTGAACCAATTTTAATAAAATTTTGCACTCTGTGTGCTGTTTGATCCAACTTGAGACCTACGGTTGTTTATAACTAAATTTATAGTCACATTATTTTTTATTGCAAATTATTTATTTATTATTTAACAAAGAGTTATAATTATCTGTGAGTTCCATACGATTCTAACAGATGACGGTGTAAGGTAATTGGTTTATTTTTTAACCAGGTGGCTGTGCTTTTTGTTGCAACCGGGAATTTCAATTGAATTACAAATATTGATTATTTCATAATTTAAGTGTGTTCAGTGTTTATTTTATTTTCATTATATTGATAATAATATTAATTTCGTGTGTAATTATTAGTTTTAAGTAATCTGGCTGAAAGACAGCAACTTAATTTAAATTTAACTGGACCGAGAAGGGACATTGAAAAATTGGCGAATCAGTTCTAGAGACCATGAATGATAAGATATCAAGTGAATTTCCGCAAATTGGTATAGGCCTATGTGACATAAATCTTACATTTAAGAAGAATGTCAATTTAAAAACATATGAAGGTCCTAAGGAACGGAATAACAGAACTGTAAGTAAGTCTGTTAGTTATAATAATATGCCTAATATTATAGAAACAATCTCCATGCCTCAATTAAATGAAAAACAAGATTACTATAATATATCACAAGATGATATTACTATACAGAGACTTCTTGATGATGATGAGAATTCAAACTGCCAACAAGTTTGTAGAAAAAAACGAAAGTACAATGAAATCAGCAAGCCTCCTCAAAATATTCCATCAATAAATGTATATAATCCTTATGATACACTTATGGATGATACTGAGAATGCAGCCAACATAAATTCATCTCAATCAACAAAACTATACGGAAAAATTAACGTAAAAAATAGTTAAAGGCAATACAAAGTTCCGCCGGGCCATCTAGTGAACATATAATTTTTCTCTTCAAATATAATTTTTGCGCAAGTATGTTTTGTCGTACTTACAGCAATGGTGACCATGATTGAAATATCAACTTCCTACATTTCAGGATTGCCAACGTAAATAACTATACTGTTATATTACATTTACACCCATGTGTGGGAAGTAAAACCACTGCCCTCTATGTATACTACGTACAATGTACATACAAAAAATATCCAAAATGCATTACATTTTAAGTGAACTGATCTTTATTTGAAACAATATAAAACAATAAATACAGACTTGCTGTCATTTTATCAATAATTGTTCTCAAGGCCTCCTATTGTTTCAACTAATATACATTGCCCATAATGTTAACATTAGTCAATTGTTTATAATGAATGCAAATATTTCCAACAAAGATGTTATTATTTTACTATTATTTATTATTTTGAAAACACCATCGTGCAAAAAATAACGCACATTTGTGAAGTGTTTTACAGAATCTCAAAAATTATTTCTTTCATTCTGTAAAAACCACTTCCCAACCTCGCATCGTAATATACTATTGTCCTTCTGTGGGAAGTATTAAATTAATAATAAAAATATTGAAACAAGTCCTACTGGCTTTATAAAGTAATGTTTAAATTACTTAAATAAATATCTTCTTAAATAAGAACCCACCATTTGCATGATCGAGCAAAAGCTCATAGCATTCGGCAATCGGGAATTAACAATGTATAAGAAAAGAATTTGTTTTTAGAATCGAGTGCTCACGTAGCTCTGGGGAAGAGCATTGGCCTAGAAAGCCAAAGATCCTGGGTTCATACCCCAGTCTGATCATATAATTTTTCTCTTCAAATATAATTTGTCCTTCAGTGAGAAATGTTAAATTACTAATAAAAACAATGAATGGAGAGCTTATGTCCATGTGGCCATGGGCTGAGGGTTCCATAGTTACTTAATTAATACTACCTCGAGTTCCCTAATTGAATCCTTGAGTTTATTCGGCCTCTTGTTCTGTAAAAGCCAAGTCATTCCTCTCTTCTCAGCATAAGAACGCTTGCTCTCGTTATATGGTGAATCTGTCACATCTTTCTTTTCATGGTACCTACAATAAAACAAAAAACAGTAAACATCTATCTATACTGTATCCAAGCTAAGTTCCAGTTGTACTGTAAACAACTTCCTAACCACAGCGCGCATGTGCGAGATACTCAAATGCTTAATGTAGCTTCCGCAAGATGGCATCGGTTTTACCAACTTTTGCAATAAATTCCCAAATGCCTTCATCTTACCTCATGATTCTTGTAAGACATGTTTCAAAGTTTCTTAGCTTCATCTTCAATTCTTACAGGCTATTGAATTGATATCTTCCTTAAGACTCAAGTGTTTAATTTATTATGAAAATGCATTACGAAGTAACATCATGAGGTTGTAGTTAATAAATATTTATTAAATTTCTTTCTTTTTTTTTCAAATGCCCCAGGTTGTCTTGCGATATTCCTGGTGTTCTCTCCTGGCATGGCGTACTTGTAACCCACTTCCGAGGTTGGGGCACCTGGAAGGCAGGGTTACGTTGCCCTGATGATATGATGGATGATGATGATAGTGGTGCGCCAGGAGAGTCTCTAACCCTAAACTTAATTTAAGAAGAATGTGAATGATGATGATTGTGATGGCCATATGATTTCGGGGACCGTTTGGGTCTTAAAGCTTTCCTGACATTTGTCTTACAGTGAGGAAAAACCCCAATAAAAACCTCACCCAGAAAAAACTGTCCTGACCGGGGATCGAACCCGGGCCCGCTGCGTGACAAGGCAGCATGTTACCTCGAGACCACAGCGGTGGACTATTTATTAAATGTTTATATTACTATTTCATTACTATTTAATAAATATCAATTAAAGATAAAACTTAATGTTGGAAGAAGGAATTCAAATAAAGCAAGTGAAAGAAACTAAATATTTGGGAATAATTATGGATAACATTGAAGGTATAGGCAAAGAGAACATAAAACATAGAATTGAACTGAGTAGCAAAATAATATAATCGTTAAATTCCATAAGGTGGGATAAGTATATTTGGAAAGACACAAAAAATATATTGGTAAAACATTGGTGGAATCTGTTGCAATGTATGGAAGTGAGGTATGGACAATCAATAAGTACAACAAGAATAGACTAATAGCTCTAGAAATGGATTATTTACGCAGAAGTTCCAGAAAGTCAAAATTAGAACATGTCACAAATAAGGAAATTAGAAACATAATGGAAGCAGAAGAAAGCATAATTGAAAGAATTGAGAAGCAATTAAAATGGTTAGGACAAAACCTGAAGATAGATAGATAATGTATATAATAAATGGATGCACACCAACTTCACTCTTCCGAACCTAACAAAATTAATTACCTGCAGGTTATTTAATAAACTATAGACTAATTTTGTGATCACTAACTTGTCCCATTGGAACCTAACAAAATTAATTAATTTTCTTGAAATATAGTTTGCAATAATTGCAAATGTTGGTAACACCAATTTCACTGCCATATAATGGAAGTTACATTAAGCATTTGCGCATCTCATGCATGCACATTGCAATACTGTAGAACTTCATTCACAATATTTGCATAATTGTATAAATACTTAAAAATCGTAAGACATTTTTTTTAATTCATCGGAGAATTTTTTTTCAAAACTCACCTCATAAATTTCGTGCTTTCCATGAAACAATGAAAAAATTTTCTCCGATGTATTTTAAATGATTATTACCTCACAAATGTCAGGAAAACTTTAAGGTCCAAACAGTCCCCGAAATCATATGGCCATCATCATCCTCCTTATCATCATCATCATCCTTCATCGGTGTGGTAAGCAACAGGAAGCTACCACACCTACAATTCCCTAGTAAATTTGCAAGCATAGCATGAAAATGCTATGACTGCAGTGAAGAACCTGCCTTCGGGCAGAATTACTATGGATGGACCTCATAATATTTACTTCCCAACATTAATTTCAATATATCGTAAGAAATGTTTAAAGAACCATTGCAAAACGTTATTACAAATGGTGTGTAGTGCAACAGTGGCATAAGAATGTTGTATGGAAAATTGTGAGAGACAATTACTAGACTTGAGCCAATGAAATTGTAACCCTATAAATTTACCAAAATTTTTTTGGGGTATTAAAAAATTTGGATAAAGTGTACTCTTTGTCTCACATAAATTCTTCTAAGTTCTACAGAATCGCAGTGAGCATGCGCGAATTGCTGTAATAGTTAATGTAGCTTCCAGTAAATTCTGAAGTCAGCATTACCAACTTTCGGAATAAATTCCCAAATACTAAAAAAAAAAAATGGACGTAAACTAACTTCCCATTTCCTAACCTAACAAAACAAATCACATGCATATTATTTAATAAACTATAAACTAATTTAATGTACACTAACTTGTCCCATCGGAATCTAACAAAATGAAGTTAATTTCTTAAAATATGGTTTGGAAATATTTGCGAATGTTGGTAACACCAATTTGAAAGCCATCTAGCGGATGTTATATTAAACATTTGTGTGTCTGTAGAATTTGAATCACAATATTTGCACAATTATATAAATATTTTCAATAATTAAAAGTCGTAAGAAATGTTTATAAAATAGTTCCAAATGGTTTAAAATAGTACGAAACGTGTTTAAAAGAGTATAGTGCAACAGTAGCATAAGGACGTTGCATGGAAAATCGTGTGAGACAAACAGTGAACCTCAGCCAAAAATTTAGTGACCTAACAGAAACTTCAGCTATGACTTTTAAACAATCCCATTTTTTATCTAATTGCCAAATATGGGAATATTTTATTTGAAAGAAAATTCCTTGACAGGAGTCCACCTATATTAGTCACTGTTCAAACAGAATATCCAACTTTTCTTTATGGTGTGCCAGATTATCCAATTAACTGTAAAGTAATCTGGTGTACACTAACTTGCTTGTTTTCTCACCTAACAAAATAATGAGTGTACGTGAATTTCTGACATAGGATAGCCATATGAAATTATTTGATGTCTAGTGGGCTTAGCTTTTTAATGTTGCCCTACCTAATTAGCAGCTTTTTCTTAAGCTACTGATCCACTATAGCATATCAAAATTTAGTTAAGCTAGATTTTACACTGGATATGTAAAAATCATATACTTTCTATTACGAATATTCAACATATGAAATGGGACAACCACATTCCATCTCATACCTAACCTCGAAACATACCTGAATGCTCCAAAATCAGTGTTTTTTATTCCAATTTCATCTTTCAGTGTCCAGAATCGGGCTTGGCTTAGAAGTGTTAGCATTTTGTGATAATATTAATATTGTAAACATTAACATTGACGATAGTAATTATGTAGCAAAACCTAAAAAAACACTATCTTCTTTTTGACCGACTTCTGTCCACATAGCCATAGCTTTTGCACTTCACATTTCTACGTTATTATTATTTTTCCAGCGAACATTTTCCATTCATGATCCTTAAAATAATTCCAAATAAATTTTTATTTTTATTCAACATTCGATAAACAGATGACATCTAAAGTCAAACAAATGTCACATTCACAACTATTGTACAGTCAACAATAAAAGCCACCATTTTACATTTCCCTGAAGGCAATAAAAATGACCTCTTTCTCGACATCGCCAGTATAGCCAATCTTTTCAATCTGTTATTTAGGGATATTTCTATATTCACGTTGGTATTTAGCTAAAATTTGCGTCCAAAATTCAAATCTTGATATTAGCAATATGGAAAAAAAAAAGTTTTGTTTACGACATTTCTTATAATACAAAAGTATAAACTTGATACGTAAATTAGGCCTACCTACTTGATTAGAAGCCTATTCTTCCTCATATCCAAATTTTATTATTGGATATGTTACAAAACAAAGAATCATCAATCTTATATTTTCAAAATTCCACTAAGGTAAATTCTTAGATGACTGACCATTCCTCTTATGGCTCGAAGTCATCATTCCATGTGATTTATGGCAACACTGCCTTCAATATGAAAATAGTCCCTTTTCAGGTTTTTTTATCACAATTGTACTGGTGTTCTTTCATTCTTTACTACCACAAAGACTGTTAAATCTCAAGATACAAGGAAAATGACCACAAGAAAGATGGATTAACCAAGTGAAGAAAAATCTACAAGAGAGAGGATACGACTGGGAAAAACTTAAAAGAAGCAAAGCATGGGAAGATGGAGATGGTTGGAGACATATTTGGAATCGACCTTCCGAAAGGAGGACACATAAGAGGATGATGATGATTATTTCATTCCTTATGCTGTACCTCATTATTCGGACATAGTATATGTATTCTGATCATATCAATAGAGTAGCATAACCCCGTCTTCCAGGCGCCCCAACCTCAGAAGTGGTTTACAATTATGCCAAAGCCATGAGATAACACCAGAAAAGTCGAAATTACATCCTGAGGCATTGAATAAAAAATATTCTGATAAATCCAACCCTCTCCTGATAAGAAGGTTAGAGTCGCAAGTATCATCATGGCATTTGATGACAACACACCAGAGAAGAGGTTTCAACACATATGACAAGCTTCTGAAAAGATACCCTAAACTGAAGGCTAAGAGCAATATTGAAAACTTACTGGACTACGTAGCAAAGAAACGAAAAAGAAATACAGTTTTCGAAGGAAATCGTACACTGCAGTTCAAGATCATCAAGGAACGTGTAATGGCAAAATTCGATGAAGGGTGAGAATGCATTTCCACCGTTCATTATTGGCATTTACAACATTGGGCATTGGACGGTGTACAAACTTTACAGCTTCACCAGGATTTATTACTAATTTGAAAAAGGAGTTTAGGATAACATCACGCCGTATCACCATGCTCCAATCACAAAAAGATAAGGATGAACGAAGAAGAGCTGATTCAAATAGCGCAAACGTTTGGTGCTGACAACAGTGAGCATATCACGACAGAAAAAAAAAAATCGAAATTAGTTCTGTATGGAACTGTGATCAGAGATCAGCCATACACACTATGAGCTTTCTTCTGACAGAACTCTATCCATGAAAGGGGAGAGAAACACTGTCTCGATGTTGCAATCAGTTAACAGTGCAACACATAGTTACAGGATCGATGTTGCTATATCAATGGAAAGGTTGATTGGCAGAACAAATTCTCTATTTGTCTTTCAAGAACCTAGAGGCAAATTTGGACGTCCATGTGTCTCGAGAACTATAAACTAGGTGCCCTCCAAAAACTTTCTTCGTCGATGCAAGTGTGTGTGGGAAGATGACAAACAACATCTGAGAACTTTTTTCTGTCAGTTTTGAATCCAAATTTGTCGAGAAAGTCATTAGTACTTTGTGGCTCCTGGTCTGGACATAAGGATGAACAAGTACTACTGGAAGCATCTGGCAGATAAGATGTACATTCAAAATTATTCCACCTAAAACTACAAAATATGCACAACATCTGGATGTGTATTTCTTGAGGCAATATAAAATATATCTTCTTCTTCTTCCTTCCAAGTATTAGGCCAAGGCCTGTTACGATCCTATAGAAAATTTTCCCTCCAGCGTTTGAGGGAAATTCTCGTATAAGACTTGAAAGCATAATAATAGTCCCTTCGATTGGTTGCTGGCCAAAGGAAGGCAAGACCAGTGATGGGGCTGCCATCTTATAGCCTCTGGTCAGGCTTTTCTGGAGAAGAAAAGAAAATAAAGGAAAGAAGAAATGGAAGAAAGGAAAGACTCCCTAGCCCTCGGATGCCCTAATAGCGTCGGCGTCAAAAAAACAAGAGTTAACCAAGAGAGGTTAGATAGTAAAGTTAAAAGAGTGCAAAACACAAGTAAGTGGAAGAAATGTTTTGCACAGCTTGGGCACCTTGTGGTCGCCATCCACATATCCCCTAGATGAGGACCCCTGATGCCAAGGGAATAACAGACTTTATTAAACTACGTTTCAGTAATAAAGTAAAGTGATCCCACAACAGACCCAGAGGCCCTTGGGGTAGTAGGAGGTTAAGGCTCCCACTTTTTCTAGACAATCGGCACTTTTTATGTCAGCCGGGTTGTCAGCCTTGCGTGACGGCCGCCTTTACCCCAGAACAAGCATCTGGTACTCATTTCCGTTAGAGGCTGAGTCGACCCCAGGGCCATAGTGCCGCCAGAGGGTTTGGGTCAGTTTAAAAATCCTGACCCAACGGGACTTGAACCCTCGACCCTCCGGCTTGTAGCTCAGTGCCTTAACCACTACGCTACGGCGTGCCCCTACGTTTCAGTAATATGCAACCAAAACTGCAAGACAGATTCTTTATCATGAATTTGCATTCTGTCATTTACAATCAGTTATCTGCGGGAGTATATAGACCAATGCTTCGTTACACGTAGCAGAACGCTGGCTATGATATTGGTGAACCAGTGGACAACTTCAAAAGTGTAATTGATGTGGCGTTCAACACTGATATCATAGAATGTGTAAATATGACATGCAATCAACTTGCTTTTCTTCACTGTGCATTTTGCAGTCATTCATATTGCTGTGAGCATTTTACTGAAAGTCCCCAGTTACATTTATAGTTAAGATATCTGCATTGTGTATGGCTTCTACAGTGATATCTAGAGCATGATTGCAGAGTTTTGCAGAAAAATGACACCCACCAGCACATTGAGAGGTACGTAATGGTCCTGTAATCAAACTTTCAAACAGATATGTTTGTTCGAGCCCAAGTACTTTCCTTGTTATAATTTTTTTTGCGTCACACATTGTAAAGTATTCCCAAAACTAGAAATAAAACTTTAATAGTTTTTAGTATTTTTACTTTATTATGTATATTTCACAAGAGTGACAATGAAGTGCAAATATTGTTTCTCAATATGAGATCACTGCCTTGATTTACATTACAAAAAAAAAATATTGGATTTCACATTAGGATTTACCATAACTGTTTGTTTTCATCCACATTTTCTAAGCTTTAACAATACACATATGACATTGTTTAACAGCACATACACCATTGTAGTTATATAATTGTATATATCATTCATCATCATGAACAAATTAGTTTTAGGCCATGTGGCCTGTGCGGTAAAACCTAGCGAAGATGGTCTTGATCTTTCCACCGATGTTTTGGTCTTCCTTGGTCCCTATGTCCAGTTGGGGTATATTGGAATGCCAATTTTGGAAGTATATATATACATATATATAATTCTACTGTACTCCTCATAAATTACTGAATCAAATATGATGACATTTTTTGTGTGTCTGATTTATTCCAATGATGGTTTAGATTCACAATTGGACCCTCTAAAACCATAGGTTCACCCGAAGTGAAAATTTAAAAATTGCTCTAGCTGTCGCATTTTTTATGTTTGACAATGAAACTCAGTATATCATATTAAAATAAACCAAGATAGGTATTATCCAAAAAATGAGCGAAATCCAACAATTTACTTGAAATCTGAAATTAGAAATTACTTAAACATCTGGACCGATTCTGATGAAATTTATTGTGTGTGTTTGAGTGGACCTGATAGGTGGCGCTGCGATCAGATTATAGGAATTTTTTATGTCAGATGTGTGGTCATCTGCATTATTGACATATGCCTTGCGAAAACAATCTGACATCATCATGCATGCTTCTTGAGTCACAACAGATGGCAGTGAGGAGTTTTCTTGCAAACTTATTTAATAATATTATAATTACGTCTTAATTAGTGAATTTTATGATAAAAAAGTAACATTTTTATTGTCCGACCATGACACGAGAATTGAACGTTCGGGCAGGACGTCAGCCGGGTCCGCTAGTATTTTAAGTATAAAATCCTTTTGGTACAAATTAGAGAAGCTATGGGAGAAGATGTTGGCTGTGGTGGTCTAGTGGTTATGTTCCTTGCCTCTTGTCCTGAGGGTCGAGGATTCAAAACTAGCTGAGGTCGATGGATTTTTTAGGATGGAAAAATCCAAGGAACAAGTCATCTGGGAAGGACTTCAAGCTGTGGGTGTGAGTCTGAACATGTTCACACTTGTAAAAAAATCTTAAGCCTGAAAAGAGGCATCTGAGCAAAATTTATCGACCTCCATCATCCAAGCAATACCTTAGATTAATGTATTATTTATTTAATATTTCTCACTGATGGACAAATTATATTTGAAGAGAAAAATATTCGCTTAGACCAGGGTTTGAACGCAAGATCTTTGGCTTTGTATGCCAATGCTCTACCAACTGAACTACGTAGGCCTCCATCTAAATGCAAATTTTTCTCTTATACATTGTTAATTCCCAAGCGCCAAATGCTACAAACCATTGCTCAATCACACAAAAGGCGGCTTTTTTTTTTTAAAGACTTTTTATTGGGAATTTAAAATTACTTTGTAAAGCCAGTTGGGCTTCTTTTGATGTTTTTATTATTAATTTAATACTTCTCATGGAAGGATAAATTATATTTCTAGGCATATATTTTTCTCTTCAAATATAATACCTTAGTTGCCTACTAGATGTCTCATTGGGTTGGTATGCTGATCACATACATCTGTAGGTAAATAAGCATAACTAAATTAACTTGGACTAGAAACTCCTAACAGATATAAGGCTATGCTAAATTTAACTGGCTGTAAAACCAATAAGTGGAAGTATTGGAGGAGAGGAGATTCCATGTATAGAGGTCAGGTAGACAATGCTTGAGGTGGAATGAAAAAAAGTCTGGGGATGATTGAAGACTGTAACATGCCAACCATATGTAACGAGAGGTTTGTTGGTTCAGTAATTATGATAATATTATTCATTATCCGAAATTTATGAACCCTATTTCACCTAAGGAACATTAATGTTATAGTTAGTGTCTAAGTTGCTATCTTTATATATATAATTCCTCTGTATGTATGTTTGCCACTGATCTCCTCCTAAACAACTGGACTAATTTTGATGAAATGTTGTGTATGTGTCTAATTAGGTTCCTCGATTGTTCAGATTTACAATTGGACTCTGTAAAACCATTAGGTGTAGGATTTCACCTGAAGTGAAAACTTAAAAATCGCTCTAACGGTCACATTTTGTAATGTTTCACAACGAAACTCAGTATATCCTATTAAAATAAACCGAGGTAGGTATTAACCAAAAATGAGCAAAATCTGACAATTGGAAGTGAAGGTTTACTTGAAATCCGAAATTAAAAAAGCCTGTACGATTGGATCGATTTTGATTTTTTTGTGCGTGTTTGAGTGGGTTCCTGCATATTTTAGATTCACAATTGGACTCAGTATGTGGCGCTGCGATCGGGTTATAGGATTTTTATGTCAGATGTGTAGTCATCTGCATTACCGACATATTCCATGCAACAATTATGTAACATCATAATGCACGCTTCTTGGGCCACAACAGATGACAGCGAGGAGTTTTCTTCTAAACATATTAATTAGTGGTAAAAGATATATATATATTTTTAGTCCACCGCAGTGGTCTCTAGGTAGCGTGCTGCCTTGTCACGCAGCGGGCCCGGGTTCGATTCCCGATCAGGACAGGCTCCTGGGTGAGGTTTTTTTTGGGGTTTTTCCTCACCTATAAGACAAATGTCAGAAAGCTTAGGGCCCAATGGTCGCCGAAAATCATCTGGCCATCATAATCACCCTTATCATCATCATCCTTCACCGGTGAGGAAAGCAACGGGAAGCTATCACACCTGTAATTCCCTAGTAAAGCTGCAAAGCATAGCAAGAAAATGCTATGATTGCAGTGAAAGACCTGCCCTCGGACAGAATCACTATGGATGGATGGATATATTTTTATCGTCTGGCCATAACATGAGAATTAAACGTTCGGGGAATACAATGTCTGCCGGGTCCAGTAGTTCATTATATAATTTTATCTAAATTTTATTTCTTCATAAATAAGTTTTTTATGAAACTTATTTATAAAGAAATTAAAAAGTATGTAGTTCTTTTCTGTCAAAACTTCCATTTTTTATTTATTTATTTATGACAAAACATATATGGTATATTTGAAGAGAAAAATGTTCACCTAGACCGAGACTCGAACCTGGGACCCTTGGCTTTCTAGGTCAAGTGCTCTACCAACTGAGCTACCAAGGTGAGTTATGATCTAGATGCAAATTTTTCTCTTATATACATTGTAATTCCCTCGCGCCAAATGCTTAAAACCGTAGCTTCTATCTTTGCAAATGGCGGCTTCTTAGTTAAGAAGACATTTATTGGGAATTTAACACTACATTATTAACCCAGTAGGGCTTCTATTGACGATTTTATTATTGATTTAACACTTCTCACTGGAGGATAAATTAATTATATTTGAAGAGAAAAATTTTCGCCTAGACGGAGACTCGGACCCGGGACCCTTGGCTTTCCAGGCCAAGTGCTCTACCAACTGAGCTACCGAGGCAAGTTACGATCTAGACGCAAATTTTTCTCTTATATACATTGTAATTCTCTCATGCCAAATAATTATATATGGACCTACCTAATCAGATGTTTACGATTTTTCCATGATGTCAATAGATATCCATTATTTACAATTTGATCATGAGCAAAATATATGCTCAATATTGACTCACCTCTAAACTCTGCTGTTATTTTCACCACATCCTCAGTAGTTAATATAGGATATTTTTCACTAAACTGTTTGAAAACATTCAAAACAATATTTGTTTCTCTCCTCTTTTCAAAGGTTTTCCTTTTTGATGCTTTATTAATATTATTATTAGTAGTAATGAAGGAGATTTCTACACAAGAGTTTGCTGTTTGTTCCAGGAAGAAAATTTGTTGAGATGAAAGCAGAATTTCAAAGCAGCATATAGTTCATTATGTCTCACCCCCATTATAGCCATAGGTGGTACTGAACATGTCTCACCTTGCATACTATTCACAAACAGGAACTGGGAAGGATGATCTTGATGATGTATTAAGCTAACAAATATTGTAAAACCATATTTTTTAATATTATGGCTGCAAAAAATTAATGATAAATGTTTCCCTCTTATTAGCTTGGAAAACGCTTGTCATTCATTATCCTATATTTATTTTTCTGGATGTAAATTTTTCCCCAAACTGTGAGTTCTGTTAGTTTTTTCCTAATTGTTTCAGTGATTTTAAAGTCAACATTTCCAAAATAGCTGAATTCAAAATTGCAAAAACAACTGAAGTCAAAATTGCTGAAATATCTGAAGCCAAAATGCTTGAATAACTGAAATCAAAATTGATAAAACAACTGAAGTCAAAATTGCTGAAATATCTGAAGCCAAAATTGCTGAAATATCTGATGCCAAAATTGCTCAAACAACTGAAGTCAAAATTGCCGAAACAACTGAAGGCAAAATTGCTGAAATATTTGAAGCCAAAATTGCTTGAACAACACAAATCAAAATTGCTAAAACAACTGAAGTCAAAATTGCTGAAATATCTGAAGCCAGAATTACTGAAATATCTAAAGCCAAAATTGCTCGAACAACTGAAGTCAAAATTGCCAAAACAAATTAAGTCAAAATTGCTGAAATATCTGAAGCCAAAATTGCTCAAACAACTGAAGTCAAAATTGCCAAAACAAATTAAGTCAAAATTGCTGAAATATATGAAGCCAAATTGCTCAAACAACTAAAGTCAAAATTGCCAAAACAGCTAAAGTCAAAATTGCTGAAATATCTGAAGGCAAAATTGCTGAAACATCTGAAGCCAAAATTTCTCAAACAAGTAAAGTCAAAATTGCTGGAATATATGAAGACAAAATTGCTCAAACAACTGAAGTCAAAATTTCCAAAACGACTGAAGTCAAAATTGCTCAAACATTGAATTAAAAATTGCCTTAACAACTGAAATCAAAATTGTTCAGACATCTTAAGTGAAATCACTGAAATATCTGAAGTCAAAATTGCCAAAACAACTGAAGTCAAAATCGCAGAAATATCTGAAGTTAAAATTGCTCAGTCAACTGAAGTCAAAATTGTTCAGACATCTGAAGTCAAAATTGCTGAAACAGCTAAGTAACTCAGTGGCTCTATCAAACCCATAGGTTCCTGGCCATGCAGAGATAAGCTCTCCATACATCCCTATCCTGAGCTAATGTTTTCCAATCATCCTCTGTATAATCTACTTTCCTCGAATCATGGATAATGTTATTCTTCTATCTCATTCTTGGTCTACCAACTAGGCATTTTCCTTCTGGTTTTCTAACAAGAAGCTTCCATGCATCTCTTTCATTCCCCATTAGTGCCACATGTCCTGCCCATAGCAGTGTACGAATCTTAACTGTTCTTATTATATCTGGCTTCCTATATATACCATGCAGCTCACTATTATGTTGTCTTCTCCATTCACCTGCCTGTTCATCTCTTTTTGGCCCAAAAATTGCTGAAATACCTGAAGTTAAAATTGTTCAGACATTTGAAGTCAAAACTGCTGAAATATCTGAGGTCTTATGTGCTGAAACAAAAGATTCATCAACCCTGGCTAGTTTTGAATCTGTGAAGTTTGGAAATAGAGGTAAAAATGATATCCACTAGTTCACTGGAACTAAAATATCTTGAAAAATAAAAAAAAAATTCCTCTGGCATTAGTACAAAGAAAATATTACATTTAAGGGGACATATACAGTAGCAGATCCACTTTTACAAAAAAAAAATAATAACTCCACTGTTTGTTGATGGATTCTCTTCAAATGTTGGACACTTATTCTACATAAATTTAGCTTTAAGTTGATAATTTAATACACGTGACAACTGTAAATATATTTATTAAGTATATGTAGGAAATAACACTATGAGGTGTATTTGAATTACATTTGAGTTGTGTGTTTTGACTCACCTCATATTTCTTGATTTTTATGCGGACCGGTTTCATCGCTAACTGTAATTGATTTCTGCGTCCTCTATTGGCTGATTGATGAACTTTTAAATTAATTTTTTTTTCCTTTTCACCAGGAATTTCAAAATTCATGGTTTTCTTTTTATTCTTGCATATGTCAATTTTCTCCCAAATTGTGAGTTCCTTAGATTTTTCTAACTCTTAAGTAATTTTGCCTTAGTTTTAATTCTGTGTTTTTCTGACCATGTATGTGCAGCTATTGCAAATTTTTTTATTTCTCCATTTTAACATTTCTAAGGTGATCTTTCAATCTTGTATTTAAATTCCTTTTTGTTTTTCCTATGTAAATTTTTTTCACAATCTTTACAATCAATTTGATAATTATAAATATGTTTGTTTGTTTTCCAATGACAAGATTTGATGCTTAAGTCATTTTCTCTCTGGCTTCCCTATACAAGTGAACAAGGTCCTTAGAGTGTTGTGCAGTTGGATTTAAAGCTGGACAGACTAGAAGGTGGTGTTTGTCCATGATTAGGTCCAGGTCTTTGCATATGACACATATGTCTGATTGGAAAACATGTATCCTGTGGAGATGATGAGTCTGGCTGTCGTGTCCCGACATCGCTACTACTGTTTCCTTGCAACCTTTATGTTTTACTTCCATGTACAGTTCATACCATACTATAAATATGTTTCTGGAATAGAATTTTTCATTAAAACATTTCTTGTCATCACAAAAGAAACAAGATTGCATCTAAACTGAGCAAATAAAAACAAATTACTATTTTTTACTTAAAAGGAATTCTGAGATTCTTAAAGAATCAATCATGGAATATGTACAAAAATAAAGAAACAACTGGCAATCTCATGTAAGAAGAATGAGCAGAACAAGAATACCATGTCAAATCTTAAATTATCAGCCACCAGGCAAGAGATCTTTGGATAGACCCTTCAAACGTTGGATTGAGACCATAACAGACCACTAGGTCTATCACATGAAAGGAAGAAGAAGGAGAAGAAGAACTGACATTATAATACAGATGTTGGACCTCAATGACGATTCTAATTGGCTTCATATTTTTAAATATGTATTTTTAACAAATTGTAAATTTTGCAACATATCTGCTCTAGCAAACTATTAATTTTTTTATTTACATTTAATGATTGAGATCCATACTCTAGAGACTGTGATAACAAACTTGTATGCAAAATTTTATTGAAGTCCAACAAACGTTTCTTGAGATATTGCTTTTTTTTTTTTTAATTTTGAGGAAAGCCAGTCTAAAGTTGCATCATGCTTGTACCCATATTCTTGTAGAATGTTACTAAAACATTGTATCATCGCTAATAATTGGAATCTTTAATTGAAAATTTGGAATAGGGTGCAGAAATGTATAACTCTATCATTTGAGCCAATATATTCATTGTTCTTACCGTATCATCATCATATATGGCATGACAGCCCTAACCTTTTTCAGAATGTCCTTCCAGACTTCTCTATTTGCTGCTACATTCTTCCAATTTCTAATTTTACTAATTCTAATATCCTACAAGACATCATCTTTCCATCTTAATTTTGGTCTTCCAACTTTTCTGGTTAGTAATGGTTGTGCCATATAAATCTTTTTAACATTTTCATTATTGTCAATACATATCAAATATCCAGCCCAGGCCAATCTATTTATTTTTATATACAATGTTCATTAAGTATTTCCAACATTACAACTTCCTATAAGATGAAAACTATAAAAGTTAGAGTTGTGTGGTTTGTAGCAGAAGAAAGACAAACTCTCAAAGTTCTTTGTTTGTTTTAGGTATAATCTACAAAGACGTCAAACCAGGAGAAAGTGCAATAAAACTAAATATATGCTATGTTGACACATAGAAATACATTATATACTGGAAATGCACAGTTAATGACAAATTAACACAAAAAAAAGGTACACATGTGGAAGTATACTGACAATGCTTTACAAACTTTGAGAGTTTTGTCTTGCATCTGCCAGAAACCACACAACTCTAACTTTTATAGTTTTCATCTTATAGCAAGTTGTAATGTTGGAAATACTTTATGGATATGATGTACTTCACTTTGGGTTCCTTATATAATTCATACAGTCCACAATTCCTCCTTCTTCTCCAAATATCACCTTCTTTCACAGCCACAAAAACAGCTCTTAATATCTTTCTTTCAAAAGTAGCCACAGATTTCTCATCTGACTTTAACCCATTGAAGACACGTTTAAAGCGCCAGGTAAGTTCACTGGAAACCCATTTAAAACTCCCCAGCGCTACTCCGGCTGCATTGGATTTTAAATCTGAATATCCAGACCACGCATACTGTGTTCTATCACAAATGGATTTCAGATAGTTTCTTTACCCCTGTTTTTTCTTTTAGTATTTTGTACTTTTATGAATAGGAAAGGATTGTGGCCTGCGTACAACCCTCTTTCTTGCAATTTAACCATTATCTATTGTTAGTTTGAAGGCTGTGAAAGTTGACTAATATTTCAAAAACCATCTTTTACTAACATTTCTCGGTCATTATATTTAAAGTAAACACGAATCACATGTTCTAACAGGAACGGTAAAAAATAATAAACATATATAATACTGCATATTATAAAAATAAATTAAAGTAAACATATAAAAGCATAGGCCTATACATTATCAAATCATAGAAAGTTCTTGCTATATATCTTCTCAAATTATTGATAATGTAAAAAGTAATTTTTCTATAGCACTTTACAAACCTCATCATTACTGGAAAACAAAGCCACAACCTTGTCATGTCGATCTTCTCCTCCCATACCTTTATTGTATTCTAGAATACATTTAGCCTTTATGATTTTTTCTTCTTGTTCTCCGTCTTTATTCTTCCATAGCTTCTTACTGGTGTCAGTCATGTCGGCATTTTCGTGTTTGGATGATAATAAATAAATATCTTTCCTACCTTTCCACTTCTATGTTAGAAGTCTCCAACTAGATGATGTTATTAGTTTTCCTTTTTTTTTTTTTTTTCTTTCCAATTTGATGTTCACTAAATCTATAGGCATATTTCTTCTGTTAGAAAAACTCTCTTGTCTACTCAGCTCTAAAAATAAATTAGGAGAACACAATTATAATGTGTAACCTTTCTCTACGAACAGGTTTGCTAATTCTAGGACTACACTCTCATTTGCTGTAAAATCTGCATTTTCATGTGTATTTTGTCCAGTGTTTATTTGAATCATATCCTGAAGAGTACAATTTCTAATATGTTATTCCAAATCGAGCCATTTTATTCCGCTTAGAGTGTTTGAACTGAACGTGTTTCTAAAAAAGTTAAATTTACAACCATGATATTCGAAAAAAACATTGAAACTATATATATATTTTACCGTAATAAATACCTAAAATATATTATTCCATAAATTATATCTATAATTATATCTATAATAAACTGTACAATATACTAGGACTATATATACTATTTATATAAACCAGCAACAAATTTTACAGATGGCGAACATAAATTTTTAATCAGTAAAGATAGAGCCAACTTCTTATAGTGTCGGGTTTTAACACAATAACGAGTGTAGGTCGTGCTTGAGCTGTTTGGACTTTCTACCTGCTCATGACGGAGACTCGTTAAAAGTCTCCAATGGGTTAAAAGAGTCCAAGTTTCTGATATATTTTTACTGTATAAGCCCCCTTAATCAACAACAAAAAAGTTTCAAATTTTACAAGAAAAGAACAAAAAGTTTGTTTCACAAATATAAAGAGTAAATTGGATGAAAACAAACAATGTGGTAGGGGAAACAAATGAAAAGAGAATTACACATTAAGCAAAGAGTTTATATTTAGTTATAGTTTGGATGGGCTGCACTCACAACCTTAGCTAAGATATTGTTATTCTAAATACTGGAACCAGAAAAGGCATCATCAATCCTCAATAAAAATATACACCCGCTGCCCATCCTTGCATGTCTAAAGCTAAAAACTGCTCTTACAAAAATTTTTAACTTATGTCAGTTATACATACACACTGGCACATACAGTTCATGGAAACAAATAACAACAGAAACAAAACTTAATTATAAATTTTTCTATTCAAATATAATTTGTCTTTCAGTGAGAAGCGAAAAATTTAAAATAAAAATATTGAAAATAAATAATAAGTTAGGTCTTTTGTGATCTTACCTCATAATAGTTTATTTCTTTTAGGATGTGTTATAAAACATCTGTTTTATCTTCAGGTTGTCCAGATTGATGATCTCTATGTTGTTGGCCCTGGATGTCGACTTCTACTCCCTCTTTTTGTGGTTCAAATATCTTGCATATCAAATCTCTCTCCTCTGGAATTTCAAAATTCATTATTCTCTTCTTGTTCTTCTGGATGTAAATCTTCTCCCAAATGGTGAGTTCATTTGTGTTTTCTAACTGTTTTAATAATTTTGTGTTCATATCGATTTTATGTTTTTCTACCCGAACATGAGCAGCTACTGCAGATTTTTCTACTCCTTTTTTTTACATTTCTTATGTGTTCTTTAGTTCTAATGGTTAAATTCCTCTTTGTTTTCCCTATGTATATCTTATCATAATCTGCACATTTTATTTAGTGTATTCCTCTATTTTTGCCATCATCAAGAAAGAGGAAAGAGAGGCCGACTTAGATTTAAATGGGTGGATGATGTAAAGAAGAGATATGATAGAGCTAGGTCTGGAAGAATTGGAATGGGAAGATAGAGAAGAATGGAGGAAGAAGATAAAAATTTAAAATGTTTTGGGCACAGGAAGATGTTTTATTACATTGTAAACCTGTTTATAAATAAATAAATCTTTTTTGTTGGTTTTTATTAGTTTATTTAGGCTGTAATCATGTTTGGTGCTAATCTGATATTAAATTTATAATAAGTAGCTGCTCAAATTTGGTCAGAAAAACATAAAATCAGTGTAAACATCAAAACACAAATGAACTCACCATTTGGAAGAAGATTTACATCCAGAAAAATAAGGAGAGAATCGTGAATTTTGAAATTCCTGGAGAGAGAGAGAGAGATTTGATATGCAATTTCTTTAGGCCACAAAAAGAGGGAGCAGGAGTCGACATCCAGGGCTGACAACAGGTGTTTTGAAACATGTCCTAAAAGAAACCAACTATCATGAGGTAAGATGACAAAAGGGTCAACCTATTCATTAAGAAGAACCTCATAATGTTACTTCCTATTGTAATTTCACAATTGAAAATAAAGTATCATAAAACTTATGATGGAAATTAACATTATGAGGCTTTCAAATTACGCTAGACTCTTGATAATCCAGCCATTCCAGAGAGAAGTGCCAGATTAACAAAAGTGTCGGATTAACAAAAATAATAACGAAAGTGGGAGATTAACAAAAGTATCAGATTAACTAAAGTGCTGGATTAACGAAGGTGTCAGATTAACGAAGGTTTCGAATTAGCTAAAGTGTCGGATTAACGAAAGTGTTGGATAAACAAAAATGTCGGATTATTGAGAGTCTGAAATTTTAATTTTTCATTGCTTTTTCATTGCTTTCGTCCTTACTTCCCTGCACATATTTGATTATTTCCTCGTCTGTTAAAGTTTGGTCAACAACTGAGTTTTCCTCATTCAGCCACTTGTCAACACTTGTTGCCATTACTTATCGAATACCATAGTATTAATTAAAATGTCAATGGTGTTGAATAAATCATTAGAGAGTTTTAATCAAGGATTTTCCTATTAAATAAAATGGTTGCTGCATTTTGTTCATATGTGCCAGTGAATGTATTGTTTGCCAGTCACTACAGGCAGAGAGGAGGATACAAAAGTTGTACAAAAAAGAGCTACATATGTATATTGAGATCCCATACACATTGAGACATACTTTCGTTCAGCATCAAATACTATCAGACATCTTATCTATGAGTAAGTTACATTTAACAACTTTATTCAAACGTTCAACTCCAATTCAAAAGTTTAATGTTTGTTGCTGTACCAATTCTGAGCTAAGTTCCAGTTGTACTGTAAACAAACTTGCATAAGGTATTACTTCATCTATTGGTGGAACTGTGGTGCTACTTTTACCTGCCATATGACTGAATTGTGTTCTGAACTGTCATCAGTAGAAACTTTGTTCTTATACAACATTGTATTTTACAGGAAATAAAGACTGAATACAAGGTAAGATGGCACCAATAATTAGTAACTTTCTACATTTCTTATTTATTTATATCTTGTAAGCCCATGTTTCCTTTAACAGAGATTTAGGCGCTCTCCCCCTACAGGGAAGAATTTCAACCTTACTAATTTAGTTACACTTGTTTTCGTATAGATGTAATTTTGAGTGGTCCGTGGTCAGCGTTCCGCCTCATACTGACATCTAGGAAACCAGGTAGTACTAGGACGGGAAAATTCGGTAAATTTTGCTTAGAGGCCTTTTCATTCAGGCTTAAGGATCTTTTACGAGCCTGAAAATCTTCAGACTCGGGTCCCATGGCTTAAAGTCCCTCCCGGAGGACTTGCTCCTTGGATTTTTCCATCCTAAAAAATCCATCGACCCCGGCCGGGTTTGAACTCAGGACCAGAGGCAAGGAGCATAACCACTAGTCCACTGCAAAATTATATATTGGCCTACCTAATTAGACATTTATGCTTTTCCATGAAGTCGACAGATATCCTTTATGAACAGAATTTATGCTCCACGCTGAGTTACCTGTAAATTCTGCTGTTATTTTCACCACATGCTCAATGGCTAATGTAGGGTATTTTTCACTAAACTGTTTGAAAACATTTAAAATAATTTGTTTGTTTTCTAATGGTGAGATTTGACATTTAAGTAATTTTCTCTCTGGCATCCCAGTACAAGTGAACAAGGTCCTCAGAGTGTTGTGCAGTTGGATTTAAAGGTGGTGTTTTTCTCGGTCTTTGCATATGACACATCTGTCTGCATATCCTGTGGAGATGGTGAGCCAGGCAGTCATGTCACGATATCACTACTGCTTCCTTGCGGCCTTTATGTTTTACTTCTGCGTGTAGTTCATCAATTCTTTCCCATGATTTCCCTCTGGCTGTTGCAATGTTTTCTTTTAGGTTTTCCATTTGGAATACTTTAATGATTTCTTCGATCTTTCTGTGGAGGTTTGATTTGGGGTGAGTTCTTATTTGTATTTTGGTACTCTTTTTTGGCAAGTCCATCAGCTATTTCATTGCCAACTATTCCGATATGTGAGGGTATCCATTGGAAGGCTATTAATTTGTTCTGGTTGTTCAGGTATTTCAGAAGTTTACGGCATTCTAGGATGGTTTCATTTTCTGGTGTTTGATTGGAGGTTATTGCTTGTATAATGGCCTTTGAATCTGCCAGAGTAAGCTTTTGTGAACATTTTCATTCAGAATAAGAGGTTGTGTAGTGCTACTTCTTGGCTTTTACTTCACCATTGAAGGCTATATTGTTTGTGTCCACTGTAGCATATTAGCTAAACAGATGAGAGTAGATTCCTGTGCCAGCATTTTCACTCTTTGTTTTGGAGCCATCTGTGAAGATTCTTAGCCACTCTGATTCTGGGAACTTTGTACTTATAGCTTATAAGGTCATTAGTTTTACTACTGATGGGATTGTACCATTTTCCTTTATTATTTTTCCACAAAACTAATAATCTTTTGCAAAAACATAAATTGGATACCAAACTGAACCAACATCTCAAATGCCAAGCCCATTAGATTACTATACAATGCAACCCTCTCAAAATAATTTGTTTCTCTCTGCTTTTCAAATGATTTCCTTTCCAATGTTCTATAACTCAAAATAAGTGGCCATTTTGAAACAAATTACATCGCTATGTATTCTGCATTGCACATGTGTAAGAATAAAACAATATTTATTTAATGTATTAAAATTGTAATTATATATTTTAAGATTCTCCCATATAACTTATATTGACATGTGCTAGATAATACATATTTTAATTTTTTTATTTGGTGTGTTACAGAGTGAACTACATTTTCTTACAAGCTTAAAAATAAACCGTTATTAAGATATTAAATGTAAAATTGGTACCAGGTAAATTAGTTGTCCAAAACTCAATTATTAAACAATTAACGGGTGAGGTAGGTTTTATGCCGGTCACAATTCTACACGTACATTCTTATGCCACTGATGCACTAAACACTTGTAAACACGTTTTGTAGTGTTTTAAACATTTTGCAACGATCTTCAAGCTTTCTTTACAATATTTTATATTTATATATTTACGTAAAACATGATCGTGGATACATTACTTACTTGCTACTTTCCCATGTTGTTCCAATGTTGCCACCATTTGAAAATAATTTCAAACCATATTTAGTGTTAGTATACGTAAAATTAGTTTATAGTTAATTAAATAGTACACATGTAAATTGTTTTGTTATGTTAGGAAATGGGAAGTTGGTTTACGTCCATTTTTTTAAGCATTTGGGAATAAATAATATGCATGTAAATTGTTTTCTTTAGTTAGGAAATGGCACGTAAGTTAACCTCCATTTTTTTTTTTTGCATTGGAAATTTATTCCCAAAGTTGGTAATGCCGACTGCAGAGCCATCTACCGGAGGCTATATTAATCATTACAGCAACTCCTGCGATTTGCGTTTGCGCACTGCGATCCTGTGGAACTTAGAAGATTTCGTCTCCGGCATAAACCAGACTTTTTCCCAATTAACAATTTAGTTGAGAACGACTGACTTACCATTATCAATTTTATATCTAATATCTTATTACATAACCTCAACGGTGCTTTAATATGAATTTTAAAAGAGTTAAACCGTTATTAGACGAATGAAAATGCAATCATACATCTGCATTGTTTACATTACAACTGGAACTTAGCTGAGAAATATTATAGCAAGGTTTAAATGAATTGCAGATCCAAATAAATTAGATGACCAAATAAACACAAGATCTGGATAAATGAAGATCTGGAATATTAAATGAAGAGGGCTCAATAAATTATTAATTCAAAAAACAGAGGAGAAGTTTTTAAGCAGCATGCTTGGAGAAACCAGAAGAGATAGAATTACAGAATACTAAAAAATCTCCATTGCCCTACCAGGTGACTACTGGCCTTACATCCACATCTGTGAATTACAGAGGTGGACGATCATCTAGCTAGCATATGGGTGACATGTGATCAGGATGTCGGGTCCTCCAAGCACTACAGCTGGTATTCTCAACCTGTAGCTGCTAATTGAATCACTGAGTTGAAAAGGGAAAAAACTCCATGTACCATACTTTTGAGAAAACCTTAAAAAAACTACATAACTTCTTATAGCTTACTGTGACAAATTTTTGACCAATTACAATATTGATCCTCTGCTTTTTTGTGATAAAGGTATTGTTCGTTTAAGATCACTTATGGTTAATGATCATTTTTCGAAGGATGGCAAAGTAAAGCAAGTAATACTTCAAAATGTGTTTGTTGATGTATTTGAGGTTCTGAATGTAGTTTTCTTGTCTTATAATTACTAATTCAGTTTATTGATGTAATAATGCTAAATTAATTTTTTGATGATTTGAAAAAAGCAAGAAACTCCACTGCCTTTGAAGAGCGATAAAACACATATATACTATAGAAATTATGAATTCTTGTATTTGAATTTCATGTAAGCAGAGGGTCAATATTGTAATTGGTCAAAAATTTGTCAGAGCAAGCTGTAAGAAGTTATGTAGTTTTTTAAGGTTTTCTCATAAGTAAGGTAATTGGAGTTTCTTCCCTTTTCAACTCAGTGATTCAATTATTGTAGCTACCCAAATTCCTCACATTGCTGCCGACCGGTCCCATACTTGCCGATATTCCATAAGAAAATTTCTTCCCCCACAGAGATTTGAACCAGCAGAACCATAGCTTTGTGCCAAAGATTTATGCCTTAAACCAAATGGCTATAGCACAGGACTTATGTAGAAGACTAAAGTAACAAAAATGTTGAAGTTTGATAAAACTCAAGATAAAAACTGAAATGCAACAGGAAATAACATTATAAGGTTTTATTTAATAAATAAGTTTGGTCTGTATTCTTCTTACCTTGTATAGTTGTTTCTTTTAGACGTATGTTTCAAAGCATGTTTGCTCCATCTTCAGTTGGTACTCTCAAGGGTCCCCATCTAGGGGATATGTGGATGGCAACCACAAGGTGCCCAAGCTGAGCAAAACATTGCTTCCACTTACTTGTGTTTTGCTCCTTACTTTTATCTTTAACCGATCTGATATTTCTTCCTTTCCTAGTACCAGATCCCTCTTTTTACTTTCCTGTCCAGTCTCCCTTACCTGACCTCTTGTTTTCTTTCACCCTGATTGTATTACAGTATTTGAGGCCGAAGGGTTCATTTCTCCATTTCTGTCTTTCCTATATCTCTTTTTTTTTAACCTCGTGGACACTCACCTTGAATGCCCACGCCCCATTCCAATTTATAGTATAAGTATGCAATGGATTTGTGACATCAGCTATGGCTGGATACACATAATGAAGAAGTAATCTTCAGTTGGTACACTCTATACCAACTATATGTACTGAACTATACGAGTCTGTACCAACTGAAGATGGACCAAACATGCTTTGAAACATATGTCTAAAAGAAACAACTATATGATGTAAGAAAAATACAGACCAAACTTATTTATTATGAAAATGGAAGTTAGTGGAATAAGATGGTAAGATAGATGATAGATTATATATAACACAAATCCACCTTCCAGATGTCCAAACTTCAGAAGTCGGTTTCAATTCCATCAATTCCAGGAGAAAATGCCAGAAATCTTGTAAGATATCGTGGTGACATTGTACAAAAACAATTGTGTGCAGATCACTTAAAAAATGTTTTCTCCTTAAGAATTTTCTTGTTTTATTACATTATTTTCACTTTTTCTTGCAGATTTTTAATGTAAATTTATGACATCAAAAATACAAACAGTAGAGAGGTAAACGAATGAATGAGTCACTTTTTATCTTACCTCATAGTTTATGTTTTCTTAAACACGGAAACTGCAGTTTTCAAGAGGACGTCCCTCTCATTTTCAACCAACATTATGACTATTGGATTTTCATTGGAATCTTCATCTATAATGTTGCCATCTGGTGTTGATTTGATGAACTTTGAGATCAAGTCCTGTTCATCGGGAATTTCGAAATTCATGGATCTAAATTTGTTCTTCTGAATGTATATCTTCTCCCAAACTGTCAATTCTAAAGGTTTTTGCAAATGTTTTAAAAGTTTGGCCTCTATTTCAACTTTATGATTCTCCAACAAACTATGTGCTGCAATAGCTGATTTTTCATTTTCACCATTTTTAATATTTCTAAAGTGTTTCTTTGTGCGAGTGTACAGATTCCTTTTTGTTTTTCCTATGTATACATTATTGCAGTCTTTACAACTAATAAAGGCTGAATTTATTTATCGGTGTCTTGGTAATCTATTAATAACCAATAAGATCACTTAAAAAAATGAACACACCAGATAGTAAAAAATCTGGAATTTATCAAATTAATTGTAAAGACTGCAATAAAGTATATGTAGGAAAAACAAAAAAGGAATTTGGACACTCACACAAAGGAACACTTTAGAAATATTAAAAATGGTGAAACTGAAAATCAGCTATTGCAGCACATAGTTTGTTGGAGAGTCATAAAATTAAAAAAGAAGCTAAACAAAGAATTTAAGACATTAATTGGGTACAAAAATATTAACAAGGGAAGAACATTTATTTTTATTTCACTATTTTCAATCATTATATTTAACAACTTTCTAGGTCTATTCCCATACATTTTTACTAAAATTATTTAATTAACAATATTATATATTTCTGTTAGAATATATATATTATTGTTGTTTTTACCTTTAGAATTAACAGTTTGGAAGAAGATATATATTCAGAAGAAAAAAATTAGCTCCATGAATTTTGAAATTCCCGATGAACAGGACTTGATCTCAAAGTTCATCAAATCAACAGCAGATGGCAACATTATAGATGAAGATTCCAATGAAAATCCAGTAGCCATAATATCGGTTGAAAATAAGAGGGATGTCCTCTTGAAAACTGCAGTTCCTATGTTTAAAAAAACATAAACTATGAGGTAAGATAAGAAGTGACTCATTCATTCATTGAATTAAGAACCTCACAATGTTATTTCCCATGTTTAACTATGAGTAGATAGTTAATTGAAACAAAAGTACGCCTCTTTGAAATAGCATGACTAGAGATTCACACACGCATGCACACTGCTGCCAACACATCAGAAATAATAAGTTACGACAGGAGCTAATCATTATTTACATGGATAGGTGTTTATATACATAAGAGATATGCTGAGCAGCACAAATCAAACCAAGCACAGAAACTGTTGAGAAACATTGGGAGTGCTGTGCCATTTTATATTGTCCAAAGATATCCCTGCAATGTGCTGCAATTGCCTGCTATCTCTGATAATGCAACACAACTGTCATGTTTCATATACAAACTCATACATTTTAATGATATTCTCTTTATAAAATTATGCTATTGTTTTATCTCTGAAAATTATCTAATATCTAGGTCTTAGAAGTTAGGAAAAATCCTTTTTTTTTTTATTTTTTTTAAATTTTATGTCAGAAGATGAGGCTCAACATAATATACACACATTTTTGGTCATTATACATACATAGTGTTGTGCCCACGAACAGGTCTTTCAATGCAAACTCAGCATTCTCCACTCTTTCCTTAACTCAGCTTTCCTTTTTGTGTCCACATACAATCAATTAATTTTAATATTGTCTATCATCTGATGTCTTTTTCAGCCTCTAACTTTCTTTCTGTTCATCATTCCTTCTAGGGCATTCATCAGTGGCAGTTTCTTCTTAGCCAGTAGCCAATCCAATTTCTTTTCCTCTTCTTTATGAGTTCCAGCATTGTTCTTCTTTCACTCACTCTGTCTAGCACATGCTTCTTTTTCTTTATTTTGTCTGTCCATTTTATATTATAGGCCAGAAAATGGTAGATTTTATTTGCCCTTTTTCAACAACATTTCCTTTTTTTTTGTCCTTTTTAGCCTTTTTTTAGGTCTCAACGAGTTATTTTTGCAACTTTACCTTCTTTTGACTACATTTATACCATTCAAGAATCCGCAGTGTCTAGTCTCAATTCCAACTTCTTTTAAAAACACTATCTGGTTTTACTTTCTAAAGATTCTTTACATTCCAAACACTTTTGTTCCGCGAGAAACTATTGAACCCTCATAAAATATCACATTATTTTTAACCACCAGCCTACTGACCGCCTTAACTATTGTATTTAGACATCAAATTTTCTAACAAGTTGCCACTTTGTGAAAATTATATTGAGAGAGCGTGAAGGCAGCTAGGTTGTCTTTATGCACTTGTTAGCAACTGCAACACTTTTTATGTCCTCTTTCTAGTTTTTATGTCTTTTGTAGGATATCTTTAAGTCTTTTATAGGTTCTCAACTTCTGAGCCCTAGTAACGTTGTCATGCAGAAATTGTATAAACTAAATTAATTTCTCTGTCTATAGAAATCCATCCTCACTTGGAGCAAGGATTCTCTCTTGAAGAATACTTAACAATAGTTATTTAGACAACTTGTAACAAAAGCAGAGGTTTAGTAACGAGATGTTCAAGTTACAACATGATCAAAGGGAGTTACTAAACATAATTTTGTAATGTGTTGTCTACAATAATTTATCTACGTTCACAGTATTTTAGTATATGTTGTATATTTAGTATATTTAATGACATTTATTTATTGCATAAACAGTGTGTTTAGAGAAAGAGTAATGTGGGCTTTGGAGAAAAAAACATGATAAATCAACAAACATTGTTGTTATATTCTGCAATTTTAGGTTCTAGTTTCGTATGTGAATTGGACGATGTTATGCATGAACCAGCTAAGCACCATTTTAAAAAAATAGATTTTGATGCTATCTGTTGCACTGGCTCATGAAGTAAGTGTACGCACACTTTTAGTGCCAAATATTTAAATATAACCTTATTATAAACCCTTAAATTGACAATGTATTCTATAGGGTACATCAATTGATTTAATTTATTTAAGGTTTTTAAAAAATAGAAGAACTTTAACGAGTATAAATTATTTAAATTTGTATCAAATTACACAATATACCTAATAATTTACTGTTATAAATTATTTTGTTACAGTGCGGTCCATCACATTTAAATAACTAACTCGAGAAATTAGTCTTTTGCAAATTTAAGGGTTAAATAAAATAAGAACTGCAGATCTACTCCATACAAGAAAACATATTTAACAACAAGAATCAGTGGAAAGACCATGTAGAAAAAATGGAAGAAAGTAGTTTACCAAATAAAATCTTACATTATTTTCCGAGAGGAAGAAGAGATATCGGATGTCCTCAGAAGATATGGTCTTAGATCTATTAGTGAAGATAGAACAGGCAACTAATGCCTAAACCAGGAAGTGCAAAAGAAGAAGAAGATAAAAATATAAATGCCATCAGTCCTATCAGAGATTCTGTGTTTTGCAACAAACAGTTATGAAATCAGATCTTCATAAATACTAATCTAAATTTTGCATCATGCAGCTAAGCGCCAAATGTTCCTGTTCTTATATTGTTGTTGCATAACTGTCAAACAAGGAAAATAACTTGCAATATCCAGTATTGTTAGTTTGGCACTACAATAAATAGTGAAGATTGACTTAAGCTTTAAATGTATTTTTCTCTAAAGTTACATAATGGTGCATAGCTAGTTGATGCATAATGCCATCCATTTATCAATCTTCAAATGTTCTAAAGTTATTTGTTTAATATCTGAGAATTCCATGTACTCTGTAAGATGACAACAGACTCAACCTATTTATTAAGAAGCACCTCATAATGTTACTTCCAGTTGTAATTTGATAAGATGGTAATGTTTTTGTAATGAACTGTAATCTTTACAAAGTTAATCGTGATTAACACATGACACGTTGTGTTGCATTATGTGAGATGGCATTTTGTTTAAAATTTTGAAAGAAGCACTTTGACCTCTAGATTAACGTGTTGTGAAATAGATGCTAAAGTCACCACAAATGTGTCTTTCAGTGTAAACAAAACTAAGAAAAAAAAGGCTGTTTGATATAGTTTTTTAGGTCACTTTTATTCATTGAAGCTGCATCGTCACCCAGACGACGGTTCGTGGATGTACGAGTCCTCCGATCTCGCAGTTCACAGTTCTTGTCTCGCCATTGACAACAAACAGAGCTTCATTCGCTGGCGTTACCATGTAGTGACCAAATACACCCGAAGCAGCAATAGGTCTGTTTGGAGCATCCCACTGCGCTAGCGATGGGTGCATCGCTTTCCCTACTCCTGTGATCATCTCTACTTTGCCTGCAATTTTTAAAATACACAACACAAAATAACATTTTTTAACACTCCAACATCGCAACTAACTCTAGCAACAGTAATAGTACGATATGGGACTGAAATAAAGAAATAAAGAAATGGGGATCAAATGAATCGTGAATTCTTCTTACCTCAGACATTATGTTTTTTTAACACAGAACTACAGCATCGGGAAATGCATCATTCCCATCTTCCGACTGTCAATTTTTTATTATACCAGTAATTTTCTAAACTGCCATCTGGTGTACTTTTGAAGAACTTTGTAATCAAACTTGGTTCATCTGGAACCTCGAAGTTCTAGTATGGGTTTTTTGAATGTATATCTTTTCCCTAACTGTTAATTCCAAACGTTTAGGTAGATGTTTCAAAAGTTTTGCTTCTTTTTCAATTCTATGATTAAACTATGTGCTGCTATAGCTGATTTTTCAATTTCACTATTTTTTATGTTTCTAAAGTGTTCATTTTTGCAAGTGTCTAAGTTCCTTTTATTTTTCCAATAGTATATACTTTGAATGCAGATAACCCGGAATCACTCAACATTAGTATATACTTTATTGTAATCTTTGCAATTAATTTGATAAGTTCCAGATTTTTTGTTGTCTGGAGTGTTAACTTTTTTATTAGTTAACAGAAGATTACCCAGGCTGAATTTGTTAATCAGAGCCAATGTTATATAACATTTTTTGAAAATCTTTTGAAATTTGTTATGAGGTAAGAAGAATTCACAATTCATTTGATTCTTATTAAGAAAACCTCATAATGTAAAAATCCCAAATTGATTATATTAAAATAAATGGGGATTCTTGTAACGATGATCATATAAAATAGAGACAATCTTTATATAATCATACAAAATAATGCCTGAATACATGATTATATAAACCACTCAACCGCATGAGCAAAGAAAAATTTAATAAAGAGAAAAAACACATAAAAAGGATAGCAAAAGAAAATGGTTTTGAAGAAAAAATTATGCATAAGAATATAAATAGATTTAAAAAAAATTGGTAAATTAAAGTATTCTTCAGACAGATAAAGGAATTAGTAAAAAATTCAAGAGATTTACGTACCATCCTTTGCCATATAATAAGTTTTAAAATATTCATATCTGAAGAGAAAAATTATATACTCAGACTGGGATTTGAATCCAGGACCATTGGCTTTCTATGCCAATGTTCTACCACTGAGCTACCTGCGAAACTCCAATCTAAATGCAAATTTTGCTCTTGTACACTGTTAATTCCCAATCGCCAATTGCTACGAGCATTTGTTCAAGCACACAAGTGGCAACTTCTTTTTAAGAAGACATTTATTGAGAATTTAAACACTACTTTATAAAGTGCAGTTGGGCTTCTTTTGATGTTTTTGTTATTCATTTAACACTTCTCACTGAAGGACAAATTATATTAAAAAAAATTGTTTAAAAGAAACCATTTTGAAAAATAAATATCTAAGAAAAAATGATAAACCAAAATATATAAATCAGTAATAATGAGACCACTTTGTACATATACATCAGAAACAAGTGATACTCGACGCCTAGTGGAAGTATGTAAAATGAAAGTTCTGAGAACAATAGAAAACATAACATTAAGAGATCACATTAGAAGTGATAAGAGAAAATTTACAAATAGAACAAATTTCAAATTGGATAAATAATAGAAGGAAATAATGAAATGAACATATAAATAGAATGTCAAAAAATAGAACAGTTAAAATAGTTAGGGATAAATCCTCAAGTGGGAAAAGAAATATTGAACGCCTAAAGAAAAGATGGAAAGATACAATTGATGCAATACATTGAACAGGAACAGACATATTGATAGAATGCCAGAAGAAAGATTTCCAAAATTATTGCTAAATTATAAACCGCATGGAAGGGGAAATGTTGGATGCCCACACAGAAGATGGTATGAACTATTTTAACAATTCTAGCTTTCATGAAACCGGAACAAACCAACAGGCTTAATCCCTGGATGATGATGAGTTACAGAAGATACCTTGTCTACACTGGATGAAAGAAGAAGATATTTTCAGAAAATCTAACAATAAATTAGCACCAAAAATGATTACAGCCCGAATAGATGAATACATTAAAACCAAAGCTGTTTATAATTATATACCAAGAGGACGAAGATCACTGGGTCGTCCTATGAAACGCTGGAGGGAAAATTTTCTATAGGATCGTAACAGGCCTTGGCCTAATACTTGGAAGGAAGAAGAAGAAGAAAACCAACAAAAATGAAAAGATTGATGATGGCAACAAATCAGAAATTTATCAAATTGATTGTAAAGATATCGGCCGTGGTGGACTAGTGGTTATGCTCTTGCCTCTGGTCCCGAGGGTCGCGGGTTCAAACCCGGCCAGGGTCAATGGATTTTTTTAGGATGGAAAAATCCAAGGAGCAAGTCCTCCGGGAGGGACTTTAAGTCGTGGGTCCCGAGTCTGAAGATTTTTAGGCTCATAAAAGATCCTTAAGCCTGAATGAAAAGGTCTCTAAGCAAAATTTACTGAATTTTCCCGTCCTAGTACTACCTTGGTTTCCTAGATGTCAGTATGAGGCAGAACGCTGACCATGGACCACTCAAATGACATCTATACGAAAACAAGTGTAACTAAATTAGTATGGTTAAAATTCTTCCCTGTAGGGGAAGAGTGCCTAAATCTCTGTTAAGGGAAACATGGGTTTACAAGAAGAAGAAGATTGTAAAGATTGTGAAAAAATATACATAGGAAATACAAAAAGGAAGTTCAACACAAGATTGAAAGAACACCTTAAAAATGTTAAAAATGGAGGAATAGAAAAGTTTGCAATAGCTGCATATGCATGATCAGAAAAGCACAGAATGAAAAAAAAAGTTAAATTAATGAGACAGTTGGATACATCTAAAGAACTCACAATTTGGCAGAAAATTTACATACACAAAAACAGAAAGAAAATAATAAACTTTCTATATTCCCGGAGAAAAAAAATTGATTTGGAAGTTCACCAGTGAGAAATCAGCCTACAGAATCACCAATCGCCATTTTGACAAAAATAACTAACAATGATGCCTAAGGCACTGAAACCCAGAGTCTTCAAAAACGCTACAAATATGAGGTGAGTCATGCATATCTAACTCATATTATCTCTCAACAGATCTTAATGAAAATTTGTACTTAAAGGTTTTCAGGTACAAAGAGTGATTAACCACTATCTATTATGTTCTAAAACCATTAGGTGTAGGAGTTCACCTGAAATGAAAATTTAAAAATCGCTCTAGTGGTCGTAATTTTTTATGTTTTACAATTAAACTCAATATGTCCTATTAATTTAAGTAGAATTTTTTATCACTCACCTCATATTGAACAATATGAGGTGAGTGATAAAAAATTCTACCTAAATGAATATACCTTATAGTGTGAATTTTTAAAATAAGTAATGTCCTATTAAAATAAACAGAGGTAGGTATTATCCAAAAACAATGAAATAGAACAGTTAGAAGGGAAAAAAACCAGGTAAATTACTTTTCTTTAAACCTATGAAACATAATTTTAGTCGTAAAACATATATATTTCCTTACCTCTAAGTTAAACTTTGGAGGTAAATAAACATATGGCTAAACTTTACAACCTGTGATGAGGGCTAAACTTTACAACCTGTGATGAGGGCTAAACTTTACAACCTGTGATGAGGGCTAAACTTTACAACCTGTGATGAGGGCTAAACTTTACAACCTGTGATGAGACTTTTTAAATTACTTCATAAGCTCCTGTCAAATTTTATTCTGAGGGCTTAATTTTTCAAATTATTTCCCACCATTTACAATGATTTTTACATGTTTTCTAGCGATTATTTGCATAATTTTTTCACGATATTGAACTACATGAAGATGTGGCAAGCATATTGATTTTAACAAATATTCTGTTTCAGTGCAGTCAACATAGAGTCTGTACTAATTAACTTACACTAAATAAAATCAGCGTGCATTCTTTCACAGGTTAGAGTACTTAAATTGCATTAAGTTAACTTTTAGGTTAGTCTAAATTGAGGTAGGTTAGCTTTTAGGTTGGTCTTTCACAGTTTAGAATACTTAAATTGAGTTAGGTTAGCTTTTAGGTTGGTCTTTCACAGGTTAGAGTATTTAAATTGCATTAGGTTAGCTTTTGGGTTGGTCTTTCACAGGTTAGAGTACTTAAATTGTGTTAGGTTAGCTTTTAGGTTGGTCTTTCACAGGTTAGAGTACTTAAATTGAGTTAGGTTAGCTTTTAGGTTGGTATTTCACAGATTGGAGTACTTAAATTGAGTTAGGTTAGCTTTTAGCTTGGTCTTTCACAAGTTAGAGTACTTAAATTGAGTTAAGTTAGCTTTTAGGTTGGTCTTTCATAGGTTAGAGTACTTAAATTGCATTAGGTTAGCTTTTAGGTTTGTTTGCAAAGCGAGTTCAAATATCATGGCTGCATCCCATGATTCCATAGTGTAAAACTGCTGTCTCTAGGCACATGCGCTATCCTAGGCCTCCAATCTGAATATAAAATTTTCTTTTATACAATTCCCAAGAGCACCAAAGACTACAAACTATTATGATCTCAAATAAGATTTCTGGGCTGTAGGCCGTGGTCTCGAGACTTGAAGTTCCCCGACATTTCGCCAGAGACTGCAACTGGCATCCTCAAGGGTTGTCTCATGGCCTACAGCCTGGAAATCTTCTTCAAGATCATCAAAGCAACTCTGACCGTCAATACACTACAAACTATTGTTCGTCTTGCCAATTTGCAGCTCCTTATTTAAGAAGTCTTTTAATGGGAATTTAACATTACTTTATAAAGCCAGTAGAGGTATTAACCTAATTTAAATTTAGGTGTAAGAACTGTTACCTGTGACAAGGTTGAGAAATAAAATGTCTTCTTTGTCGGTTGCACTGGCGTAGAGATCGTAGCCATGTGTTGTCTGCGAGGGATAGAATGTGATATCACTGATGTTCAGAGTTGTTTTCACGTCAAATGAAAATTTAAGACCACTTTCTGAAAACCAAGGCAACAGTTTAAAATTGAATTATACTGAGATGATAGCCATACAGTCAACAAGTATGAAAAACTAATGATAATAAATGCACATAAATGTTCTTGTTTATTTCATCCAACCAAGTCTTAGGCCTATAGGTCTGTTACAATCTCACTGATAAATTTTGTATCAAGCGTATGCACATAAATAGAGGTGGCAATGACTTGATGCTTTAAGTTAAACAATAATGATAATAATAATGACAATAACATTAACATTAATAATAATAATAATAATAGTAATAATAACAATAATAATAGTATTATTAATGATAATAATAACAATAATAATAGTAATAGAAGACGTTGGGCTGATGCATTATGAAGTCGGAACAGGCAATTGCCTAATCCCTGGAGTGATGATGATGATGATGATGATAATAGTAATAATAACAATAACAATATTAAGAACAATAATAATAATCACATGTCCCGCGCCGTAGCCGAGTGGTTAAGGTAGGAAGCCTTGGCGCAGAGCTACGGGACTTGCGCTGGTTCGAGTCTCCATGGGGGAAGAAATTTTCTCATGGTATTTCGGCCAGTATGGGACCGGTGCCCACCCAGCATCGTGATGCATTTGGGTAGCTACAATAAGTAGCAGCTCCAGGTTGAGGAAACCAGCTATAACTGCTGGGGGACTCGACATGCTGACCACATGTCACCCCTAAACTGGCTGATTATAATCTACCTCTGTGATTGACACATGTGGATGTGAGGCCAGCAGCCGGCTGGTAGGCTAAGGGCCTTGTAGGCCTGTCGTGCCAGGAGTTATAATAATAATCACGGTCATAATGATAAAATAATACTACTACTACTACTACTACTACTACTACTACTACAACTACTACTAATAATAATAATAATGATAATAATAACAATAATAATAAATAAAGAAAAAAGGAAGACCAAGGTTAACATGGAAGGAAAGCATGAGGATAGCAATGCAAGCAAGAGCATTGAAGATGCCCAAGATCGTAGGCAGCTGTAAAAACCTGAAAATAGATAGAGATAATAATAATAATAATTAGAAAACGAAGGTTAACATTTTATGGCGACATTAAACGAATGAACTCAAATAGGCTTACAAAACAGATAATGGAATTCTACGAAAACAGAGGTAAAGCTCCAGTGGATACTATGAAGTAGATTGATAAGGTCAAAAAGGACTTAAAATTGGCAGGAATTACTAAAGAAGATATCCCAAACAGAGATATATTTAGAAATAAGGTGAATAAGTTGCAAGTTGACCAAGAGGACAAACCGAAGAAAAAAACTGAAACAACTTGGACAGATGATAGAAAACAAGCTCATAGCAAAAGAATAAAAGAAATTTGGGCTCAAAGGAAACACCTCTAAGTACTTTCCATAGTCCTATATGGGCTCATCCGCAATCAAAAAAAAAACTAATAATAAATATAATTACAATACTAATGATAAAATAATAATAATAATGACAATAACAATAATAATAATAATAATAAACAATAATAATAACAAGATTGCCATGAGAATAACAAAAAAGGTGAAAGAACAGATCAGCTTGTTTACAGTTCAGTGTGCTGGCTCAGGTAGTAGCATGCCTGCTTACTGACTAGCTGGTCTGGGTTCAATACCCAGCAAGGCTGAAAATTTAATAAAGTTCTTTTCTCGATACAGTGGGATGGAATTAAATCCTCTATCAAACAAATGTGTCTATGTCCATGACAGCAATACAAATGATGTATATACCTACAACCTCCTGGACCACAAGCGTAACTCCATCATGACCTCTGTCCAGGGTTACAACAGATCGACTGTTCGGAGACACGTGAGGATGTCCAAACAGACCAGTTTTAGAAGATATCACTGTATCTGTCAAATAATCCAGTAGAATTTGTCCTGTTGGCCGCCCTGTCACTGGTTCTTCACATTCCAGAATCACAAAACCATCTGCAAAATAATAATTATCTTCATTAGAAACTCTTACAGATTACTTTGATGTTGTATTTTAAATTAACATGTTCCAGAATTGGACATAGTTTTTATTTTAGAAAGAAAAATTAATGCTTGGACCAGGATTCAAATCCCGGATCTCTGAAATATGAAGCTTTACAGCTTAAAAGTAATGTATAAATTCTTAATAAAATAATACTTCAAATAGAAGTCGTCAGATGGCATTGTTGGTAGCGATAGTCATTGGCCTTGTGATGAGTGGAAAGAATTGTTGATGTTCGTATTGGAGTTCAGATGGTGTAATCGGTATCATACTGACACACAGAGTCAGAGATCCGGGGTTTGAATCCTGGTCCAAGTGTTAATTTTTCTTTCTAAAATAAAAATTCTTACAGATTAGTTGAAAAAAAATTCAAGAAATTCATATCACATTAGCACTGACAAATAAATTTAGTCTGGGTAATGTACTAATAACTAATAGGAATGAGATGCACAAAGAAATTAAACATAGGCTCAATTCTGGAAATGTGTGCTATTATGCATTGCAGAGACTTTTGTTGTCCCAACTCCTTTCAAAAAACGTTAAACTGAAAATATATAAAACTATTATTCTACCTGTTATATTATATGGGTGCAAAACATGGATTCTTACTTTAAGGAGGAAATGAAATTATGAGTTTTTGAGACAATTCTTAGGAAAATTTTTGGACCAAAGAGAGATGAACAGGCAGGTGAATGGAGAAGACTACATAACAATGAACTACAGTGTGATTCAGAAATATGGCTATATGTTTGATCGCATTTTGAGACGAAAATATTATTATTAAAGGAAATATGATATCATTGGAAAGGGAATCCTTCAAATTACAACAATAGAACAAAACAAATCACTTACAACACTAAGCAAGTCACTTTATTGCTTCAAACTGTTCGCCATTTACATCCAAGCATAATTGGCAACGCTTTGGGAAGTCATTCATTGCATTATGATACATGTTTGGAGGAATAGCTCTAATTTTCCGTTTCCAGCAGCCGTTTTCTCCACTTCCCCACAGTCGATGGCTGCAATGCTACGTCTTGCCCATCTTACGGCCTCACGATCATTAACATACATTATTGCCCATGCAGCAATTGTAATTTGCTGTTGCATATTCAACTCCATTTTGACTAATGTAAGTTCTATACTGTTTTGTTTTATTCCATTGTTGTAATTTGAATAATTGACTTTCCAACAGTAATTTCATATTTTCTGTAATAGTAATATTTTATTCACACAACGCGGTCAAACGTATAGCCATATTTATGATTCACCCCATACATGGTCTTTATAGAAAGCCAGATATAATAAGAACAGTTAAGTCTTGTAGACTGCGATGGGCAGGACATGTGCATATGGGGGATGAAAGACGTGCATGGAAGCTTTTTGTAGGAAAGCCAGAGGGTAAACGCCCAGTTGGTAGACCAAGAATGAGGTGGGAGAACAACATTAACTATGATTTGAGGGAAGTAGATTATACAGGGAATGATTGGAAAGCATTAGCTCAGGATAGGGATGTATGGAGAGCTTATGTCCGCGCGGCCATGAATCTAAGGGTTTGATAGTGCCAGTGAGTAAGTAAGTGAGTAATCTACTAATAACTAATAAGAAAATTAATGCCCCAATAGTAAAAAAATGTGGATTGAACTTTTACAGGAAAAATCACTATGGGGTTTTATTTAAGATTAAAATTAAATGCATGTTATGAACGACATAACATCAGTCAAGATATTACTGAAGATGAAACCACCTAGGTTTTGAATTTGGTATAAATTACAAGACTGGATATGAGTTGAGTTATAAAGAATTTTAATTTAAATGTTAAAAAATCTGGAATTTATCAAATTAGTTGCAAAGACTGCAATAAAGTATATATGTTTTCTATTCTATTCTATTCTATAGTGTTCTGCCCTAGGGCAGGTCCTTCACTGCAATCATAGTATTTTCATGCTATGCTTTGTAGCTTTACTAGGGAAATATACAGAGTGATTCAGAAATATGGCTATACGTTTGATCGCATTTTGTGATGAAAATATTATTACTGAAGGAAATATGATGCTATCATTGGAAAGGGAATCCTTCAAATTACAACAATAGAACAAAATAAAACATATCACTGCTCACATGCAGCTTGGCGGGTTGATTTTTGTGGGCTAGCGTCGAATGCCTCCACAATTCTCTTTGTTGTTTCTGCATCCGTGCTAATGTGAGGCCTTCCAGGAGGTTTGATTTTCTGCATCCTTCCCGTTTTCTGCATCCTTCCCGTTTTCTGCAGTCGTTTTCTCTACTTCCCCACAGTCGACGGCTGCAATGCAACGTTAAACTCACGTCTTGTGGCCTCACGATCATTAGCATACGTTATTGCCCATGCAGCAATTGTAATTTGCTGTTGCATATTCACGCTATTTTGACTAATGACGTAAGTTCTACACTGTTTTGTTTTATTCCATTTTTGTAATTTGAATAATTGCCTTTCCAATGGTAATTTCATATTTCCTGTAATGATAATATTTTCATCACACAACGCGATCAAACGTATAGTCATATTTATGATTCCCCCCTTAGGTGTGGTAGCTTCCTGTTGCTTTCCATACTGTGGGATGTTGATGATGATGATGATCAGATGATGTTTGGTGACCATTTGCGCCTCAAAGCTTCCTGACATTTATCTTACAGGTGAGGAAAAACCCCAAAAAAACCTCACCCAGGAAACTTTTCCTGACTGGGGAATAAAATCCGGGCTTGCTCTGTGACAAGGCAGCACGCTACCTCAAGACCACAGTTGTAGACGTATGCATGTAAGAAAAACAAAAAGGAATTTAGACATTCACACAAATGAACAATTTAGAAATATTAAAAATAGTGAAATTGAGAAACCAGCAATTGCAGCTTATAGTTTGTTCAAGAATCATACAATTGAAAAAGAAGCTAAACTTTTGAAATATTTGGTGAAACCCTTGGAATTAACAGTTTAGGAAAATATATATACATTCAGAAGAACAAATTTAGTTTTATGAATTTTGAAATCCCTGTGAGTAAGATTTGATCTTGAAGTTCATCAAATCAACACCATGTGACAGTTTTGATGATAAGGTGAAGATGAAAATTCAAGTCGTAAAGATGGCTGAAGTTAAGACCCCAGATAATAAAAAATCTGGAATTTATCAAATTAATTGCAAAGATTGCAATAAAGCATATATAGGAAAAACAAAAAGGAGTTGGACACTCACACAAAAGAAAACTTTACAAATATAAAAAATGGTGAAATTGAAAAATTGGCAATAGTAGCACATAATTTGTTAGAGAATCATAGAATTGAAAAAGGAGCTAAACTTTTGAAACATCTATCTAAACCTTTGGAATTAACAGTTTGGGAAAAGATATACATTAAAAAAAGAACCATGTTAGATCCATGAATTTTGAGTTTCCGGACGAAAAAAATTTGAATACAAAATTCATCAAATCAACACTGGATGGCAGTTTAGAAGATGACGGGCATGATGGAGAATCGACAATCATGGCAGCAGCTGATGAGGAGAGTGATGGCTCTCGAAACCGCTGTTCTGTATTGAAGAACATAGATATATGAGGTATATTGATCAACTTGGCAGTTGAATAAAAATTTGAGTTTAAAGCTTATGTCTATTAAAATGGATTACTTTAGATGCTCAACTAGACATTCTAAATTGCAAAAAGTCAGAAATACAATCATCAAACAAATGAAAGTCCACAACTCAATATTAGATTTTGTGAGATACAGACAACTAGAATGTATGGTCATATATATGTAGAATGCCAGAGACAAGATTACCCAGACAAGCTTTGGAATGGATTCCATCTGGGAAAGAAAAGAGAGGTTGACCTAGATTTAAATGGATGGATTATATCAGAAGAGGTATGAGGGAGCTAGGTCTGGAAGAATTGGAATGGAAAGATAGAGAAGAATGGAGAAAGAAGATAAAAATTTAAAACACTTTGGACACAGGAAGATTTTTTTTACATTGTAAACCTGTTTATAAATAAATAAATATTGAGAATGTTACTGTTTCTTTGGGTTTGAAGAACTGTATAGCTCAGCAACAGAGCATAAGCACGGAAAGCCGAAGCCCAGTTCAAGCAAATGTTTTTCTCTTTATTAAAGAAGATAACTTACAGAGTGCAGAAAACTGTATCTGTCGAGGAACACAGTTGAATGGAGTCAGATCAATACTTCTGATGTATCGCATATTAGCAAGATCCAACTTGTACAATCCTCGCTGGTTTGTGTGCGTCACATATCCATACTTAAACATGTGCGTCATGTCCTGAAACAATTAATAACACTTTAATAATGGAGTATGTATTTTTTAACATCCTTACCTCATATGTTTGTTTCGTTGGACAATCATTTCAAAGGTTATTGCTCCATCTTCAGCTTGTCACATACTGTTTTTTTTTCTTTTCTTCAAGTTGTTGGACCTGGATTTGTGTTCCAAAGAACTTGGTAATGAGGCTCCTTTCTCCGGGAATTTCAAAGTTCATAATTTTCTCCTTGTTCTTCTGTATATAATTTTCTTCCCATATCATGAGTTCATTGGTATTTTCTAACTGTTTTAATAATTTTGTATTTAGATCTATTTTGTGTTTTTCTGTCCAAACGTGAGCTGCTACTGCAGATTTTTCTACTTCTCCCTTTTTTACATTTCTTATGTGTTCTTTAGTTTTGGTGTTTAAATTTCTCTTTGTTTTCCCTATGTATACTTTATCACAATCTGCACATTTTATTTGATATATTTATAATTTTTTATTATCTTCAATTTTTTTCATTTTTGTTGGTTTTTATGAGTTTTTAAACTATAATCATTCTTTGGTGCTACAATTGATATTGAATTTTTCAAAAAAAAATTTGGAATTTATTGTGTGCCCAAGGGTGATACGTGAATTTCTTGTATCTCCTTTCCTTTTGCTTTTCTATCTGAAGAGTACTTTCATTTCTCAATTTCTGTTTTTTGTACTTATCAATTTTTTTGTGTATAATTTTATCCTCAAACCATTTTTTTTTCCGATTGAGGTTCTTTCCACTTTTCAGCGGTTGCCCTTTTACCAGCCGGCTGCTGGCCCTTCACATCCACATGTGTCAATCACAGAGGTAGATGATCAACAGCCAGTGTAGGGGTGACATGTGGTTAGCATGTCGAGTCCCCCAGCCGTTATAGCTGGTTCCTCAACCTAGAGCCGCTACTTATTGTAGCTACCCAATTGCCTCACGATGCTGGGTGGGCACCGGTCCCATACTGGCCGAAATACCATGAGAAAATTTCTTCCCCCATGGAGACTCGAACCAGCCATTTTTTTTTGCTACTTCAATTATATGTTCTTTTTCTCTTTCATAATTTTCATCGTTCTTAGGTGTATGATCCACAGACCCAGGGCCGACAACTTGAAGAAAAGAAAAAAACCAGTATGTGACAAACTGAAGATGGAGCAATAAGCTTTGAAACGATTGTCCAACAAAACAAACATATGAAGTAAGAATGTTAAAAAATACAAACTCAATTATTAAATTAAACCTCATAATGTTACTTCCTAATCATTTTAAAATAGTAAAACTTTATCACAAAGCTTCAGTGGCGTGGTCGTTACATTTCTTGATTCTAGTGTCAAAGGTCATGTATTCAAACCAGGTTAAATGGATTCTTAGGATGGGAAAATTCAAGGGACAAGTCCTCTTTGAGGGATTTGAACCTGAGGGCCATGACCCTAAATTAGTGCCTCTGAACAAATTCAACTGGCCTTCCCCTCCAAGTAATACCTTAGTTTAAGAATTTAAATTAAAATTCTTTATACATCACCTCATATCCAGTCTTCTAATTAAACCAGTTTCAAAACCTAGGTGGTTTCATCTTCAGTAATATCTCAACCGATGTTATGTCGTTCAGGAGAACTGCTTCTTACTCCATCTGTTGGTGGACCAATGAACCTCCAGATCAAATCAAATTCTCCAGGAATTTCAAAATTCATAAGTTTTTCTTGCTTGTTTTTTAATGTGGATTTTTTTTTCCAAAGGGTGAGTTCTTTTTGTTTTTTTTATTTGTTTAATTAAACTAGCTTTTGTATCAATTAGATGTTTTTCAGGCCAAGCATGAACAGCTATTGCTGACTTTTCCACTTCACCATTTTTGACATTTCAAAGATGTTCTTTCACCCTTGTTTTCAAATTTCTTTTTGTTTTTCCTACGTAAATTTTGTCATAATCTCTGAATTTTATCTGATGAATTTCCAATTTGTTTTCTTCTTCAATTTTGTCATTTTTGTTGGTTTTAATTATTCTATTGAGGTTGTTTTCATTCTTTGGTGCCTATTTTATGTCAAATATTTAAAAAAAAATTTGAAAATTATGGTTTTGAATGTTGAAATTCCCAGGGAATTTGATTTGGAGGTTCATCAGTCCACCAACAGATGGAATAAGAAGCAGTTCTCCTGAACGACATAACATCAGTCAAGATATTACTGAAGATGAAACCACATATATTTTGAAACTGGTATAATTAGAAAACTGGATATGAGGTGAGCTGTAAAGAATTTTAATTTAAATCTTAAATTAACCCATTCACCTAGAAGATGAGGTAGACTCGCCTTCAACTCAAAAGACTCTGCTGTTATATATTTTGCAATATTTTGTACATCCCTTGGCAGGGTAATCTATTGTTAAAATTTATGAATAGTAGAGGAATGTGTTTTTGTCTTCATCTTATTGTGATCGTAAGTACTGTTATATTTTGTTTGTTTTGAATGTCAGAAAATAGACAATATAACTTACGGTAACTAAAATCTGGTTTCTGGGAAAAAGTACTGAGCATTTAAACCTGAAGTGAATGAGTTAAACCTCATAGTGATATTTCTTATAAAAAATTCATACCTTAATTGTCACTCACTTAGGCAATGTGCTGACCACATGTCACTCGTTGACATCTGTAGGGACGTAAGTGTAACTAATATTAGCTAGGTCAAGAAACTGCTGGGGGAGCACTATGTTGGTATTCTTTTGTTTTCAGTAAATCTATAACACAGAACCCACAGTTTTACTTCCAAAGGAATCCATCTTGAGGATTTTTATGACCTGAAATATCCACTGACTTTGGATGGGTTTGAACTTATGAACCATGGAATCAGATGCAACCAGGAGAAATACAAGTTTCCCTTTACTCATAGTATGTTGGAGTCATATAAAAGTGTCATATTGATACCTGTACTGGAGGCATGAAGAGTCCTCTAACAAGGTCAAACTGACCGTCGATTGGTTCAGGATGTACTGTGTGATGTTTTCTCTTCTGAGCTGCATCTCGTATAATTTGTATTGTTTTTATGCCTTGATTACGTTCACTTCTCCAGTTGAGTACCCACACCTGATCCAAGTGGGGCACGTAATGTAGGTCCACAGGGAACTTATCTGTCACCACAACCTGCAACGCACACATGTTATGATAACAACACTAATAATAACCAGCCTCATGGGCTAGTGGTCAGTGTTTCTCACCAGGTCCCTGGTTCAATTCCCGGTCAGACCATATGAATTTTTATTTAAAGGGAATTGAAATCTGTGGTTGTCCATGGTCTGGAATTTAGGTTAAGTTTAGGTTAAGAACTCTCCTGGTGCTTCACCCATCATATCACCGGGGCAACGTAATTCTGCATTTCAGGTGCCCCAACCTAAGAAACGGATTACAATTCCGCCAATATCAGGGGAGAAAGCCAGAAATGTCATGAAAGACAACCTGGTGGCATTGAACCAAAAAAAGACTAATAATAATAAAAATAATAACGATATTAATAGTAGTAGTAATAATAATAATAATAATAATAATAATATGGGGTAGGTTCGTGGCCCAAGTGGTTAGATGCTCGCCTCTCATCGCTGGGGTCCAGAGATCAAGTCTCGGTCACTCCACATGGGTTTCTCCTGTTTTCCCCTGCCATAATTTCATTCCACCATTTCTCCATACTCATCTCATCCATTTCATTTCATTCTTCTGCCCCTGTGATGGTGTGTCAGGAAAGATCGGCTGGCACCCTTGTCATTCACAGACCTCTATATACAGGGGCTCATCTCACCTCATCCCTCGACCCGATCCTGACTTGGACAAGAGTTTAGGATATAAAAAATAATAATGTCAAAGAACAATAAATAGTGATAATAAAAACAACAGTAATAGTAACAATAATAAAGCTAAAAATGTTAACAACAATAATAATATAACAATAATACTAATACTAATAATCAATGATAATATTAATAATAATATATCCATAGTAATTCTGCCTGAAGGCAGGTACTTCACTGCAATCATAGCATTTTCATGCTATGCTTGCAGTTTTACTAGGGAAATGTAGGTGTGGTAGCTTCCCGTTGATTTCCACACCGGTGAAAGATGGTGATGATGACGATGATAATGATAAGGGTGATGATGATGATGGCCATATAATTTTGGGGGCCGTTTGGGCCTGAAAGTTTTCCTCACATTTGTCTTACAGGTGAGGAAAAACCCCGATAAAAATCTCACCCAGAAAAACTGCCCTGACCGGGGATCGAACACGGGCCCGCTGCGTGACAAGACAGCACGCTACCTCGAGGCCACAGCGGTGGACTTTAATAATAATAATAATAATAATAATAATAATAATAATAATAATAATAATAATAATAACAATAATAATGACAGGAATCATAACAATAATAAAGCTGATAATGATAATAATGGTAATGACAAAAGTTAAAAACAAATGCAATGAAAACAATATAGTAATGATGATGATGAAAATAATAATAATAATAATAACAATAATAATAATAATACTAATAATAAAGGCTAACGATAACACTAATAAAAAATGAAACAATAATAATGCTAATGAAAACAATAATTATAATAATAACAGTAAAAAACTATAAAATAGTAATAATAACAATAGTAATAAAGCAGTATGAAACTAATAAAACAATAATAAGCCTAATAATAATAATAATAATAATAATAATAATAATAATAATAATAATAATAATAATAATAATAACAATGATAATGATGATAATGATGATGGTGATGGTGATGCTGATAATGATGATAATGGTGATAATGGTAATAATGATAATAATGGTAATAATGATAATAATAATAATTCAATTTCATTAACTCAGTTTAACCTCTCACTTTATAGGTACATCTACACGCCACCGGGCTTTACAGTGACATGACCTGTCGGAAGAGGGATTTTAGTATTAACAGTAATAAAAACAAAAATAACATTAGTACTACTACTAATAACAATAATAAAATACAAATACTAATAATAATAATGATGATGATAATAATGATGATAATACTTACTTACTTACTTACTCACTGGCACTATCGAACCCGTAGGTTCATGGCCGCACGGACATAAACTCTCCATACATCCCTATCCTGAGCTAATGCTTTCCAATCATTCCCTGTATAATCTACTTCCCTCAAATCATAGTTAATGTTATTCTCACACCTCATTCTTGGTCTACCAACTGGGCGTTTTCCCTCTGGCTTTCCTACAAGAAGCTTCCATGCAAGTCTTTCATTCCCCATACGTGCAACATGTCCTGCCCATCGCAGTCTACGAGACTTAACTGTTCTTATTATATCTGGCTTCCTGTAAAGACCACGTAGTTCATTGTTATGTAGTCTTCTCCATTCACCTGTCTGTTCATCTCTCTTTGGTCCAAAAATGTTCCTAAGTACTTTATTCTCAAATACTTGTAATCTCCTTTCCTCTCTTAAAGTAAGAGTCCATGTTTCGCACCCATATAATATAACTGGTAGAATAATTGTTTTATATATTTTCAGTTTAACGTTTTTTGAAAGGAGTTGGGACATCAAGAGCCTCTGCAATGCATAATAGCATGCATTTCCAGAATTGAGCCTATTTTAAGTAGTCCCCGCCCGGAGAACCGAATGGGGGACTATTTGACCTCCGGAAAATTTTACCCCAGTTGAACCCATGTCCGCATTTCTTGACGGTTCTATTTTTACGGTGAAAGATCGTCACTCTTTCGACCAAGGTACTTTTTTCGTCTGGCTTATCACCTTCGACCAGTCCGGCATGGGTAACCCTATCGGCAGCAATGCTACCGCCGGCATAGCTCTCAGGATCATTTAAGCACGCAAGCCACTCCACCACGACAAGGTAAAGATACCATGGAGGGGAATACTAATAATAATAATAATAATATTATTATTATTTATAATGATTATAATGACTATTTAACTCATGCCCCAAATGGGAGTCAATGACCAATCACGTTTCAATGATTTCTGTTTTACAACCAATCAGAGTCGTGTTTCACGAAATATTTATCAGTGTTATAATTACCATATATTAAACAAAGCTCCTCCTTTTTAATATTCTGAACAGGTCTGACCGTTATTTTGCAGTGACTGAGCCTATAAGAAATACGGCTACCAGATTGTATATATAGTGCATACATGTCAACATTTGTAGCAATTTATTATACCACCAAAAAAAGAAACCACTGTTTGACTTTCTTAAATGTATTTTTTCCCAGGTAATAATCCAGAAAAATATAATTGTAATATTTACATCATACGACATCAGAAATGAATTAATATACAGATTGATGTTTCATTTTTTCTCCACTAGAGAGCATTCTTACAATATTGCGTTCCTTTGGCAATAAATAGTATGATCTGGTTGCAGTGATAAACAAAAGAAGCAGTAGAAGCGTACCTATCGTTTCTCATTTGTTTTCAAACATCGCCGTTTGCATTAAATATATAAATATTTTGAAATAACTACAGTTAAATAATGATTTGTGAGTAAACAGCTTAATTTTATTCGTTAAATAGTCCTAACAAATGCCACTCTTGATTTCCAAATTCTCTAGATAAATTCACTCCTCACTTCGTGAGTCGTGAATTTATCGATAATTTGGAAATCACTCGTGGCATTACTTATGATAATAATAATAACAACAATAATAATATATAATCTATGGTTGTAGTTATTTTACTTACATCAACCACAACCATTTGAATTTTACTGATGACCAATACTCGATCTTTCCGAGGCTGTGCTACATATACATAGCGGTTGGCAACATTGATAGCTTGACCCCAGCTGCAGTTAACACCCTTGTCACCACACACATATTCCTGGAACACAACACTCATGTACAGGGAACAGTTTCTTGTGTAAATGTAAACAGCAAACTAATTATATCACAATGTGTAGTACTGAAAAATAATATTTTCACAATTAAAATCAATAATAAATAAATTACAAACTTATAGATTATTCCAGCACAAATGACAGTCTATCAGTCTTGAAAAAAAAAACAATACTGATTCTTCTCGGCTATATCTTGAGATACATACGTATTTGCCAACATGTTTATTCATATTATAGTGATATTGTGAAAAGAAAAATTAATGTCTGAACCAGGAATCAAACCGTGGACCTCTCGTTTTCCGTACGAGTGTGCAGACCACTACACCATTCTAGACACCTACCTGGCAGCGGACGAAACGAGAATTATAGATTTGTATATGTGGAAAGAATTGTTAATGTTTGTACCATGTCTAGAATGGTGTAGTGGTCTGCACACTCGTACGGAAAACGAGAGGTCCACAGTTCGATTCCTGACTCAGACATTAATTTTTCTTTTCACAATATAATTATAATATTATATGATCCATTATTACAACTGTGTTAAAATAACAGTATTGGAAAATGTTTAATGTTTATTCATGTTTCCACTAAGTTTCCACTTATTTCAAGCAGTTTTTTTTTTCCAGCGCATAAGAATATTTGTATGATGTTATGCATCAATCAGCCAAGTGCCATTTTAAAAAAATATATTGTGATGTCCTCTATTACACAGGCTCATGAAGTAAGTGTACGCACACTTTTAGCACCAAATCTTTAAATATATGTAAACGGTAAAGTGATCCCACTACAGACCATAGGAGGTCCTTGGGATAGTAGGAGATTGAGGCTCCCACTTTTCTAGACAATCGGCACTTGATGTCAGCCGGGTTGTCAGCCTTGTGTGACGGCCGCCTTTATCCCCAGAACAAGCATCTGGTACTCATTTCCATTAGAGACTGAGTCGACCCCAGAAGGTTTGGGTCAGTTTAAAAATTCTGACCCCACCGGGACTCGAACCCTCAACTTTCCGGTTTGTAGCATATTGCCTTAACCATCTATCCTATGGCATGCCCCCCTTTAAATATAGCCTATTATTAAAGAAAATGTAAATGTCATCAGTCCTGTTAGAGATTTTGTGACTTGCAACAAACAGCTATGAAACCAGATCTTTATAAATACTTTAATACACAAGTGATCTTCTTGGTGATATAATATTAAAATATATATGTAGTCAATATGCCCATTTCACCAATTAATGTTTTAAAATGGTCAACAAGTTTCTACAGCCAAGCTGTCATTCTCAAGACCAGACTGGTCTTGAGAATGACAGCTTGGCTGTAGAAACTTGTTGACCATTTTAAAACATTAATTGGTGAAATGGGCATATTGACTACATATATATTTTTATAAATACTAATCTAAATTTTTCATCATGCAGCTAAGCACCAAATATTCCTGCTCTTAGAATGTTGATGCATAACTGTCAAACAAGGAAAATAACTTGCAATATCCAGTATTGTTAGTTTGGCGCTACAATAAATAGTGAAGATTGACTTAAACTTTAAACATATTTTTCTCGAAATTCACATAATGTCGCATAGCCAGTTGATGCATAACGCTGTCCACTTAACATCAGGAAATATACACATATAAGGTTTGAGTGAATTATATTGGTTAGCTTTTAGCAAATTCTAAAGTTAGCGAGGGATGTGCCATTAGTACATAGCTTCGAGGCGACATCTAGTAGGAAACTAAGGTATTACCCATATGGATGAAGGTTGGTTAAATTTTGCTCAGAGGCCTTTTATTCAGACTTGAGGTTCTTTCACGAGCCTGAAAATGTTTAGACTCGGGATCCAAGGTTTAAAGTTCCTCCTGGAGGACCTGTCCCTTTGATTTATCCATGCTAAAACCTGGAGGACCTGTCCCTTTGATTTCTCCATGCTAAAATGCATCACACAGACCATTAAAATGTCTTCTTGAATAAGAAGCTGCCAGATGGTGTTGGAAACTAATGTTCTCTCTGTTGTCTGATTTAGGATTCTATGAGAAAGAGAACATTTTTCGAAATATAAAAGAAACAACAAAAATGGTGAAATGGAAAAATCAGTAATAGCTGCTCATGCTTGATAAGGAAAAATAAAATTGAAAGAAATGCTAGTTTAATTAAACAAATAGAAAAACCCAAGGAGCTCATAGTTTGGAAAAAATCCACATTCAAAAAAATAAGAAAGAAAACTTAGGGTCGAATGTTTGAACGCATTAGACAATAAAAGGCGTTCTCTGCTGAGAAAGTTTTATCCAAATACATTTTGCTTACTCAGAAATCTATTCATGCGATAATAATTGTAAGCTACCTGACGAGGTACCTTAAGATCATAGCTCAAGATAGAAACTTATCGTGAAAATCCCGAAGGGAACCGATGGTAACCGATGTAGTTTGAAACCTTTGCAGCTTTATCCAAGATGTCGGACCTTGAAGACTTCGATCATGTTTTCGGTATACGCGGAGAAGAGGAATTTGATAGAGTCTACCAAAGAATTCAACTGGAAGAACAGGAGAATCGGCGTAATATTGCGCGACGCAGACGTCGTTGTATACGATATTATTTGCGGGACGCAAGCGTAAATGCGTTCGTCTATAGCAGACGAAAATAACGGAAGTGGTTTTATCGCTGAGAATTCTGGGTAATTCGTTACCAATATTACGAAAACATCAACTTTCATGCATGACCGGTAAGTCGGCCACTAATTCGATCTCAGCAATAGCTCACGGTGAGTCAGCTCACCAGTGATTGGAAGTAATTTGAGTAGAGACTAATGTATTTGCATGCGGCCCTTAATACATTTTGAAATTCCCGGGGAAGTTGATTTAATTTGGAAATTCATCGGTCCACCAACAGATGGAGTAAGGAGGAGTGCTCCTAGATGACAGAACATCGGTCTTGAAATTACTGATGATGAAACTGATAAGATTTCGAAACCGGTATAATTAGAAGACAGGATATGAGGTGAGGTGAAAATAATTTTATTTTAAATTTTAAAATATATCTCATAGAGATATTTCCTATTTAGTTCAATCCAAGAAAACATTCTGTTTGCATTGGGATGCCTGGATGATTCAAATGCAGAGTGCTGGTGCATAATACCAGAGGTGTAGGTTAAAATCTTAGTTCAGGAATACATTTTTATCTTCAAATATAAATATAATACAACTAGCTAATACCCGGCGAGAATTGATACGCCTAAATAAATTAAATGGTAAAGGTTAATTCAATTATATGGTACATGCTGAGACTAACCAAACATGGCAGTTGTTAGATTTTAATTTCGGATTTCATATATAAACCTCCACTTCTAATTGTCGGATGTTGGTCATTTTTGGATACTCCTACCTCAGTTTATTTTAATAGGATATACTGAGTTTCATTGTGAAACATCGAAAATCGTGACTGCTAGAGCAATTTTTAAATTTTCACTTCAGATGAGCCCTACACCTAATGGTTTTAGAGGGTCCAATTGTGAATCTAAAGCATCCAGGGACCCACTCAAATACACATAAAGAATTTCATAAAAATTGGTCCAGTCGTTTAGGAGTTCTGTGACAAACACGCGTAGAAAAGAATTGTGTACATTATATGTGTGTGTGTATATATATATATATTTTTTTTTTTTTTGACATTTGGCAATGAAGGCAAATATGATATGAAAAGAAAAAAGAATGCTTGAGTCGGGATTTGAACTCGAGTCTCTAAAGTCTGTACCTTTAGCGCTCTAACCAACTGAGCTACCCAAGCATTCCAAGACAAACATACGATGTTCTTATACATGTAGTATTCTCAATTCACACAAGAGGTAGCGGAAATTTCTTTCAACTGCCATCTAGCGGCTAACATAACAGTTAAGCAAATTATTAAAGAGAATATATTTATAATATCTATATATACAAGCATTACTGCTATAAAGTAAATATTCTCTTTAATAATTTGCTTAACTGTTATGTTAGCTGCTAGATGGCAGTTGAAAGAAATTTCCGCTACCTCTTGTGTGAATTGAGAATACTACATGTATAAGAAAATTGTATGTTTGTCTTGGAATTCTTGGGTAGCTCAGTTGGTTAGAGCGCTAAAGGTACAGACTTTAGAGACTCGAGTTCAAATCCCGACTCAAGCATTCTTTTTTCTTTTCATATCATATATATATATATATATATATATATATATATATGCAACAATAATTTGTTTGTATTTTTTCTGTTTGTTTACTTAGACTGCCATCTGTGCTAGAATTATAAAAGAGGTTTTTACCTGGGTACCAGGAATGATGTCTGTAGCCTGAATCTGGTGATATAACCTGCAGGCTGTGGGTTCATACACTGAAACTCCCCAGTCGTGGAAAGAAAAGAAACGCCTTTCCTCATTTGGAGCAGCTGCAATTACGAAAACAAATATGTCACAAACATCATTTAGTTTAAATCAATTTTTAATTAATTGAAGTTTGACTATCACATACCTATATTGAGGTACATTTTTCCATCTTCTGTAATAAATAAGAAAGTGAATATAAAAATCTAGCCTAGTAGTTTTATTGTTGCACCTATAATACAGGGTCTCTAAAATCATTATCCGTTTCCATAAAAAGCACTATTTTTTTTTTGCATTCACTCTTAGCTTAATATTATATGTTTAACATGGAAGAACAGGATGCCGTTGTTTGTGCACGGGTACACGTATTGTCATATGAAGACGCCAGAGCTGAATTTACCAATAAATTCTGTAAACCAGCCCCAACAAAGGCACACATTCGTCTACTTGTAAACAAATTTAAGTGTATCGGCAGCGTATGTGATGAGGCACGAGCACACGTATCAGCAGAAATAGTGCAACAGGTTCAAATTGCCAGTGATAGTCTGAACGCACCAATTCGATGCCTAAGTAGGGAGTTGAATGTTCCTTGCAACACAGTGTGAAAAATTCTATGTTTCACTCTATGAAAACGTACTTATCACGTCTGCTTGATTTACGGAATCGCATCACAGAAGCAGCAGGTTTTTTTACGGTTTAAATGTTAACGTCTACATTTCGTTTCACAGCTGGAAGATGGAGCATGTATTTTCACCAGATGGTGGTCACGTAGAAAGGCAGTGGAATATGTGTAAAACTTCACAATAACATTGATTTCTGAATCATTGCCTTCCTTCATTGAAATGGATAGTGACTTTAGAGACACACTGTATTTTGAATACAGGATATGATTGAATTTTAATTTAAGAAAAGTCCATCATATAGAAATTGCATAAGGTAAGTAAATTACTGAGTAAGTCAAATTTGTGATCTGATTTTCCTGGTTTATGGAATGTATCTTACTAATTATATAGTAAATAACATTATGAGATATTACTTCTCCCTTAAATTTGCAATGTGTCTTATAGGATACGTCAATTGTTTTAATTGATCTAATAGTTTTAATAAAACAGAAGAAAGCTAATGATAAGAAATTACTGAAATATGTGTGGAATTATGCAATATACATAACAATAATAGTTATGCCTCACTTCATTTTCAGTACGGTCCGCCACATGTAAATAATTGATACGAGAAATTATTGTTTTGCCAATTTAATGGCTAATGAATAAGGCGAGTCTGTTGCATCTTATCTCATAAAAGTTGAGTTCTTTTATGACATGTTTCTAAACAATTCTGTTTTATCTACAGCTTGTCCAGACTCGATTTTTAAGTTGTTGGCCTTGAATGTTGACTCCTCCTCCATCTTTATATGGTCCAAAGAACTTGAATATCAAATCTCTCTCCCCAGGAATTTCAAAATTTATGATTCTCTCCTTGTTCTCCAAAATAGCGAGTTATTTAGTATTTTCTAACTGTTTTAATAATTTGGTGTTTACATCAATTTCATTTTTTCTGACCAAACGTGAGAAGCTACTGCAGATTTTTCTACTTTTCCTTTTTTTACATTTCTAATGTGTTCCTTAAATGGTTAAATTTCTCTTTGTTTTTCCTATGAATATCTTATCACAATCTGCACATTTTATTTGGTATATTCCTGATTTTTTGCCATCATCAATCTTTTCATTTTGTGTTGGTTTTTATTAGTTTTAATTTGGAAACAACATGCTAATAGAATGCCCAGACAAAGAATACCCAAGTCAATCTTGAACTTTATCCCACATGGGAAGAGATCATTGGGACGACCCATAAAGAGATGGAAGGTAAAACTTGAGTAGATTGTAACAGTCCTTCGAAGACTATGACCTGTCAGATGATGATGATTTTATCAGTTTATTTAGGCTGCAATCATTTTTTGGTGCTAATCTGATATTATATTAAAAAAAGTTTTGGAATTTATTATGTGTCCATGGATGGTACGTGAATTTCCTATATTACTTTTCATTTGGTTTTTTTTTCTGAAGAGTGCTTTCATTCTTCAATTTTTGTGTGCAGACTGTGATAAGATATGCATAAGTAAAACAAAGAGAAATTTAACCATTAGAACCGAAGAACACATAAAAAAAGGAAAAATAGAAAAATCTGCAGTGGCTGCTCATGTCTGGTCAGAAAAACATAAAATCGATATGAGCACAAAATTATTAAAAAAATTAGAACATACAAACGAACTCACCATTTGGGAGAAGATGTACATCCAGAAAAACAGGTGGAGAATTATGAAGTTTGAAATTCCCGGGGAGAGAGATTTGATATGAATGTTCTTTGGACCACATAAAGATGGAGTAGGAGTCAACATCCAGACTGAAAATATAAAAATCAACTGTCTGGACAAGCTGAAGATAGAAAAAAGAACACACAATCAACGAGGCTACAAATTATGGCTTTGAAGAAAGAATGATACACAAGAAAATAAACAAGTAAAAAAAGACAAACATGTATTAATCAAAGTACACTTCTAAAAGAAAAAGAAGAACACATAAAATTCAATAAATTCACATATCATCCAATGAAGCACCGTAAGTTTCAAAATATTTTTAAATATTTCAACATATGATTGGCACCGAAAAAAGACATCAGCATCATTAGATTAATTATATCCAACAAAAATGAGAAAATAGAAGAAGAAAACAAATGAGAGATTTATCAGATTAAATGTGAAGAATTTGAGAAAGTCTACATAGGAAAAACAAAGAGAAATTTGATAACTAGAATGAAAGAACATCTCAGGAATGTCAAGAAAGGGGAAGTGGATAAGTCTGCAGTAGCAGCCTATGCTTGGTCAGAAAAAAATTCTTATCGAAAGAAAGGCTAAATTAAAACAAATAGACAAATTCAAAGAAATTACAGTTTGAGAAAAAATGTACATTAATAAAATGAAAAGGAGAAATTAATGAACTTTGAAATTCCTGCAGAAAAGATTTGATTTTCAACCTACCAACAGAGGTATCAAAAGATGGCTCTTCAGGATAACAAAACAACATACTGATGATGGAACCGATTAAGGTTTTAAAACTAGTCTATAAGAAGAAGAAGAAGAAGAAGAATACGAAGTGAGTGATAATCTATATATTAATACGCGAAGAATAACTTTATACCCCTCTTTAAGCAGATTGCGCACACGGAGGAGTGTGATATTTGGCATAATTAAAGTTCATATAGAGAAGGAGTGCAGAAAAATAAAATGTATGTATAATATGTGTTACAAATAAATCAAATTAAACAAAATAAAATAAACTGTCTCTAAGGGATTTAATTGTATTACTCATTCATTTGTGTACTTATTCATTTGTTTACGTTCATACTGAAAGTGCATTGTTGTAAAAAGAAAATTGTACAGCAGCAATGTGAATTGACTTACTCTCGCGTATTTATTATTAGTGGTTTAAACAAGTGAGTACATTCTATTATTTAAATTTAAATTAAACCCTGTAAAATCTTGGTTTTAGTAATTTCATTACATTTTTTTATATTTACATATTCACACCTACTTCCATTATGCCTCGACATAGAACATTGACAGGTTGGAGTGAGAGACAAAGAAGAAGGATATATATCCCCGTACACATAATAATAGGCCAAATATAAATTTAAATAGTATAAATAGTATACAAATGTCAAATGACCCATTATTTTTTTTTTAAATATGGCTTAGCCAAGCTATACCTCACATATTCTATCATTTATATTTTAAAAAATAAATCGGAAATTAATGCATAATGACGTATTTGTAACATACTTAAAAGTTTAATGATTTGTGGTCGAATTTCGACCGTTGGGCGACCACTAGTTTATATAAATACCCCATAGTGTTAATTTCTAAGAAGTCAAAAGAAAAATATATTTCATGAACCAGCAAAATAGGACAATAAATTCAATCTGCTGAGGAATTTGCTTAATTTAGTGGACTTTTGTGTAACATATGTTTTGAACTTACTCGGTGTCGGCTCCTCTTGCACAACCAGAGAGGATATGTCACGCGTCATGCCTCCCACATTAGTCGCCTGACACATGTAAGCACCCGTGTCTGCATAACCTATGTTGTGCAGTTTTAGTTCTGTTCCATTTCCAATTATTTCGTATTTGTGAGGTGCGTCCAGTTTCAGTGGTTCGTCATTCTTCAACCATTCTACTTTAGGAAATGGCTCTCCAATCACGTAACAGAACATGGAGGCTTCTTCACCCGGCCGTCGTGATTGAATTCTCGGAGTTACTTTCACTTCTGGTATTGCTATAACAGAAAAAATCCAATCTAAAATCAGTTTATTGAATTTATTATTAATATAAATCAAATGAAGATAGGAAATAAAAATATCAAGGGAGGACAAATTGGTTTCATATACAGAAAACCCACCAGTAACAGAATTACCATACACAGAAAATCAAGACACAATTTCAAACAAAAAACGAGCACATTTAATCAGCCTCATTAATAGAATGATCAAGTTATTGTTAAATAAAACCAATTACAATAAATAATTGAACTACATAAAAAACCTGCCAATTAAAAATGGATGTAGCCAACAAATAATTAACAAAATAATGAGAAAAGAAAAAAGGCAAATACGAAGTATGAGGTGAAATGCAACTCATCTTTTTAATATGATATTAGATGATTTCAGGCCATAAGGCCTTGGTCCATAACTGGTGTTTATCCCAGATGTTTTTCCCTTGACTACGGAGGGCATCTTCAATGGTGAGTTCTTCTAGATGGCGTTCCCTGGTTGGAGGCTCAGCTGTGTATGAGCAGCAGACTGCTGCAACCCGGTATTTATACTGTTATACTGTTACATGTCGCATGGGGACGTTTGAATTGCGCGGGCGAGTCGTCCATGGCGAGTTAGATTACCCGCACAGCCGGCATAATTGTCTGGAGTGTGTTGCCAGATGGTTCTACCGGTGTTGAACCGAAAGTGCGATTTTCGGTTCGCAACTGCAGTGCGCCGTTATCCTCCCTGAACAGAAAGATTCGTGAACTATGCCAATATCCTTTCTCTATGCATCTACCCCTACTCTCCTATTTGCCTCTCCTGTTGCGCTGTTTGTGCTGCGCATCTCCCCTTTTACCTCGGAACGCTCAAATACGCTATGCGCATGCTGAACATTATCATTCGATCGGAACTTTGAGTTGAGACAACGTCGTCTGGAGCCGCGAGTGGCGTGGTTTAAGTTTTGGTCCTGAGGACCGGGGAAAGACTACTCTGGCTTGGACCGTGGTATGAATGTTGTGTGAGGTATGATATAGTTTTGTGATGTTAAGGATTATTATTTATTTTCTTTTTGTAGAAGAATGATCAAGTATTTACATTTGTTATATTTTTCATCCACTTCAGACGTCTTCTTTATATTAAACATCATTTTTATATATATCCTGGTTAATGTTCAAGTTATTTATGTGCATGCTGCTGTTTGATATTCCTGTACTGAAACTTACTTATTTAGGAGATAATTCTAGCTTCCTTTATTTTCCGTCTAGCTTTCATGATTATAACAATAATGATACATTCAGTTTAAATAAGAACCAGGAATTACTCTAGTGTTTTGAGATCTATTGTTGATTCATGTTTAAGTGTTTAGGGAAGAAAGATGAATTAATCTTTGCCTCCTATGGGCCCGGGCAAAGGTTTTTGATTAATAACCTCGGATGTTATGAACTCTACGCTAGTATATACAACGGAAACAAAAGACGATCCAAAAGAAAACTGCACAAATGGTAGCAGTCAGAGTGGTTATATATATATATATAAAACGCACCGTACAGTGTTTTGTCTCTTCTCTGGAGAAAGATCCATGCTAGAGAATTCTGAGCATCGAACTGCCTAGAAGCTGTTTCTGGAGATTTCCTCGCGCCTTATGTAAGGGTAGAGGCATGAGACCGCAGTCATTCTGCGATAATTTATCAGTGAGTGGAAAAGTGTTCTAACTGAGATAACAATTAAAAGAAGATTATTTCAGGAATTGTAATTGTGAATAGAAGTTTATTGATAATTGAAGAGTTAAATAAAGTGTGTAAATGCAAAACCTACGCCAGAACTATAATGGATGATAGGAATTTGGAAGAGGGAGATTGGAATGATAGAGATAAATGGAAACTGAAGACGGCAAACCTGTAAGTGGGGGAAAGCCGAAGAAGAAGAGAAGAAGAAATAAAGTGTGTAATGAAATTTTTAATAAATTCGTTGTGCTTATTTGCGGATAAATAACCTAGAAGAAAAATCGTGGCTATTCTGGCACAATACTTATTGTATTTTAAAAATAAATTTATACTTATGTTTGTTCAAGAATGGCTGGACGAAGTCAAAGCTCATTGAATAGTCGCTGTCAACCTAGCATCTGATTGGTTTGTTTCTGTCTCTTTGTTATTAAGTAGGTTTATACGTCTGTTATTTAATGTGTGATACCAGATTTTAGCCAGTTTTTTAAAAAAATTCTTTCTTTGTCGTTTTCTTTAGTATACTGTTCTTCCTTTTTTTGTTTTACCTTTGTTAACCTTTTTATCTTATTCACACATACAAACACAAGACAGGACACACACCCAGACCCAGGTGGAGATTTAAAATCCCCTACCCCGCCGGGAATCGAACCCGGGTCGCCGGATGGAATGTAGGGAATCTACCGACTACGCCACGGCCCATGGACTGAAGTTTAATACCTTCATCTTTTCTATTGAAATTGTCTTTGTGTTTATAAATTTATATGGGCTCTCTGTATAGTCTAGGGAAGACGAAGATGCCCTTTGTAGCTGAGAGAGAAACATCTGAAAAAAAACAGTTATGGACTTATGGCCTTATAAAACAAAATCTTCTAATATAATTTCTGGCCATGAAAGCACTCATTCACTTTTTATTAGTTATTAACTTGAAAACCTCACAATGTTATTTCCCATAATTGGATGATGTTATGTATCATTCAGCTAAGCGCCATTATTTAAAAAAATTGATGTTTTGTTGCCATCTGTTGCACTGGCTCATGAAGTAAGTGTACGCACACTTTTAGCGCCAAATCTTTAAATATAGCCTTATTATTAAAGAAACATGTTAACGCCATCAGTCCTATCAGAGATTCTATGCTTTGCAACAAATGACTGTGAAATCAGATCTTCATACATGCCAATCTAAAGTTTGCATCATGTAGCTAAGCGCCAAATGTTCCCGCTATTACATTGTTGATGCATAACTGTAAAAAAGAAACATAAGTTGCAAATGCAGCATATAAATGGACAGACAAAATAAAAATAAAGATGTGCTAGACAGAGTGGATGAAGGAAGAATAATGCTGGAACTCATAAAGAATAGGAAAAGAAATTGGATTGGCCACTGGCAAAGAAGAAACTGCCTGATGACGGATGCCCTAGAAGGAATGGTCAACGGAAGGAAAGTTAGAGGCAGAAAAAGGCATCAGATGATTGACAATATTAAAATTAATGGTTTGTATGCGGATACGAAATGGAAGGCTGAGTTATGGATAGAGTGAAGAATGCTGAGTTTTCAGTGAAATACCTGCTCTTAGGCACAACACTATGTATGTATCCAGTATTGTTAGTTTGGCGCTACAATAAATAGTGAAGATTGACTTAAACTTTAAATGTATTTTTCTTGAAACTTACATAAAGGTGCTTAGCCGGTTGATAAATATCGTCGTTCAATTAGTTTCTGAAGTGATTTTGATATTTTTTAAGTTAACATTTTTCCCAATTTAATAGTTGCCCTGAAAAGAGATCTAACTTACAAAAATTTGAAAGTTGAGTTTTTAGTGGATTAGTGATCTATCCGGAGAGTATCGCGGCATGGTGGATGTAAAACTATCCATACTCTCTTCCAGACCTGTTTTATTTATTTTTAAAAGTTGGCTTTCAAGCAAATAGTGATCTTTATGTAACAAAATGGCGGAAGCAGTTAGTCAAGTCATGAGAAGCAGTTTATGACCTAGATCTATTTAAGGGACAACTATTCAATTGGATATTCTTTTATTTTAGAAAGAAAAATTACGTTCGAACTGGGAGTCGAACTCCCGATCTCTGACTCTGTTCGTCAGTGAGATAACTCTTACACCATTCGAACTTCCGATAGGAACATCAAATTTCTTTCCACTTATACAATTCTCCTTTCATCCGAAGGCCGATAGCCATCGCTATCAATAACCCCATGGCGTAACGGTTATCACATTGATGTACAGAGATCCGGGTTCGAACGTAATTTTTTTTTCTAAAATAAACTTATGATCTTTGTAATGTTTACTTACTGTGTACAGTGAGGACATGTGTTTGCACGACATCCTTGTTGCGTTGGGCGTGACACGTGTAGTTGCCAGCATGTATCAGCTGAATACGTGTCAGATACAGACTTCCGTCGCTGAACACACGCACTTCGTCTTCGTTAAGAGCTGCCAGATCGGCTTCATTACGTCGCCACACTATCGGAGGAGGCGGAGTTCCTGTTACATCGCACTTGATCTCGACATTGTCGCCAACACGAGCAGACAGGTGGTTCACTTCAAGAGCTTTGTCTAGGGACACCACCGACACGCCTGTGAATGCACGCCGCGCTGATAAACAGATTCATATTACCCACAGTCAAGCTACAGGCAATCAAATCCCTTCATGTCTCATTTTTATATTACTATCTTAATAGGTAAAAACTGTCAAGATTTAAATTTTATTAAAGTCTACCCTGTGGCTAGAAAGGGGTGGTTGCTACGCACAGCTGATGGTCACCAACGTGTTAACAAATAAAGTTAGGCACAGTGTATAACTACTTGTTAAAGTAATTTAATATAAACAGAATTTTGCATTCAAGCAACACTGGTTAACATCAACAATCTGTTCAAACCCTCAGTTATCCCCTTCCAAGCAGTTAAACTTTATAACTAAATGTTAGCTGATATTAACATGGCTGCTGTGTTATTCTCCTACGATGAGTTTAGCGCTGGGAGGTAGGATATTCTTGCCATTCGGTTTACTACTCTTGCAGGTACCGTATTTACGCATGTATAGACCACGTGCGTGTATAAGCCGCATCCAAGTTTTACGATAATATATTGGGGGAAAAATATTTGTCTTATATTTTCGCTAAGAAGCAGTGCAAAAGTCAGAAGTAGGCCTACACCATTTTTAAATCTTGTAATGTTGTAAATTCCAAAGCTTCTGTTGCCGGCTGTGTAACGTTACATTCAGGCTGCAGCTCAGTCATTAACACAAGGGTAAAAGGGACGGTCAGTTGGTAGTCATTGTAATTCCTGTTCACTGTGTTTGAACATGGGTCGGGGCAGAGCAAGTTATATCTCCAAATTCAAGCTACAAGTGGTGCGCTATGCAGCAGAACATGGAAATATGACAGCAGGAAGAAAGTTTGATGTGGACGAAAAAAATGTGCGACCATTGGGTCCAAACAAAAGCATGCACTTGAAAACACGTCACAACATCGACAATCTTTCTGTGGAAAGAAAGCGAAATAGCCACAGTTAGAAAGAGTTATCCTGGATTTCGTACGGAAAACATGGGCAGACGGATTTTCTATATTCGTCGAAATGATACAGTTGTAAGGCCTTAAGATAGCCAAGAATGTGGAAATCCCGGGTAATGAATTTAAGGCAAGTTACGGCTGGGCAAGGCAATTTATGACTCGTCAAGACCTTGTAATTTGGCGGCGTACATCAATAGCGCAGAAACGTCCCGATATGTACCAGTTATCTTGTTATTTCATGTATAAGCCGCACCCTAATTTTGGAACTTAATTTTAGGTAAAAAAAAAGTGCGGCATATGCATGCGTAAATACGGTAGTTTCTTTTTTTTCCCTACAGCCGAGTCGAAGGGAAGTATTATTCATTCACAAATATTCAGTTTTCAGTTTGCGGTTTTCTGTGACTGCGTCTTCACGTGTTTAGTTCTATATAACTTACGAGTAAAATGGTGAATAGAAAAGGTAAACAATTCACAATAATCGCGAGTGTAATTAAGATGTGTGACCAGGAAAGAGACGGAATACTGTGAATATTCCCCTGGTCCGTGCAACAGAGCGAGCTGCCGCTTATATAGGTGCATTTGTGGAAACTATTAGACATATAAGAAAATAATTGAGGATTAAGAACACATCAGGCTCTCAATCACCAATCAAATCACCAGGGACCAAAAGAAAGAAACGTGGAAATACATAATTTTGACTTGTGTGTCATTCGTAGAACTGTGCAAGAGTTTTATACTGTTAATAAGATAGTGCACACATGCAGAAAACTATTGCCTGTAATTAAGGGAAAAGTATACTTTCCGTGGGGGATTGAGGCACTCAGAAGGATTTTGCACAAAATCGGCTTTAAGTGGAAGAAATGCAATGCAAGCGTAAAGTATTGTTAGAGAGACCAGACATCATATTTTGGCGCGCTAGATTTTTAAGAACAATAGTAGATTTCCGACTCCAAGGCAGAACTATTTTCTATATAGATGGAAGCTGGGGGGGAAGTAATCTCACTTTTCAGAAATGTTGGCAGAGCCCTGAAGTAACCGGCATATGTTCAGATGGAAATGCTGCAAACCGTCTGATTATGCTTCATATGAGATCACGGTCTGGCGTCTTAAATAATGCCTCGCTGTAGAATAAGGCTGGTACCACTGTTAGTGATTATCATGGTCAGATGAAGAGTGGAAATTTTTAAAAGTGGGTTCGCGAAATATTAGTTACTTTGCTCCCGCCTAACTCTGTCGTCGTCCTTGATAACGCGCCATATCATAATATGTAAGTGGATAAACCACCAACAGAAAATACTGTAAAGCCAGATATGGTATCATGGTGTTGTGTGCGACGTAAGTATGCGAAAGGAGCGGGTTGTAATAAATAAGCCGAGAGACAAGATTTTCAAAATCGACGAATATCTGAATTCTCATGGACATACAACTGTTCTATTACCTGCATACAATTGTGATCTTAGCACTATTGAGTTGGCATGGGAGAAGGTAAAGAGATATATGCGTTAGAATAACGTATCAGGTGATGTCATTATCGAGGCTCAAGGAGTTAACTGGTTGGGAATCGAATCGGTTACTACAGACGACTGGGAAGGCTACTGCAATCACGTCGAGAGTTTAGAGAAGCGTTATTGGGATCGTGATGGACTTGTGTCTGATCTGGTAGATTCCATCATAATCGAGGATGCAAACGGCGACGAAAATTCCTTATGTGATGAAAATTCTAATGATTCTCAAGATGAGCATCATTCATACATTGAGTCAGGAGGGGATCTCTCGGACTCAGAACTTGCTCAACCTCTTTAAGGTAAGCCTATCAGCATAATTATATTTCCAAATATGCAGTATTAAAATATTTCAGATTTACCGGCAGATATGTATATATGATTATATTTTTAATTACTAAGGGACGGATTTCTATGACCTAAAAAATGGAAAATATGAATGCATTTATGACCTAAAAAAAGGTTTAAATATTACCTAAAAAGACAAAAATATGACCTTATAATTGAATGAATTTTTTACCCATACTATATTAATTGTTCATTCATATACATTCTCAATTGTATCATAAGTAAAAGGAAATCTTCTATTGTCCAGTGCAAACGTTTGTTATCTGTTAACAGAAAACGAAACAAGTGACTGTGAAACTGACGATTTTTATACAGACACAATGTTGGTTATTTCCAATCGCCTGATGACTAGGCTATTAAAAAACCCCAAACTATGACAAAAATGTGACTTTATAATAGAAATAAGCAGACGTATGACCAAAGATCTGAAAAAGTGAGAAATATGACTTTTAAGACCCAATAAAAACCACTTAATAATAAGGCGTATATAAATGTTTTTACTTACTTGAAACTTAGAATATAGGCTTTGGTAAAAATATGACATGTCATAGGAATCCGCCCCTTATTAATTACATTGTTGTTCCCTAATGTTAGCTGTGTTAATATTATAAGAGTTAATCATATTGCATATTTATGCGTTTCAAGTCACTTTTAAGGAAATATGCCGTGGAAAATTTCTTTTCCTATTTGAATTTTAGAATACGTATGCGTAATTGGTATCTTGAAAAAAAAAATTGTATAAAGTCATGCGAAAAATATAGGTCTAAAGCATACTGGTTTCGTAAATAGGGCGAATTTTTTCAATATGATTGTACTTTCTTCCTGACTGGTGTTGTCATTCAGTATCCATCCTCACACCACATTCCTTTGAGCGCTAAACTTGTCGGAGGAGGAGAGTAGATGCATTCAATGCACATGCAGAAATTAACATACAATGAAGTCAACATTAATAAGATTCATAATAAGTTCTGTTGAGGTATTATTCAGAACTAAAATATCAAATTATGAAATATTTACCTAAAAGGTCCGTCTACTCAACTTTATTAGTTATTTATCTGTAGCGCTGGGACTAGTCCCATCATCAGAAGGATTCAAAACTGGTGTTTCATGAAAAAGGCACAGAGAAAATAATCCAGCTAAGATAAACGTACTCGAGGAGATGGAAATTTTGAAGGCAGTTAACAACAACGACCATCTGTTAAAATGACAACGCACCCAGTACGTGTAACCCTCTCTTAAAGATTTTCAGTGAAACACCAGTTTTGAATCCTGCTGATGATGGGACTAGTCTCGAAAGCGCTACAGATAAATAACTAGTAAAGTTGAGGAGACGGACCTTTTAGGTAAGTATTTTATAATTTTATATTTTAATACAATGAATCAAATAAAACAACTTTATTAAAATATGAAAAGCAATGCGAAGAAAGAAAATGTAAACTTTCTGTGAAGTTTCAGCTTCAGCTTTCAACACTCTTCTTTAGTTTCCTTACTTTCAATAACTGTTTTATGTTTGGAAATAATTTCCAAAAATAGGCTTATTTCGAAGGAACAGTAATTGGAGACTAAGCATTTTCTTATTCCCAGCGTTTTCCACCTTGCTACTTGTATTTACAATTACAGAATAAAAAAAAGTATTTAACTCGTACACAAATAATATACTGCTTTACAATCTCACAATAGTATATTAATGCGAGGTTGGGAAGTGGTTTTTACAGAATTGAGGAAAAATGTTTAAAAAACGAGCGATAGCGAGGTTTTTAATTTCCAAGATTCTGTAAAACACTTCACAAACGTGCGTTGTACAATATTTTTTGCGCAATGGTGTTTTCAAAAATAATAAATAATAGTAAAATAATATCTTTGTTGGAAATATTTACGTTCATTATAAACAATTGACTAACGTTAACAGTGTGGGCAATGTTTATTAGTTGGAACAACAGGAGGCTTTGAGAAAACAATTATTGATAACATGACCGCAAGTACGTATTTATTGTTTTATATTGTTTAAAAAAATCTCAGTTCATTTAAAATGCAGTGATTTGTTTCGTATAATGTACATTAACACTACCTTATGGATATTTTTTGTAAATATACTGTACGTAGTATACATAGAGGGCAGTGGTTTTACTTCCCGCACGTGGGTGTAAATTTAATATTAAAGTATAGTTATTTGGGTTGGCAACCCCGAAATATAGGAAGTTGAACTTTCAATCATGGTCACCATTGCTGTAAGTACGACAAAACGCATTATCGCGCAAAAAATATATTTTAAATTATAGACGTAAGAAATAATTGCCTTAGATACATTACATTTACAAAATTGTGCCAACTCACAAAACAATAGAAACAATCGGGAATCACATCACGAAAATGTTCATAAACTTAGAACAAACATGTTCCTTGTCATAGTTGTCAAAATTCTACTTTTTTTTTTGTTTAACATTCAGTTTACTAACAGCCTGTTGAAATGTAAAATAACATTTTCACTGAATGCAATATTTTTAACTGCATGTTATAATTTAACAATTAGTTAAGTAACTTTTGGTTAAACGTATATTAACAGAGCTTCAATAAACTGGGCCCCAGAATTTAACACTTCACCTACAATTAATCAACAAACAAATTGTGATAAAAGTATGAGGCTATTAGAATCGGGGATATGACTTTTTGACTACGAGTTATTTTACCTGTCTTTATAGCCACATCCCCTTAATCCCTGAGAAGCAAGATATACCAGAAACTAGACAAACCATTACGTAGAGCAGCTCAAAGCAACTTACTATATAACTTACTAAACGCCACGTAAAACTCGTTTATGTTCAGACGACCATCTTTGTCGGTATCATCAAACGATATCATGTGACCGAGGTTGCAGCCTTTAGAAAACTGGTAGAGGTGCTCTCTGTTGTCAATCTGAAACAACAATCATCATCATGCATATTATTAAACCAAACTATTAACAACAGTTCAAATTTAACAAAATTAAAACAGAAAATAAGTAAATAAATAATAAATGAGTTGGAGAAAATGTTTCACCTCATAGATTTCCATGTTTTCACGATACCAGTTTCAAAGGTCATTTTACCTTCATCTTCAGTCAAACTCCGAATATTGAAATTTTGCATTAACGCTATCTTCCAAACTGCCATCTGCTGCTGATTTTATAAACTTGGAGATTAAATTTTGCTCGCCGGAAATTTTAAAATTAATATTTCTATATTTGAAGGGTCTAAATGCAAAATTCACATTCTCTACTTTCTAAATTTTTAAGTAAACAGTAAAAAAAAAAAACTCATACCAATGAAAACAAACATCAATTTGAACTTAGTGTGCAATTTTCATGAATTGATCATAAGTAATGCCACGAGTGATTTCCAAATTATCGATAAATTCACGACTCACGAAGTGAGGGGTGAATTTATCTAGAGAATTTGGAAATCAAGAGTGGCATTTGTTAGGACTATTTAACGAATAAAATTAAGCTGTTTACTCACAAATCATTATTTAACTATAGTTATTTTAAAATATTTATATATTTAATGTAAACGGCGATGTTTGAAAACAAATGAGAAAGATAGGTACGCTTCTACTGCTTCTTTTGTTTATCACTGCAACCAGATCATACTATTTATTGCCAAAGGAACGCAATATTGTAAGAATGCTCTCTAGTGGAGAAAAAATGAAACACATCAATCTGTATATTAATTCATTTTTGATGTCGTATGATGTAAATATGACAATTATATTTTTCTCGATTATTACCTGGGAAAAAATACATTTAAGAAAGTGCAAACAGTGGTTTCTTTTTTTGGTGGTATAATCAATTGCTACAAATGTTGACATGTAAGCACTATTATATACAATCTGGTAGCCGTATTTGTTATAGGCGCTCAGTCACTGCAAAATAACGGTCAGACCTGTTCAGAATATTAAAAAGGAGGAGCTTTGTTTAATATATGATAATCCTAACACTGATAAATATTTCGTGAAACACGACTCTGATTGGTTGTAAAACAGGAATCATTGAAACGTGATTGGTCATTGACTCCCATTTGGGGCATGAGAAATAGTCATAAGTAATGTCACGAGTGATTTCCAAATCATCGACAAATTCATGAATCAAGAAGCGACGAGTGAAATTATCTAGAGGATTTGGAAATCAAAGAGTGGCATTTGTTAGAACTATTTAACGAATACGATTAATCTGTTTACTAAAACATCATTATTTAAATATAGTTGCCGGTATTTTAAAATATTTATATATTTCATGTAAATGGCGATTTTTGAAAACAAATCAGAAATGCGTGGTTATGTTTCATTTGTTTAATCATACAACTTGATCATATTATTTATTACCAAATAGGATCGGAATAATGTAAGAATGCACCCTAATCGAGAAGAAATGGAAGACTTCAGACTGTATATTATAACCACCATTATAGGTTATTAATTTATTTTTTAGTAAAGAACTCGGTAAAATCATTATTTAAAAGCACAATTATTGAACACACAATTATTAGATTGTAATTCGAAGGAATCTGTTCATTATTTGGTATATTCAATGTACTTGTTGGAGAGTCAGTCACAGCAAAACAATGCTTTCAGAATATTAAAAAGGAGGAGTTTTGTTTACCACAAAATCAAGAGTTGGTAAAGAGAATTTGATAAATAGCGAGGTGAAACACGAATGTCATTGGTTGTAAAACAAAATTCATCGAAACGTGATTGGTCATTGACTCCCATTTGGGGCATGAGTTGAATAGTCAGATTAAATGTAGAGATTGTGACAAAATTCATATAGGCTATTTAACTTATGCCCCAAATGGGAGTCAATGACCAATCACATTTCAATGCTTTTTTATTTACAACCAACCACAGTCTTTTTCACCTCGATTTTATCAGTTTAATTTTATCACTTTAAAATCAAACTCCTCCTATTTAACATTTTGAATAGGTCATAGCATTATTTTGATGTGACTGCATGTGGCTACCAGATTGTATATATATATAGTGCATGAATGTTAACACATAGTGTTTGCGGGATATAATATAAAAACATTTGTAGAAATTCATTATATTAAAAAAAAACACTATTTGCCCTTTTCTAAACGAATTATTTCCCAGGAAATAACGTTGCAGAAAAATATAATTGACATATTTACATCATAGGACATCAGAAATTAATTAATACCTATAATGTAAGTTATACATTTCTCCACTAGAGTGCATTCTTACAATATTGCAATCCTTTGGCAAAAAATAATATGATCTGGTTGCAGTGATGAACAAATAAAGCTTAACAACATTTGTCATTGTTTTCAAACATTACCGTTTACATTAAATATATAAATATTTTTAAATAACTATATTTAAATAATGATTTGTGAGTAAACATCTTAATTGTATTCGTTAAATAGTCCTAACAAATGCCACTCTTGGTTTCCAAATTCTGGATAAATTGGATACCACTCGAGGCATTACTTATGAGAAATAAAAATAGATGTGAAAACAAGGGTGAAAGAGCATCTTAGAAATGTAAAAAAAATGGTGAAGTGGAAATATCAGCAGTAGCTGCTCATGCTTGGTCTGAAAAACATCTAATTGTTATAAAAACTAGTTTAATTTAACAAATAGAAAAACAAAAAGAGCTCACGATTTGGGAAAAATCCACATTCGAAAAACAAGAAAGAAAAACTTATGAATATTGAAATTCCTGAAGAAGTTGATTTGATCTGAAGGTTCATTGGTCCACCAACAGATGGAGTAAGAAGCAGTTTTCCTGAACGACATAACATTGGTCAGGATATTACTGAAGATGAAACCACCTAGGTTTTGAAACCGGTATAATTAGAAGTCTGGATATGAAAAAAACTCCTGGCGCGACAGACCTAGAAGGCCCTTAGCCTACCAGCCGGCTGCTGGCATCTCATCCACGTGTTCAGTCACAGAGGTAGATGATCAGCTAGTGTAGGGGTGACATGTGGTCAACATGTCGAGTCCCCCAGCCGTTATAGCTGGTTTTCTCAACCTGGAGCCGCTACTTATTGTAGCTACCCAAATGCCTCACGATGCTGGGTGGGCACCGGTCCCATACTGGCCGAAATACCATGAGAAAATTTCTTCCCCCATGGAGACTCGAACCAGCGCAAGTCCCGTAGTTCTGCGCAAAGGTTTCCTGCCTTAACCACTCGGCTACGGCGCGGGACAGTCTGGATACGAGATGAGGTATAAAGAATTTTAATTTAAATCTTAAATTGCAAAAAATTAAAACTTACTTGATCTAATTCTTCTTTCTCCAAGTTTCCATTGTTATTTTCATCAAACCGGCTGAACATGATGCTTACAAGGTATTCTTTGCCAGAACTGCGGTTTCCTTCTGCCATCAGCTTGGCGTGGTAATACAGCAGTAGATTATCCTAAAAGTATAATTTACCACTCTTTATTCACGATTCCAATATCTAATATACATATAAAAAAATAATATTTGTTTTCTTTTCCAAAATATGTGTTGGAATAGAAACCTGAGGGAAGACCAAGCAGAGGAAGACGTAAAACCTCCTGGAGTTAGCGAATATATTTATACATGAAGGAGAAATAACCAATTTATTATAGTAAAGTAAAGTGATCTCACCACAGGTCTCGAGAGGCCCTTGGGGTAGTGGGTGGTTAAGGCTCCCACTTTTTCTGGACAATCGGCACTTGATAGCAGTCGGGTTGTCAGCCCTGCGTGACGGCCGCCTTTACTACCAGAACAATGTCTGGTACTCATTTACGTTAGAGGCTGAGTCGACCCCAGGGCTATGGTGCCGCCAGAGGGTTTGGGTCAGTTTAAAAATCCTGACCTCATCGGGACTCGAACCCTCGACCTTCCGTCTTGTAGCGCGGTGCCTTAACCACTACGCTACGGCGTGCCCCCAACCAATTTATTATAGATAGACGAAAATATTGGAAGGGTCATACAGAAAGGATGGAAGACAACCGACTTGCAATAAAGAGCTAAAGAAGATAGACCAATGGAAGGGAGAAGAACACGGGGAAAACCAGCCAGGAGACGGATAAGCAGTGAATGCACATCCAATACGTCTTCCTCCGAGGAGTGATTTTGGAAATAAACAGGATCAAAATCCTACAAATTATGATTAAGAAGAAGAAGAAGATGATGAAGGAGAAACATCTGCAACCAGGAGATTGGATGGACCGACAAAATTAGCTATTAGGAATCGGACGATGTCAAAGACATTAATCAACCGATGATCTATCTATCTGTTTGTTTGTATTTTATGCACTGCCATACCGTTCATCCGATTGTGATGGACATTTTGTAAAATGTTCAGAAGTTTCCCGAGAAAGTTTTAGGCCATAAGAGGGTTGTAATACCCAACTCCATCACCTTAAAATTATTCTTTGTAGTGAAAAACGCGAAAAAAAGAAGTTTTTTGGACGCTGCCTAAACCATAACAAATACACAAAATTAATGTACACAGAGTTGAATACCTAAAAAAAACTCTATAAAAAAGTCTGCGACTGGATATGTTTATCTTTTACGGATAACTCAGAATAACGGATTTTATCTTTTAGCTCATTTATGACAAGAAGATCGGGATAAGTAGATTCCCGGGCAACGCCAGGTAATCAGCACAGGGTATCTAAAAATAATTGGGATATAAATTGTTCCTTATACTTATTCAACTAAACATAAAAACACATTAATTTTCATTTATTTAGGCGCAGCAGCGCTGGATATTACCCAGTTACAATGTAAAAGTCGACCGCGGTGGACTAGTGGTTATGCTCCTTACCTCTGGTCCCGAGGATCGCGGGTTCAAACCCGGCCGGGGTCGATGGATTTTTTAGGACGAAAAAATCCAAGGAGCAAGTCCTCCGGGAGGGACTTTAAGCCGTGGGTTCCGAGTCTGAAGATTTTCAGGCTCGTAAAAAATCCTTAAGCCTGAATGGAAAGGCCTCTAAGCAAAATTTACCGAATTTTCCCGTCCTAGTACTACCTTGGTTTCCTAGATGTCAGTATGAGGCGGAACGCTGACCACATACCACTCAAAATGACATCTATACGAAAACAATTGTAACTAAATTAGTATAGTTCAAATTCTTCGCTGTAGGGGGAGAGCGCCTAAATCTCTGTAACGGGAAAACATAGCCTTGCAATACAATACAATGTAAAAAAGAACTGCTTTGTATTTTACAGAAGGCTATGTGATTGATAGAAGAAGAATTGTAGAAAGCAATTATTACAATTTAAATAAAGAAAGTTTACACAATTTTAAGTCAAACTATTGGACATTATGATTCAATCTGTATCAATTTCGAGTGTTAGAAAGAAAACTACATTTTCTTACACGCTTAAAGGTGAAACAGTTATTCGACCAATGAAACGCATTACAACTGGAACTAGAGGGCACGCCATAGAGTACAGTGCACAGACGAAGTGTATGAAAGCAGCACGTATTTCATAGTCCAGTCATATTAGGGGTTTCACCTCGGAATGAGAAATAATAAGCTGAAAACTCGTATAGACCTTCATTTTGGCATTCTAAAAGTTGTCTCAAAAGTATCATAAAATCTCGTGTCCGCGTCTTAAGATATTCAAGGTCAAAGGTCAAAAATCTGTTTTTTGCAAATATCTCGTTTCCTATGGCTTTAATGCTATTTATATTTGTTATAAATATTGTAGAGAATAAAATTCTCTACAACATTTATTTAAAACATTATTTTATACATCAAACCGTTTTTGAGATAGAGGGCGGTGAACGTGCAGCGCTTAGCGTTCTACAGCATAATGCAAGATCAACCGTTAGTCACGTTGTATAATACGCCGTATAAAGTCTGTAACCTTAAAAAAACATATGGTTATAAACAATTTGCATTTTTATTAATTATTACATTACATTTAATGTTTTTCATTGAAATAAAAGTAAAGTGATCCCACTACAGGCCTCAGGAGGCTCTTGGGGTAGCAGGAGGTTAAGGCTCCCACTTTTCTGGACAATCGGCACTTGATGTCAGCCGGGTTGTCAGCCCTACGTGACGGCCGCCTTTACCTCCAGAACAAGCGTCTAGTTCTCATTTCCGATAGAGGCTGAGTCGACCCCAGGGCCATTGTGCTGTCAGAGGGTTTGGGTCAGTTTAAAAACCCTGACCCACCGTAACTCGAACCCTCGACCTTCCGGCTTGTAGCGCAGTGCCTTGACCAGTACGCTACGGTCTGCCCCATATTTTTCATTAATCAAGTATTTACTTTTTTTAATAAACTTCATCTGTTCGTGTAATTAAAAAAATAGTTAGCTGAAATCCTAGACTTACTTCAATTATATTTTAATATATGCTAATATAATTATATTAAATGCTCCAAAATCTGAGAAGGTATTGATAATTTTCGTTACACTCAATTCATTAAGTCAACAAAGCTCAATAAATCTGTGCAGTTATCCAATCTTCCACCAATAAGTGCAGCAGCTCTTCAACACATCAGTCGTTTATATTATCAAGTTCAAACTTGGCTAGGGAATGATTCAGAACCCTAGGAATGGGGTTGGATTCTGCGGAATGAATTCTTGGAACCGATAAAGACAATATTACCGCCTGCTCCAGATGAATTACTCAATACAATATTTTGCAACTGCAAGAATGGTTGTGGTTCACGCTGTGGATATAGGAAATCGGGGTTGCAATGTTCTTCAGCTTGTGGCTAGTGTAATGGACAAGCTTGCCTCAATGCTTCACCATGTCAGAGCGATATCGATGAAGATAGTACTTTTGACCCCGAAATCCTTCAAGATTTGGAGACAAATATCCTTGACGACGAAAATAATGATAATGAATTGGAAATTTTCGAGCGACCGGAAGACAATGACAGAAGAAGAAAATTAACATTCATGTTCGTCTTATTATTAATTTTTTATAAAACCTCCCCACATCCGAATTTCAATTGTAATAATTCTATAAAACGATTTTTCCAAATAAAAATATAATAAAAATGTACTTCCTTTATTTTTCTACTTTAAATGAAATTAGTATATATATATATATATATATATATATATATATATAATATATATAATATAATCAAAATGTACATTAAGTGTATCAGTCAAAAACTTTTGAACTACACGAACAGGTAAGTGTTATAGAAGAAATATATATTTGATTAATGAAAAATATTACTTAATTTAATGTAATAATTAATAAAAATGCAAATTATTTATAGCTGTATATTTTTTAAAGGTTTATAGACTTTATACGGCATATTATATAACGTGACTAACGGTTGACCTTGCATTATGCTGTAGAGAGCAAAGCGCTGCGCGTTCACCGCCCTCTATCTCAAAAATGGTTTGATGCATACAAAAATGTTTTAAACAAACGTTGTAGAGAAGTTTATTCTCTACAATATTTATAATGAATATAAATAGCATCAAGGCCATAGGAAACGAGATATTTGCAAAAAACAGATTTTTTGACCTTTGACCTTGAATATCTTAAGACGCGGACACGAGATTTTATGAGACTTTTGAGACAACTTTTAGAATGCTAAAATGAAGGTCTGTACGAATTTTCAGCTTATTATCTCTCATTCCGAGGTTGATCCTTATTTTTGACCTATATGACTGGACTATCATGAAGGATTGTACTATAACTTACCTTCATTTAGACGCTGAGCGGGCGTGTTAGTTCCGAGTCTGATGGACACACTTCAAAATTTTAATTATCACCCTTACCTCACAGTGAACTGCGAAACATTAAAATATAAAGTAACTAAACTGAATAAGAAGAACAATAATTTACCGTAAAACACAAAATATAAAACATAAAATTGAATACGCATGAAATAATCTACAGATGTGAGTGACATCATGGACTGTTCCTAAATTCTCAGGTAGTAAGCCATTGTATCGCTTGCAATTCCCCGTGCCCCCTTTGTTCTTTGCTTTCATTCTTCTGATCTGTGGACTATAGTTGATTAAGACAACACTCTACAAACTGGAAGGCCAAGAGTTCGAATCCCAGTGTAGTCAGGATTTTTAAACTGACCCAAACCTTCTGGTGGCACCATGGTTCGGTCCAGAGGACGACTCAGCCGCTAAGGGAAATGAGTACCAGACGCTTGTTTTTAGGGGTAAAGACGGTCGTCATCCACAGGCCTGAAAACCCGGCTGACATCAAGTGCTGATTGTCTAGAAAAAGTGGGAGCCTTAACCTCCTTCTACCCCAAGGGTCTCCTTTACCTTTAACAACTGGAACTTAGATCGGAAGAGGTATAGTATAGGGTGTTTCTAAATGATGTTCTTTAATTTCCCTTACATGTATTAATATATAATAACAATTTTATTGCAGCCAAATAGCCAGGATGAAAATAGAATACATTTTAAATTTACATATTTGCATATTCACACATTGTTTTTGTTCTTTTTGTGCATAGCTCAATGTGATATCGGTCACACGATTTTTCGCATAGCGTACATTGACAGTCTTTATTTGCTTCATGAAATTTTGTGTTGTTGCATATCAGGTGGTGGAATCCATGGACTGCCAACCTAGTGATGACGTGTCTCATTTCGAAATTTTCTTTTGTCCACGCACGGTCCACCATTGCCCCGGTGCTGTAGAATTCTGGATGTATTTCTTCTCTTTTTCTGTTCAATGTTGCTAGCAGCTGCTCAGATGCGCTGGTGCTGGGTAAGAGTATGCTTGTTCTGAGGTCGTCGATGAGGAAAGTTTCCTTCGCCAGTAGGTATGCGAGTCTTGAATGTGTTACTTTTGACACTCCTAATACTGCCTTTATATATCTCGCTTTCATCACCCTTTCTAGAGAGGAAAGATTCTTCATTGTTAAATGTGTCCATATGAGTTCTATGCCGTATGTCAGTATTGGTAGAATTTTTGCTCTAAATAACAGCATTGCCGTCTCTAAGGTGAGGGATCTAATGTTTCTTATTTCATGCATTGCCATTATTGCCTGGGTTGTCTTTTCTGTGATATGTTTTGTGAAGCATTTCGCGCTTGTTTGTAGCGTGATGCCTAGGTATTTGAAGTCTGGTACTATTTTCAGTTTAGTTTCCCTTATGTATATCTCTTCATTTATGGCGGCTCTTCCTCCGTTTCTGAAGATCATTGTGTCCGTTTTTGATATATTAATGTCCAGCTTGTTCTTTGAGCACCATTTTTCCACTTCGTTTATTGTTTCCTGAAGTGTTATGTCTCTGGAACCGATTACGATGTCGTCCGCATATGCGCACGAGAAGATACCATCTTTTTGGGTAATTCTAAGGATTTCTTCGGTTGCTAGTATAAACAGTAAGGGGCTAAGTGGATCGCCCTGCAGTACTCCATTTGTTTGAATGATCGGTTTTGACATGACGATGTTATCTGAGACATATATTTCATTCCAGCTCAGCAGTGTATTGATGAGGTTCGTCCATATGTTGTTGTTTCCTAGTGTCTCCTTTAGTTTTTCTATCACTAGTTGCCTGTCTAGTAGATCGAAGGCCTTCGTGAAGTCTATGAAGACGGTATAAAATTTCTCTCTGTCTTCTAATGCTTCCCAAATATGTTTCAACAAGAGTTCGATTGCGTTTAGAGTTGACTTTCCTTTTCTAAACCCGAATTGATTTTCTGGTAGATGCTCTTCTATTTCCTCCCTTATTCGTCCTGTTATTAATTTGGTGAAAATTTTGAAGGGACATTTTCCAGAGCGATACCTCTATATTTGTTGGGGTCTTTCGGGTTTCCTTTCCCTTTATATAATACCTTGACAATTGATTTTCTCCATTGTTCAGGTATGGAGGCTGTTTGTATGCATTTGTTGTATAATTTTGTCCAAACCTGGTCTAACAGATGTACCGTGTCTTTTTATGTATTCATTGTATATTCCGTCCGGGCCCGCTGCTTTCTTGTTTTTTGGAGTTACATATTGCATATCCAACTTCTTCTGTGGTCAGGGGTATCCAGTTTGTGGGTATTGGTGTTAATATTTCTTGAGGGTTCCTTTTGCCGCAGATTGGTCTCTCTTTATTGAGTATGTTGTTGAAATGCGACTCCCATATTCCCATGTCAATGTAGTGTGTTTGCGCTTGTTTCTTTGGGCGGAGTGCTAAATGTGGGTCTTTCTTGGCCTCCTCCGCTAGCATCCTGCCCTCTTCCTCCAAGAAGGCGCTTTTCTTTTCTTTTATTATTCTCTTGTAGTGTTTTCCTCTTCTCGGCGTATGTGAGTAGAAGAGCGTGGTTCTCGGTATTTTGTTTCAGTTGTTGTAAAGTATCTAAGGTATCTCTTCTTAGTCTGTAGCATTCATTATCGAACCAGGGTTTTGCTCTTCTTTTGATTCGGTGATTCGTGGCTTGTCTTAGTACTTCGCCTAACATTTGAGTAGCTTCCTCCAGTCGCTCATTTTCTATTAACGTTTCTATTGCGTTTTTGTCTCTATGTTAGCTTCTACTTTTCCTATGTCTATCTTCCTTGATAGGTGTTGTGTTGTCTCTTCCTGTGTCTTTTCCCATTTACCTTGAATATTTATTTCTAGTGGTATATGTTTCCTTAATGCCGAGTGGTTTGCATTCCATAATGTAGTTATATTTCCTATTATAGTACCTTTTGTGAGTGCGATATCTATTGCACTCTTGCCATTGTGAGAGATGTATGTAGGTATCTTAGGGTTGTTTAATAATGTGAATCCTTCCTCTTGTAGTTTTTCCAATACCAACTTTGTTTTATAGTTTTGGGAGACTAGTCTGCAGTTTAGATCTCCCGCGATGATTATTGGTTTGTCCTGCTTGTACTGGGTGATGGTTTGGCCTAGTTCATCCATTATGTCAATTGCTGTCATGTTCGGTTTGAAATATGCAGCTATTATCACTAGGTAGTCCGTTTCGAGTAGTAGGGTGTTTTCCTGTTGTTTTGTTGCTATAATGGGTCTCAGGTGTGGTTTTAGTAGGATAGTTATCCCTCCAGATGGTCTGCCTTTTTCGCCTTGTCTAGCCATAAGGTGTGTTGCATAGAAATTTGGATGTTGCCAGTTCTCTGTTAGAAAGGTTTCGGTCAGGATTGCTATGTCGTACTTTTTTAGGAAATTTTCCGGGCTCATGCTCATTGCACTTTTTATACCTTCTATGTTCCATAATAAGATTTTTAAATTATTTGTTTTATTCAAGTGTGTATCCTTCTTGTCTTCGGGAGAGGCGAAAAAAACGAAATCTCCTGACTATGATCCCTTCCGGCCAGAATTCTGTTTCGTTTACCCTCTCTAGTGCTTCGAAGGGGATTCCTACTTTGAAAGATTTTGTATTGCTGCGTGTCTGGATTTCTTCGCATGATACATTCTCTTTGATTTCCCGTTTATTAAGGAATTTCTTCATTGTATCCGTTGTGGTTTCGGGTTTTAACCGTCCTACATACAGCCAGGCCCTCTTTTCTGCAGCTTGCAGTTCTTCGTCCCTCGATCCGGTGCCGGTCAGCGAGTCTTGTTTCCGTGGTGGGTTTCGCTTTCTTTTGTGGCTTACCAGTGTCCATTTTTCGTCGTTTGGGTCCTCTTCTTTTTCTCCTTCTGTTGTCTCTGTGTTTTCTATCTCGAAATGTTGTCCTTCCGGTGTATTAATGTTTAACGTATTGCTTCCCTTCGTATCATTTATTACACTTTGATTTTGTTTTTATTATTTCTTTGGGGTTCTGGTTTCTGATTTCCTGTCTGTATGTATTAATATATATATATATATATATATATATATATATATATATATATATATATATAAATTTCGTGTCACGTTATTTGTCCGCGATGGAATCCTGAACTACTGAATCCGATGTTAATAAAATGTTGCACACTGTGTGCAGTTTGATCCAACTTGAGACTTAGGATAGTTTATAACTAAATTTATAGTCGCATTATTTTTTTATTGCAAATTATTTGTTTATTATTTAGCAAAGAGTTATAATTATCTGTGAGTACCATACGATTCTAACATATGACGGTGTAAGGTAATTTGGTAAGGTAATTGGTTTATTATTTAACAAATAGAGATCCAGATGGCTGTGCTTTTTGTTGCAAATTTCAATTGAATTACAAATATTGATTATTTCATAATTTAAGTGTGTTCAGTGTTTATTTTATTTTCAATATTATTAATTTCGTGTGTAAGTATTAGTTTTAAGTAATCTGGCTGAAAGACAGCAACTTAATTTAAATTTATAACATATGTTTGTCACTGAACTCCTAAACGACTGGACCGATCTTGATGAAATTTCGATTTTGATGATTTTTTTTTGCGTGTGTCTGATTGGGTCACTCGATGGTTTAGATTCACAAACCATTGGGTGTAGGAGTTCACCTTAAGTGAAAATTTAAAAATCGCTCTAGCGGTCACAGTTTCGATGTTTCACAACGAAACTCAGTATATCCTATTAAAATAAACCGAGGTAGGTATTATCCAAAATTGAGCGAAATACAATTAGAGGCGGAGGTTTACTTGAAATCCGAAATTAAAAGCTGCCTGAACAACTGGACCGATTTTGATTAAACTTTTCTGTGTGTGTTTCAGTCGGTCCCTGGATGGTTTAGATTCACAATTTGACCCGGTAGGTGGCGCTACGATCGAGTTATAAGACTTTTTTTTATGTCATGTGTGTAATAATCTGCATTATCGTCATATTCCGCGCGACAAGAATGTGTCGTCATCTTGAGCCACAACAGATGACAGTGAAGAGTTTTCTTGCGAACTTAGTTAATAATATCTAATTACGTTTTAATTAGTGGTTTTTATGGTAAAAAAGTAACTTATATATTTTTTTTTCGTTCGGCCATGACACGAGAAATGAATATTCGGGTCTGCCGGGTCCGCTAGTTTTTATACATAAAGATAGTATGAAAGGAGAGTTTCTCTACCACATGTAAGATTTGTTCTTATGTATTACATGTAAGGAATATTAAACAGCATTGATGGTTTATCTGTTACTTAGGAACACCCTGTATAAGGTCAAGCAAGTTACAACTTTTTGTAAAGCTAAATGATGTTTAATCGACACAAAAAATTGTAATTATGTGACGTAATTAGAACAGGAGATATGACTTTTTTTATTACGAGTTTTACTTGTTACCTCCCTTCACAGCTGCCCAGCTTTAACCCATTCATTTCAGTTTTGAATGTCTACATTTCCACGGAAACCGGATTTAATGTCACCGTAAATTATATTGTCCATTTTTCATACATTCAAAACAAACAAAAGATAACGGTACTAGATATCACAATTTGGGTGAAAGCCAAAACATATTCCTGTATTATTCATACATGTTAATAAAAGATAACCAGCCAAGGGATGTACAAAATATTACAAAATATATAACAGCAGAATTAAGCGAGTGTTCTGAGTTGAAGGTCATTTAACTGCCGGTGAGTGTACCTCGTTTTCTGAGGCGAATAAACTTACCTTCATAATTTCATACTGTTGTATAGAACAGCCATCATATGATTCTATCTCATTGTACTGAAGTGGTGTGAACGTTTCATTCTGTACAGGCGTAGGAGATGATGAAGGCGATGTCGTTTCAACTATAATCTCCTCTTCGTCTACCTCCTCATCTTCCTCTGATTCACTTGATTTTTCTACAAAATAAGTCAAAGAATAATGAACCCAATTTTTAGTACTATGACATTCGATAAGTAATGGCAACACTGTTGTAAATCAGCGATCCTAGCGGTGACCATTGTAATCTTGTAGTATGTTGTTGAGCAGTCTTTGTTGTATAAATCTGTAACATTCAAAGTCTCTATAGTGCAGCCACTGATTCTCCGGCCTTGACGTTTTCACGACAGTGTTGCCGACAGTGGGAGTGGCCGCTTTATGTATGCGGTTAGCAGACATACAGCTGACATCTCAGCAATTTCAAACCTTACTAGCGCGCTATAGCTGCGTCAAGAGCTGTGATTGGTTATGGCAGACATCTTCTCCCACTACAACCATATCCTTATTAGCAGTAGAGGGCGAATTCTCCCTTTACCCCTCGTATAACCTAAACATCAGAGCCGGAGATATGGCGGCTCGGGTATAAATAGCAATATTTTGTGAATACATTCACTGTTTCTCATTTTTAGTAAGTAATACCGCTCTAAAGTTCAGTAGAATTTGATTAGAAGGTGGAATTGGGAAGTACTCGAACATCCACCAAATTCACAAGACATGAGTCCTTGTGACTATAACTTATTCTCAAATATCAAAGAACCTCTACGAGGCATTCGATTTCAATCAAGAGTTGATATCTAGAAAGCGCTAGAAACTTCAGATGAGAGAGATATCCAGAAATGGTGATGCAGATGGAGTGTTCCGTCATACAACGATTTGGCAACGTATAGTTAACTTGATAGGAGACTATAAGTGAAGTTCGTAATGCCAAAAACAAACTTAATAATTTTTTTCTGATATAACAGTGTTTCCATTGCTTATCGAATACCCTAGTATTTGTCACAGGTAATTATTTATATACTGCAAAAATAAATTTGTGTTTTTTCTTTTTGTTATTTGAATTTATGGGAACGACATTACTGTACCTTTCCCAATATTTTTTTAGTCCTACAAAATAATAGTGCGCATGCGCATGAGTTTATAGAGCTGTCGCTAGGTGGAACCACATCATCTTTGAAGTTCTACAGAATGTTTATAGGGCTGTCGCTAGACGGCAGCATGTACGATGTGACTAATCTTTGAAGTAAATTCCCTAAAGTTTATTAGAAATGTATGTACACTAACTTCTCCCTTCCTAATCTAAGAAAATAAATTACATGCATATTATTTACTGAAGTGTACACTAATCCGATGTACACTAACACTAACCTAACAAAAATAGTGTAATTGAGTTGTACGTGATGGCAGTATTGTAAGAGTGGGTTTCACAACATTGTTTGGGAAAGTCGTGGTGTTACTGTGTTTCTTGTAGATAAATATATACGTAAAAATTGTAATAGTACATTACGATGCGAGGTTGGGAAGCGGTTTTTACAGAATCGAGGAAAAATGTTTAAAAATCGAGCGAAAGCGAGGTTTTTAATTTCAGAGATTCTGTAAAACACTTCACAAACATGCGTTGTATATTATTTTTTGCGCGATGGTGTTTTCAAAATAATAAATTGTAGTGAAGTAATAACACATTTGTTGGAAATATTTGCGTTCATTATAGACAATATTGACTAACGTTAACAGTGTGGGCAATGTTTATTAGTTGAAACAACAGGAGGCCTTGAGAACAATTATTGATAACATGGCCGCAAGTACGTATTTATTGTTTTATATTGTTTCAAATAAAGTTCAGTTGATTTAAAATGCAGTGATTTGTTTCGTATAATGTATATTAACACTACCTTTTGGATATTTCCTGTACATGCATTGTACGTAGTAAACATAGAGGGCAGTGGTTTTACTTCCCGCACGTGGGTGTAAATGTTATATTGCAGTATAGTTATTTAAGTTGGCAACCTCGAAATGTAGAAAGTCGAACTTTCAATAATGGTCGCCATTACTGGTAAGTACGACAAACGCACTATCGCACAAAAAATAATGTTATAAATATTGTTGGAAACGGTTTGAAATATTACAAAATGTTAGTAAAGGCAAAATAAGTACGTAGAGTAAAGTATTTCAAGAATATAGTATGGAAAATGAAGGGAAAGGTAATGTACTGCTGAGCCAATTTACGTTGGCGGCATGGAATCCGCATACACGGCTCGAATACAGCATAGGACACAACTTGACTAATATAATAAAAATCACTTATTTGTCTAACCTGACTTGATGCAACTGAAAGTGTGGTCCACAGCGATGGGTCTGTCTTCAAGACAAGCTGTCCGGTGAAGCTCGCAGTGGTTGGCGTACAGCTGTCCGTCTGTCCCACACACCAACTTTTGATGTTTCTTACAACGTCTCTGACATACACATTCTGCCACTCCATGGTTCAACTGGCACTCCCGGCCTTTACCGCAATACTTCACCAAACAAGGATCTGCAACAACAATTTACATTCATCACAAGTTTTCTACACACGATAATTTGTCATCTGTGACATCTCATATTGTCGTCCCAACTCCTTTCAAAAAACTGTTATTCTCCCAGTTATACAGTGCGACCAGTTTAGGATTGGACAGCAGACGCAGGATTTGTGCTGTGCGATACTGTTATGTCTGTATATTTCTTTAATTGAGAATTGTTTCCTCTTCTAGAAAATATTGTGTTTAAAATTGGAAAGCTAAAATATCATGTCTGTTTCGGTATTTAGTTTTGACAGATAGAAAAAACAGTCTGCTGTCCAGTGCTAAACTGACCGCACTGTATTATATTGATGCGAAACATGGACTCTTGGGTTCGATCCCCGATCGGGACAGTTTTTCTGGGTGAGGTTTTTATCGAGGTTTTTCCTCACCTGCAAGACAAAAGTCAGGAAAACTTTAAAGGCCCAAACGGTCCCCGAAATCATATGGCCATCGCAATCATCATTCATATTAATCTTAGATTAAGCTTAGGATTCGGGACTCTCCCGGCGCACCACTATCATCATCAACACCCATCATATCATCGGGGCAACGTAACCCCGCCTTCCAGGCGCCCCAACCTCAGAACCGGGTTACAAGCACGCCATGCCAGGAGAGAACACCAGGAATGTCGAAAGACAACCTGGGGCATTTTCAAAAAAAAAAAAAAACTTTGAGAGGAGAAAAAATAAACGAGTATTTGAGAATAAAGTTCTTAGGTAAATTTTTGGACCAAAGAGCGAAGAACAGAAAGGTGAATGGAGAAGACAACATAACAGTAGCTACATGATCTTTAAAGAAAGCCAGATGTAAAAAGAAAAGTTAAATCTCGTAGACTGCGATGGGCAGGACATTTTTGGCACGAATGAGGAATGAAAGAGGGACATGAAAGCTTCTTGTAGGAAAACCAGAAGGAAAACGATGAATTGGTAGACCAAGAATGGTGAGGGAGAATAGAATTAACCATGATTTGAAGGAAGTGGATTATACTGGGATGATTGCAAAACATTTTATCTCAGGATAGGGATATATGGAGAGAGCTTATGTCCGATACTGGCCGAAATCTACATTAAATACTTTTAAACCCGAACTGGCATACCCTGTAGATTAGGATTTTATTTAGTAATAAAGCATAAAAACCAATATAAATGCGAATCGCTGCAGAATGAAAGAAACTCGAGAAACGAGAAATACAAAATTCCCAAATAATATCCTTTCTTTTTTAAGTGCAGTGGAAGAAACGTTACTGCTGAGGGAATTTCAGTTCGCCCCCTTATGCCGTGTCGTAACTTGCCTCGGATTACCCCACGTCCCATTTCCCTCCCTCAGCTCGTAAAAAACGATGGGGTCGGAAAATTTGAAAAAGTACGAGACAGGGAAACTAAGGAACAGTCACAAGAACTTTCCAAATGTGATGAATTAAAATAAAAATCACAATTACCTACAAACGTAACAACAATTATTGCAGGCAGTGTTGCCAATGGTGATTCTTTTATATATAAAAATATATAAACTAAAACTGAAAACAAATGTAACTATATACAAACTTAACAATTATTAAAGGCAGTATTGCCAACGGCGATTCTTATCTTTATCTCATATATAATTCTTCTGTACGTGTGTTTGTCACTCTAGTTCTCTGAAACGATTGGACCTATTGTGATGAAATTTTATGTGTGTATCTGATTGGGTCTCTGGATGGTTTAGATATACAATTGGACCCTCTAAAACCATTATGTGTAGGAGTTCACGTGAAGTGAAAATTGAAAAATCGCTCTAGCGGTTACATTTTACGATGTTTTACAACGAAACACAGCATATCGTAATAAAATAAACCGAAGTAGGTATTAACCAAAATTGAGCGAAATGCGACAAATAGAAGTGGAGGTTTACATGAAATCTGAAATTAAAAACTGACTATACGAGTAGATTGATTTTTATGAATTTTTTTGTGTGTGTTTGAGTGTATCCCTGGATGGTTTAGATTCACAATTGGATCCTCTAAAAACATTAGGTGTAGAAATTCACCTGAAGTGAAAATTGAAAAATTGCTCTTGCGGTCACATTTTTCGATGTTTCACAACGGAACTCAGTATATCCAATTAAAATAAACCGAGGTAGGTACTGTCCAAAAATGAGCCAAATCCGACAATTAGAAGAGGAGGTTTACCTGAAATCAGAAATTAAAAATTGACTAGCAACTGCCATGTATGGTTCCTTTCAGGTATATCATACAATTGAAAGATTTCTAAATTCAAATCGGGAAAGATTGGCATGCTACGAGTTATTGGTAAATTCAGAAAATTGGATAAACTTGGGTAAATTTCTGGACAAAACGCGGAAAATAAGAACAACACTCATTCATGAATAAATATATGTTATCAAAATGCAATAACATTAATTCTTAATAATTATATATAAATTAATTAATGTATAATGCTATTGTGTTATTATTTAATTGTAATATTACTGTGTTTTCTTTATGTAATTGTAATGTTATGGGTTTTTTAGTGTATAATGCTATTGTGTTATTATTTAATTGTAATATTACTGTGTTTTCTTTATGTAATTGTAATGTTATGGGTTTTTTAGTGTATAATGCTATTGTGTTATTATTTAATTGTAATATTATTGCGTTTTCTTTATGTAATTGTAATGTTATTGCTTTTTTTTTGTGGTTTATTTTTCTTCACACTAGTAGCAATTATTACTTTATTGTAACGGACTGTCAACAGCACGTACGGCTTACTGCCCGTGCGACCCATATTTGTAAATAATATTGTAAATATCTTACTTTTTGTCTAATAAAGTCCTACTACTACTACTACTACTACAATTTAACTAACATTTAATATTTCATTTATTTAGGCGTAGCAACGCACGCCGAGTATATATATATCCTATACATAGACTGTAACTTAATTCCCATTACAGATTTTTAAGAAAATGTAGTGGGATCAAGACTGTCACGTAATAGCATAGGAACTCATGTCCGAAAACGTGCCGTTTTCCCGCTACACACGCGCAAAATACCGCAAAACACTACACGTCCTCAAAATCTGTAATGGGAATTTAGTTACATCCTATATATATATATATATATATATATATATATATATATATATATATATAGTATATATATATATATATATATATATATATATTACTCAGTGACACTATCGAACCCGTAGGTTTATGGCTGCGCGGACATAATCTCTCCACACATCCCTATCCTGTTCCAATCAATGTACTTCTCGCAAATCACGGTTAACTTTATTATCGCACCTTATTCTTGATCTATCAACTGGCCTTTCTCATCTGGTTTTCCTACAAAAAAGTTTCCATACACATCTTTCATTCATCATTCGTTCCACATGTCCTGCCCATCGCTGTGTAAGAGAATTAACTGTTCTTATTATATGTATTCCTATATATATCATGTAGCTCACTATTATGTAGTTTTCTCCATTCACATGTCTGTTCATCTCTCTTTCAACAAAAAAAAAAAAATCCTAAGAACTTTATTCTCAAATCCTCGTAATCTCCTCTCTTCTTTTAAAGTAAGAGTCCATGTTTCACATCCATATAATATAACTGGTAGAATAACAGTATTATATATTTTCAGTTTAACGTTTTTTGAAAGTAGTTGGGATGTAAAGAGTGTACTCATTATTCATTACAGGGACTCCCTTACACTCTGTATATATATATATATATATATAATACTGTGAGAGTCATTTTCGTTGCATAGTAAGTAGAATATATGAAGATTTATATATAAAAAAGTAAAAATAAAAATAAAATATTTTCGTTTGCTTATCCTCATTTGTGCGGAACCCTCTATAATAGAAATCACCGTAAAGTTTCGAACTAGGAACCAATCAGTTAAACGTGCAATTAAGTAATTTCCGAAATCGATTAACTTTGAATGGAGGTAAATTCCAAGTGGTACGGAAATCCTCTCGAGTCGTCTAACGAAGGGGGAGCTTTTTAATCCCTTTCCTGGCTGCACGAGGGTGGAGGGAAGATTTCAAGCAAAGGGCTGCATCGTTCCCTTCAACAAGACTTGCTAGTTAGCCAGATAAACTGAACCAAGCGCATTTCTTAACAAGAAGATACTATCCACTTGTAAGGAGAGCGCATTCTCAACAGAAGCAAAAAGTAACTAGATAAAAAAAATCTGATTTGAGTAGCTGATTTATTGCAATTTTTAGCGGACTTCAAAGGGATACATAAAAAGTTTACTGTGATTTATATGAATGGGTGAAAACCATGACGATATGAGTTAGGCATATATATAGATCATCGGTTGATTAATGTCTTTGACATCGTCCGATTCCTAATAGCCAATATTGTCGGTCCATCCAATCTCCTGGTTGTAGATGTTTCTCCTTCATATATAAACATATTCCCTGATTCCAGGAGGTTTTAGGTCTTCCTCTGCTTCGTCTTCCCCCAGGTTTCCATTCCAAAACAGATTTTGGTAGTCGATCCTCTTCCATTCGCTGGACATGTCCGTACCATCTTAATTGCTGAGTTTTAATATATTCTAAAATATAATCTAAAATAGTGTCTTCAATCTTCATTTTCTCATATATATATATATATATATATATATATATATATATATAAACATACGTGTTTTATGGACCAAATGCAAGAAAAATCAAGGCGGCACAAACCACAGGCCCTATTATAGTTTTTGTCGATTATTATTATTATTATTATTATTATTATTATTATTATCACTTACTTACTCACTGGCACTATCGAACCCGTAGGTTCATGGCCGCGCGGACATAAGCTCTCCATACATCCCTATCCTGAGCTAATGCTTTCCAATCATTCCCTGTATAATCTACTTCCTTCAAATCATAGTTAATGTTGTTCTCCCACCTCATTCTTGGTCTACCAACTGGGCGTTCTCCCTCTGGCTTTCCTACAAGAAGTTTCCATGCACGTCTTTCATTCCTCATACGCGCAACATGTCCTGCCCATCGCAGTCTACGAGACTTAACTGTTCTTATTATATCTGGCTTCCTATAAAGACCATGTAGTTCATTGTTATGTTGTCTTCTCCATTCACCTGTCTGTTCATCTCTCTTTGGTCCAAAAATTTTCCTAAGAACTTTATTCTCAAATACTCGTAATCTCCTTTCCTCCCTTAAAGTAAGAGTCCATGTTTCGCACCCATATAATATAACTGGTACAATAATAGTTTTATATATTTTCAGCTTAATGTTTTTTGAAAGGAGTTGGGACATCAAAAGTCTCTGCAATGCATAATAGCATGCATTTCCAGAATTGAGCCTATGTTTAATTTCTTTATGCATCTCATTCCTATTTGTGATTATTGTTCCTAGGTATTTGAATTCAGCCACTTCCTCAAAATTTCCCTCATTTGTCATTAGCTGTCCATTTCCATTATATACTGAATTTCTACGTGTGACCATATATTTAGTTTTACTGATATTTACTTCCAGTCCTAATTTCTTAGTGTTACTCAATAGTATGTGCGTGTTGTCCTTTAGTATCTCCTCGCTATCGGCCAATAATACTACATCATCAGCATAAACTAACAGCTTATTAACGCCCTTCAGTTGTAAGCCTTCCTCATTCTCTAAAGATTTAATGGCATGATCTAATACAAAATTAAATAGTAGAGGAGATAGTGCATCTCCTTGCTTCAACCCATTCTGGATTTCAAAAATGTCTGAAAACTGTTTGCCTACACGCACCCTACTCTTTGAGCCATTTAGACACATTCGTATAAGTCTAACTAACTTTTTAGGAATTCCGAACTCCAGCAGGATACTATACAATTTCTCCCTCTTAATTGAATCATATTATTATTATTATTATTATTATTATTATTATTATTATCATCAATATTATACCTTGGAACATGTAACAAGATGTTCAAGGAATGTAGGAAGGCCAGTGAAAAGATGGACAGAACAACTGGGAGGAGGAACAGGCAATTTTCCTAGCCTGTGAAGTGAAGAACAAGAAGATACCTAGGAACAATAATTACAAATAGAAATGAGATGCACAAAGCAATTTAACATAGGCTCAATTCTGGAAATGCATGTTATTATGTATTACAGGGACTCTTGACGTACCAACTCCTTTCAAAAAACGTTAAACTGAAAATATATAAAACTGTTATTCTACCAGTTATATTATATGGATGTGAAACACGGACTCTTAATTTAAGGGAGGAAAGAAGATTACGAGTATTTAATAATATTTATTTTAGGAAAACCAGAGGGAAAACACCCAGTTCGTAGACCAAGAATGAGGTGGGAGAATGTTATCCATGATTTGAGGGAAGTAGATTATACAGGGGATGATTGGAAAGTATTAGCTCAGGATAAGGATGTACGGAGAGCTTATGTCCGCGCGGCCATGAACCTAAGGGTTCGATAGAACCTGTGAGTTATTATTATTATTATTTTTATAATTGCCAGTGACAAGATTACCCAGACTATTTAACTCATGCCCCAGACGGGAGTCAATGACCAATTACATTTCAATGATTTTTTATTTAGTCAATCACAGTCGTGTTTCGCCTCGAATTCATCAACGAAAGTTTATCATTTAAAGAGAGCTTCTCCTTTATAACATTCCGAATAGGTCATAGCATTATTTTGCAATGACTGACTCTCTAAGAAATAAGGCTACCAGATTGTATATATAGTGCACGAATGTCAGCTGATGGTGCTTGCGGGAGATAATATAAAAAAACATTTGTGGCAATTGATTATACCACAAAAAAATCACTGTTTACACTTTCTTAAATGAATTATTTTCCAGGAAATTACGTTGTAGAAAAATATAATTGACATATTTACGTCATAGGACATCAGAAATTAATTAATACCTATAATGTTGGTTATAAATTTCTCCACTAGGGTACATTCTTACAATATTGCGATCCTTTGGCAATAAATAATATGATCTGGTTGCAGTGATGAACAAAAGAAGCAAATGAAGCGTACCAATCGTTTCTCATTTGTTTTGAAACATCGCGGTTTACATTAAATATATAAATATATTAAAATAACTATATTTAAATAATGATTTGTGAATAAACAGCTTGATTTTATTCGTTAAATAGTCCTAACAAATGCCACTCTTGATTTCCAAATTATCTAGATAAATTCATTCCTCACTTCGTGAGTCGTGAATTTTTCGATAATTTGGATATCGCTCGTGGCATTACTTATTAAAAGATTTGGAATGGATTCCAGCTGGGAAAGGAAAGAGAGGTCGACCTAGATTTAAATGGATGGATGCTATAAGAAAATATATGAGGGAGATAGATCAGGAAAAATTGGACTGGGAAGATAAAGAAGAATGGAGAAAAAAGATAAAAATTTAAAAAGCTTTGACCACAGGAAGATGTTGTACACATTTAATAATAATAATAATATAATAATAATAATAATAATAATAATAATAATAATAATAATAATAATGATATAATAATAATAATCCATACATAGTAATTCTGCCCGAAGGCAGGTCCTTCACTGCAATCATAACATTTGCATGCTTATGTTTTCAGCTTTACTAGGAAATTGTAGGTGTGGTAGTTTCCCGTTGCTTTCTACAATCAATAATAATAATAATAATAATAATAATAATAATAATAATAATAATAATAATAATAATAATAATAATAATAATAATAATAATAATAATCCGTCACGAATAAGGCCTTTGTAGACCTGTTCGGCCCCATCTAGCAGTCTTTTAATAGGTCTTCCTGGTAGTCGATTCCTTTGGGTTTATATTGCATCATCATTTTTGGGATTCTTGAATTATCTATCCTTTTTACATGGTCTAGCCAGTTTAATTTATATCTGTTGAGTTTTTCTTCTACTGGTTCTGCTTCTAATTGTTCTAAAATTTCTTCATTCATTTTTTCGATCTAAAAGAGTGTATCCTGCTGCCCTGTGAAATTTCATTTCCGTTGCTTTGATTCTGCTCCTGTCTCTTTTTCTTGATGTCCAAATCTCACTTCCATATAAAAGAAAGGGTAATGCTAAAGTATTATATATTTTTGTTCTTGTAGATTTTTGTATTAATTTAGCTTTTAATGTATTATCTATTATTCTAAAGATTTGTAAATTTGGTGATTTTCTTGTTCACATCTTTTTCATTTTGATAAGATATTTCACAACCTAAATAGTTGCAATTTTTTACTTGTTCTAGGCATTGGTTTTGTGTATTATCTTACTTCTGATTGTGCTAGAAGATATATATTAGGGCAGCAAAAATTTCAAAAAGAGAAAAAATTAGGAACTCAGTTATAAGGAAGAAAATGAAAATTGAAGACACTATTTTAGATTATATTAAAACTCAGCAATTAAGATGGTATGGACATGTCCAGCGAATGGAAGAGGATCGACTAGCAAAATGTGTTTTGGATTGGAAACCTGAGGGAAGACAAGGCAGAGGAAGACCTAAAACCTCCTGGAGTCACGGAATATATTTATACATGAAGGAGAAACATCTACAACCAGGAGATTGGATGGACCGACAAAATTGGCTATTAGGAATCGGACGATGTCAAAGACATTAATCAACCAATGATCTATCTACCTATTACGATTTATGTGTTACTTTTTTTACCAGTCGAGTGTCTTTAAGAAAATGAGATAAAAGAGAGCAGAAAATATATAAGAATAAGACGAGAAAGAATAGGGGGTGAAATTCAGTCAATAAAAATAAATAAAACATAGAAGAGAAACTAGAAATAAAGAGGGATAAACTGGAAAAGAGAGGGTGTTTTCTAGTCACGTTCTAGTTGCCTAGGCGCCATTCCGGTGGACTTCCCCTTTTTATGAAGTCAAATACCAGTAATTCGTGACCACCGGCTTATTGCCGACAAGCGAGCCAGACTTTAAGAAGCAAGGGACCCTCACACGAAGTCCATGGCTTATACGTATTCACACCAGCCTATATATAAATCTAATTACAAGTATTATGAATTACAAAAAAATATGAAATAGAATATATAGAGCAAGTAAGGAATAATATGAACTATTTCCAATCGTAAAATCCAAAATTATGTTTAGGAAAGTTAAAATAAGACTATACAGAGTGAAAATTATTTAAACCGACAAACTCTGGGAGGTTGTAGGGGACACCAAAACAAATATTTTTCCCTAATGTAATTTCTTCCTATGAGGATTATTTAAACCGGTAGAGGAAGATTTCTCTAGCGGCAAATTAATTAAACCATCAAACACTTTTGCGTTTTTTATTACCAAGAGACATCACATTAACACAATGTAATTACTTAAATTACAGTAGAGGTTCAAAAATGCCCCCATTGACATGTAAACAAAGGTTACACCGGCGGATCATGTTCTGTCTAACACGGGCAAAAACTCCAGGAGTATCGTTAATTGCTCCTGCTGCTGCTACTATCCGGGCAACCACATCCTTTTCTGATGCAACAGGAGTTGTGTAAACAAGGTTGAGCATCTCCCCCACACAAAAAAAAAAAATATCCAAAGGGGTCATATCTGGGGATCCAGCAGGCCATGGTATAGGACCACCTCTGCCAATCAACTTATCTGAAAATCGTTGGTTCAAGAATCGACGCACACGACGACTGAAATGTGCCGGCGCCCCGTCATGTTGGAACCACATGCGTTGTCTTGTAGGAAGCGGGACGTCTTCCAGCAATTCTGGCAATGCTCTGGCGAGAAAATTGTAATAGCGCCTCCATTTAATGGTCTAGGTAGGAGATATGTCCCAATTAAACAGTCCCCAACAACACCGGCCCATACATATCAGTGTACTCACTCCAGGTGTATCGCTCCATTAGTAAACAGATACAATTCACTACTACACTGGTGGACAAAAAAATTCCTACTATCAACAGCAGTTGCAGTCATGACAACTGAAGAGCGTAATACGCCCTCTACCGGTTTAAATAATCCTCATAGGAAAAAATGGCATTAGGGAAAAACATTTGTTTTGGTGTCCCCTACAACCTCCCAGAGTTTGTCGGTTTAAATAATTTTCACCATATATAAAACCTGCATACGTCCAATATTGGTATATGGAAGTGAAACCTGGACTATGACAAAGAGCTCTGAGAATTTAATTAAAACTTTTGAAAGAAATATGTTGAGAAGGATATATGGACCAGTAAAAGAGAATGGAAGATGGGGAATGAGGTATAATAAGGAAATCTATGACATTTTTAAGGAACCTGATATATCAACTCTTGTGAAATTAAAAAAAAAATGCAATGGTTCGGACACGTTCAAAGAATGCATACCTAAGACAGTGATGATGCAGGAGATGTTTGGGAAGCGGCCAGTAGGAAAACTTAGGAAAAGATGGATGGACTCAATGAAGGAAGATTTGTCATTTAATCCTGAACTGTAGCAACTGGCAACAGAGAGCATTGGATAGAGAAGATTGGAGGTCTCACATCAAGAAGGCCCGGGCCCGCTATGGGCTGTAGCACCATTGGAGGAAGAGGAATTACGAGTATTTGAGAATAAAGTTCTTAAGAAATATTCTTGGAGCAAATCCAGACGAGTCCCGCGCCGTAGCCGAGTGGTTAAGGCAGCAAGCCTTGGCGCAGAGCTACGGGACTTGTGCTGGTTCGAGTCTCCATGGGGGAAGAGATTTTCTCATTGTATTTTGGCCAGTATGGGACCAGTGCCCACCCAGCATCGTGAGGCATTTGGGTAGCTCCAATAAGTAGCGACTCCAGGTTGAAAAACCAGCTATAACGGCTGGGGGACTCGACATGCTGACCACATGTCACCCTCCACACTGGCCGATGATCATCTACCTCTGTGATTGACACATGTGGATGTGAGACCAGCAGCCGGTTGGTAGGCTAAGGGCCTTCGAGACTTGTCGCGCCAGGAGTTAAATCTAGACGAATAGACTGGTGAATGGAGAAGACTACATAATGTCACAGCACGTAATCGGGTTGTCTTCACTTTGTTTTGGAATAAACGAGACTTGCGCTGGTTCAAATCTCCATGGGGGAAGAAATTTTCTCATGGAACCTCGACCAGTATGGGACCGGTGCCCACCCAGTATCATGAGGAATTTGGGTAGCTACATTAAGTAGCGACTCCAGGTTGAGAAGACCAGCTATGACGGCTGGGGGACCCGACATGCAGACCACATGTCACTCCTACACTGGCAGGAAGATAATCTATCTTGTGATTAACACATGTGAATGTGAAGTCAACAGCCTGATAGTAAGCCAAGAGAATTCTAGGCCTATCGCGCCGCCGATTTTAGTTTAGGAGTTAAAAAAACAACACAGTTGAACGTGTAGAACTCTACAATAACTGTGGAGAAGGAAATTAAAACTTTAAGCACAGAAATATGTGCTAATACCCGGCGTGCGTTGCTACGTCTAAATAAATGGGATATTAAAGGTTAATTAAATTGTATGGTATACGCTGAGACGAACAAAACATGGCGGATTTTAGATAAACCTCCATTTATAATTGTCTGATTTCGCTCACTTTTGGATAATACCTACCTCGGTTTATTTTAATAGGACATACTGAGTTTCGTTCTGAAAAATCGAAAAATGTGATCGCTAGAGCGATTTTTAAAATTTCGCTGCTGATGAACTCCTACACCTAATGCTTTTAGAGAGTCGAATTGTGAATCTGAACCATCCAGAGACCCATTCAAACACACAAAAAATTAATCAAAATCGGTCCAGTCGTTTAGGAGTTCAGTGATAAACACATGTACAGAAGAATTATACACGATTATTAAAAAAGAAGGAACAGACTTCAAATATTTATTTCTTCCAAACTACAAAAATAGAAACACAATTCCAACGTTCCTGGAAAGAGAAAAGTTAAAATTTCACTATTTTATGCATTCAATATGAGCACCATGTGTTACATGGCAAATATCAAAACGATGGCTCATTTCTTGCCACATATGAATCAGCTAGTCTCTAGTTATCGAATTCACAACTTCAACAATTCGATGTCGTAGATTGTCAAGAGTGTCAGTCATAGGGGGGATAAAAAAACACGGTCTTTTAAGTATTACCACAGATAAAAATCACAAGGGGTTAGGTCTGGTGACCTGGGAGGCCACCGGCGATGAAGTTAATTTTCTGCTCCTCCTCTTCGAATCCAACGTCTTATTGTGCCGCCATTTTGATACAAACAATCAACATGACAAGCAACAGCGCCAATGCGACCGTGATCAGAACTTCAAACTTTTCTCTTTCCAGGAACGTTGGAATTGTGTTTCTATTTTTTGTAGTTTGGAAGAAATAAATGTTTGAAATCTGTTTTTTCTTTCTGAATAGCCCTGTATATACAGAGTGTTTCTAAATTAGACCGACAAAGTTTGGGACCAGATAGATAACCTTCGTTGAAGCATATTTTCTTAAGGAACCTATGGTCTGCGACACTTCGTTTCAGTGCTAGAGGGATTTTACAGGAAGGGCTTGAAGGAAACGGATAAACACTCGTTTGAGTCCAAGAGGGGTTTGTTTACTTCCGGAGCTCAGTAGCATTCGGTATCAATTACAGCAAGTTTGTTTACATCCATTGGTATGATCTGTTGTTATCCGTAGTCGGAACAAGGTAGGGGGAGGTGAACCTCATTCAGTACTGCTGCACTGTACAGTTCAATGTGTCTTAGCTAGTAGCTCTGAATATCAGACGCAGCATGTGGTTTCATCATAACGGGGCACCACCTCACTTTGGGTATGAAGTCGTGGCCATCTGACAGCTACATTCGGCGCTCGTAGGATAGGTAGGGATGGGGTCACTGCCTGGCCGGCACGCTAGCCTGACCTGACCTGCCTAGATTTCTTTTTGTGAGCCTACATGAAGGTAATGGTTTATAAAACCGATATTGACTCTGAAGAAGATCTTGTAGTACGCATTGTCAGCGCAGCAGCTGAAATAAGGAAACTCCTAGCATCTTTGGAAGGGTACGACAAAGTATGGCACGTCGGTGCACTGTTTGTCTGGATGTCAATGGACGTGTTTCAGCACTTGTTGTGATGGGACAAATAAACTGGATCCATCCTGACATTGCAACACTGGATTTTTTTCTTTTTTGTGATTAAGTAGGCCTACATTTTGTTTCTGCTTGTCTGTAAAGTATTTGGATTAACACACAGAATTACTTGATATTTGTACGTATATAATTCCTTCCATTCCTTCATTTAAGAGTCCTCTTGCACTGGAACGAAGCGTCACAGCCTATAGGTTCCTTAACAAAATATGCTTCAATGAAGGTTAACTATCTGCTCCCAAAGTTTGTCAGTCTAATTTAGAAACACCCTGTAAATATAGGCCGATAAAGATAACAATTGTTATTGTTGTTATTCTTTCCTTTGGAATTCGCTCAAGTGAGAATCGTGCAGCGATGATGTAAAATGTGTTAGATAACAGTTGAATAGCGGGATACTAATTAGCTAATGCGATGTTTGAGACAAACAGTTGAATATTTCTGAAGTATACGAACAGGCAGCAAATATTTACGCTCTCCTGTTATAATTAAAACACATTGTTGTGTTAATTAAATTGAATTACGTTATATTTAATTTAGTAACACGTTACATACATTTTGGCTAAGTTAACACGGCATTCATTGAAGCAGAGGAAATATTTTTACCAGCATTATTTTTATACTCTATTACCCTTAACACGAATTTTGGTTTTAGTACAATAGTATATTACGTTTCAAGGCTGGGAATTTGTTTTTACAGAATGGAGAAAAATGTTTAAAAATCGATCGATAGCGAGGTTTTTAATTTCCGAGATTCTGTAAAACACTTCACAAAAGTCCGTTGTACATTATTTTTTGCGCGATGGTGCTTTCAAAATAATGAATAATAGTAAAATAATAACATATTTGCTGGAAATATTTGCGTTCATTATAGACAATTGACTAACGTTAACAGTGTGGACAATACTTATTAGTTGAAACTACAGGAGGCCGTCAGACAAATTAGTAATAAAATGGCGACAAGTACATATTTATTGTTTTATATTGTTTCAAATAAAGTTCAATTGATTAAAAATGCAGTGATTTGTTTCGTATAATGTATATTAACACTACCTTTTGGGTATTTTTTTGTATATACATTATATGTAGGTCCACCGCTGTGGTCTCGAGGTAGCGTGCTGCCTTGTCACGCAGCGGGCCCGGGTTCGATCCCCGGTCGGGACAGTTTTTCTGGGTGAGGTTTTTATCGGGGTTTTTCCTCACCTGTAAGACAAATGTCAGGAAAACTTTAAGGCCCAAACGGTCCCCGAAATCATATGGCCATCATCATCCTTTTCATTACCATCATCATCACCATCATCATCACCATCATCCTTCACCGGTGTGGAAAGCAACGGGAAGCTACCACACCTACGCAATTCCCTAGTAAAGCTGTAAGCATAGCATGAAAATGCTATGATTGCAGTGAAGGACCTGCCTTCGGGCAGAATTACTATGGATGGATTGTATATAGTATACATAGAGGGCAGTGGTTTTACTTCCCACACGCGTTTTGTAATATGTAACAGTCTATTACAGTATAGTTATTTTATTACAGTATTGTTATTTAGATTGACAACTCCGAAATGTAGGGAGTTGGTCGCCATTGCTGTAAGTACGACAAAACGCACTATCACGCAAAAACATATTTCTATATTATTTATTTTTATTTATTTATTTTACCTGATGGTGTTAAGACCGTAAGGTCTTCTCTTCCACTTCTAACTCACTGGCACTATCGAACCCGTAGGTTCATGGCAGTGCTGACATAAGCTCTCCATACATCCATATCCTCTGTTAATGTTTTCCAATCTTCGCTTGTATAATCAACTTCCCTCAAATCATGGTTGTTATTCTCCCACCTCATTCTTAGTCTGCCAAATGGGAGTTTTCCCTCTGGTTTTCCTACAAGAAGCTTCAAAGCACCTCTTTCATTCCCCATTCGTGCCACATGTCCTGCCCATCGCAGTCTACAAGAGTTAACTGTTCTCATTATATTTGGCTTCCTATAAAGACCATGTAGTTCACTGTTATGTACTTTTCTCCATTCAGTTGTCTGTTCATCTCTCTTTGGCACAAACAACTTTCCTAAGAATTTCATTCTCAAATATCGTAATCTCCTTTCCTCCCTTAAAATAAGAGTTCATGTTTCGCATCCATATAATATAACTGGGAGAATAACAGTCTTATATATTTTCAGTTTAACGTTTTTTGAGAGAAGTTGGGACAACAAGAGTCCCTGTAATACATAATGCATTTTCAGAATTGTGTTTAATTTTTTGTGCATCTCATTCCTGTTTGTAATTATTGTTCCCAGGTATTGAATTCAACCACTTCCTCAAAATTTCCCTCATTTGTCATTAGTTGTCAATTTCCATTATATAATGTATTCCTATGTGTGACCATATATTTAGTTTTATTGATGTTTACTTCCAGTCTCAATTTATTAGTGTTACTCAATATAGTGTGCGTGTTGTCCTTTAGTATCTCCTCACTATCGCCCAACATCATCAGCATAAACTAACAGTTTATTAATACCATTGAGTTGTAGGCCTTCTTGATTCTCCAAAGATTTGATGGCATGCTCTAATATACAATTGAATAGTAGAGGAGACAGTGCAACTCTTTGCTTTAACCCATTGTGGATTTCAAAAGTATCCGAAAACTGTTTGCCCACATGCACTCTACTCTTTGTGTCATTTAGACACATTCGAATAAATCTAACTAACTTTTTAGGAATTCCGAACCCCAGCAGGATAGGCCTATTATACAACTCTTTCTCTTAATTGAATCGCATGCTTTTTTGAAGGCTACGTATAGTTGATGTACAGTACCATGTTCTCTTCCACTTCACCAGATTAAATTATACATATAATAACAATTATGAATTATGTACAAGTTGATAATATGATATAAATAATAAAAAAAGAAACATATTTTCTGTAAACCAGGAATAATATCTGTGTACAATGGTGTAGCAGCCCAGGGTTGGGCCTTAGCCACTCCTTTGTTAGGAGTTACTAAAGTAAAGTGATCCCACAACAGGCCCGGAGGGCCCTTGGGGTAGTAGGAGGTTAAGTCTCCCACTTTTTCTAGACAATCGGCACTTTATGTCAGCCGGGTTGTCAACCCTGCGTGACGGCCGCCTTTACCCCAGAACAAGCATCTGGTACTCATTTCCGTTAGAGGCAGAGTCGACCCCAGGGCCATAGTGCCGCCAGAGGGTTTGGGTCAGTTTAAAAATCCTGACCCCAACGGGACTTGAACCCTCGACCCTCCGGCCTGTAGCTCAGTGCCTTAACCACTACGCTACGGCGTGCCCCTAGGAGTTACTAGTTCAAGTTAATTTAGTTATGTTTATTTCTCTATATAGTCATTAATGGTGAACATGCCGACCCAATGTGGCATCTAGTAGGGAACAAAGGTATTACTCGAATGGATGAAGGTCGGTAAGTTTTGCTTAGATGTGTCTTTATTCAGGATTAAGGTTCTTTCACGAGCCTGCAAATCTTAAGACTTGGGACCCCTGGCTTTTAAGTCCTTCCCGGAGGACTTGCTCTTTGCTATATATAAATAAAAGTTTCGGTCGGAATAGCGTTAATATATATATATATATATCTCCACCACTATGATCTCGAGGTAGCGCGCTGCCTTGTCACGCGGCGGGTCCGGGTTTAATTCCCGGTCGGGACAGGCTCCTGGCTGAGGTTGTAAGACAAATCTCAGGAAGCTTAGGGCCCAACGGTTCCCGAAAATCATCCGGCCACCATCATCATCCTTATCATTATCATCATCATCTTTCACCGGTGTGGAAAGCAACGGGAAGCTACCACACCTATAATTCCCTAGTAAAACTGCAAAGAATAGCATGAAAATGCTATGATTGCAGTGAAAGATCTGCTCTTGGGCAGAATTACTATGGATGGATGGATATACATATATGTCCACCGCTGTGGTCTCGAGGTAGCGTGCTGCCCTGTCACGCAGCGGGCCAGTGTTCGATTCCCGGTCGTGACAGACTCCTAGGTGAGGTTTTTCGGGTTTTTTCCTCACCTGTAAGACAAATGTCAGGAAGCTTAGGGCCCAACGGTCCCCGAAAATCATCCGGCCATCATAATCATCATCCTTCACCTGTGTGGAAAGCAACGGGAAGGTATTACACCTGTAATTCTCTAGTAAATCTGCAAAGCATAGCACAAAAATGCTATGATTGCAGTAAAAAACTTGCCCTCGGGCAGAATTACTATGCCATAGACCTATATAGCCTATATATATATATATATATATATATATATATATATATATATGTTTCAATTTAATTTTGGCATTAAGCAATGAAAGCCAAATAGGTCTATGTCATGAAGAGAAAAATTAATTCCTGAGCCGGGATTTGAATTCGGGACACACACACACACACACATATATATTTTTTTTTTCATGGTGATTTTCAAAGTCTTCTAGATAGAATCGGCAAAGAACAAATTTTCGAAAAAAAAAATATTTTCACGAGAACAACTTCAATAGCTTGAGTCGTTGGGAATTCTCGAAAACTGGCAGTAGCACGCGTCTTGTTTGTTTTCTTGTAACGAAACTTGATAATATGACTTAATTTATGAAGAAAGGCCGCGGTCGATGGATTTTTGTTAGGGTGGAAAAATGCTAGGAGGAAGTCTTCCTGGAGGGACTTCAAGCCGTGGGTTCCGGTTCTGAAGATTTTCAGGCTCGTAAAAGATCCTTAAGCCTGAATAAAAGGGCCTCTGAGCAGAAATTACCGACATCAACGTCCTAGTAATATGTTAGTGCCTGTTATATGTCTCCTTGAGTCGGTGTGTTGACCGCATACCATTCATGACATCTATGGGCCAATAAAGTAACTAAATTAACTTGGTCTAGTAATTACTTACGAAGGAGAGGCTTGAGACTGGGCTATGTGATCTTTATGGGCCACCAGATATAATAAGAATAGTTACGTCTCGTAGAGTGCGATGGGCAGGACATGTGACATACATGGGAAATTAAAGAGGAGCAGAGAAGCTCCTTGTATGAAAACCAGAGGGAAAACGTCCAGTAGGTAGACCAATAATGAGGTGGAAGAATAATATTAACCATAATTTGAGAAAAGGGAATCATACAGGCGATGATCGAACAACTTTAGCTCAGGATAGGGATGTATGGAAAGCTTATGTAGCACGCGCTACTTGATAATATGGCTTAGTTTCTAAACAACTATTTTTCACGAATCAGGAATGCGTAAGAATGCACCCTAGCGGAGAAATAATGAAACTCTTCTAACTGTATATTATTATAATCAACATTATAGGTTATTAATTTATTTTTAGTAAACAATTCAGTAAAGTAAAGGAATCTGTTCATTATTTGCTATATTCAATGCATTTGTTGGAGAAAAATAATGCTCTGAGCTGTTCAGAATATTAAAAAGGAGGAGCTTCCTTTATCACAAAAGCAGGAGGTATTAAAGATAAATCGATAAAGAGCGAGGTAAAACACGACTGTCATTGGTTGTAAAACAAAATTCATTGAAACGTGATTGGTTTCACGGCCGATAATCTTAACATTAAAAGATTCCGGGCTATGTGGCCGTGGTCGAGTCTACGACCACCTAGAAGCACTCGCCACTGAAGATGCCCCCTGCAGTTGAGGGAGAAACGTCTGGAAGAAACACCAGTTACAGACCACGGCCACATAGCCCGGAATCTTTTAATATTAGGACTATATTTCTATTGAACACACTGTATGTAAGAAATTGACAAGTTTCCCCTCGACTTGTTCAGAAGAATTAATTAAATTAACAGAGTGACGTCAAGACGTGCGGAGAAAACGAAGTTAGACAAACATGGAGGGGAGCTGCGAGTTCCATTAAAACAATTACGATTCGCTAATTTGTCGACTTTCTTACGTGAAAAAAAGTAGAAAAACATTTTTTTATATTCACGTGTTATCCTCGGTTATCCACAAGTTTTTTTCTTATTCGCACTACAACCTCTGACGTCATGAAATTAATTATGGGAAATAACATTTTACTCGATGATGTTATAAAAGGTACATAGTGTAGGGTGCGTGTAGGTAAACAGTTTTAGGATACTGTACTTTTGAAATTTACAATAGCTTAAAGCAAGAAGATACACTATCTCCTCTACTATTCAATTTTGTTCTACGAAATTCTACCAGATCTTTAGTGGATGAAGAAGGCCTACACTCAATGGTACTAATAAGCTGTTATTTTATGCTGATGATGTAGTATTATTAGGTGATAGTGAGGAGATACTAAGGACCAACATACACACTATTGAGTAACACTAAGAAATTGGGACTGGAAGTAAACATCAATAAAACTAAATGTGTGTTCACACATAGAAATAGATTATATAATGGAAATGGACAGTTAATGACAAATGAGAAAGATTTTGAAGAAGTGGTTGAATTCAAATACCTGGGAACAGTAATTACAAACAGCAATGAGATGTACAAATAAATTAAACATAGGCTCAATTCTGGAAATGCATGTTATTATGCATTACAGGGACTCTTGTCGTCCGAACGTTAAACTGAAAATATATAAAACTGTTATTCTTCCAGTTACATTATATGGACGTGAAACATGGACTCTTACTTTAAGGGAGGCAAAAATATTGCGAATATTTAAGAATAAAGTTCTTAGAGAACTTTTTAAACTAAAGACAGATGGAAGACAGGTGAATGGAGAAGACTATACATAACAATGAACTACATGGTCTTTATAGGAAACCACATATCATAAGGACATTTAAATCTCGCAGAATTTCATGTGCAGGACATGTGGCACTCGGAATGAAAGAGGCGCACGGAAACTTCATGTAGGATAACTGGCCAGTACGTAGAGTAACAAGGGAACTGTCAGCCATTGCATGCCGAAACCTACCATGAAATTTCTCCCAGAAAATCGTTATGGTGTACAAATGCCGTGTCAAAAAAAATATATCTTTTTAACTGCAACACACAGAAATCGAAGTCATAATCCAGCAATGACAACCCACAGTACGGAGTAGATGGACTCCCTGCATGAATAATAGCGGAGTGGAGTGAGGCGGGACGCGGTGCAAACAGCAGGTAGTGAGGGTTATGGAATCTAGCAATTCAGGAGTGATATCACTTTCCTATATTTGAAATGAGAGATTTGGCGTTGGATTTAATCCCTTGCAGTTAAAAACGGCAGACATTTTTCTTGGATACGACCTTGATAATTCACAGCGCTTCTCTGGGAGAGTCAATACTAATACAATTCATAAAAAAATCCGTTGAGGTGAATACTCATAAAATAAAAACTTAAAATATGTACCGTTTGGCAGGTGTCATCGTCCTCAACTGCGTTAAAATATTATATTTAAAATGTTATCTGGAGGCCTTTCGGAAGTTAACTTCCATCATCAGCAGGATCAGTATCTGATACTAGTAGTAGTTGTTTATGACGTTCTAGACTCTAAGTGTCTGTAGAAGCAACTGACGTGTTTTTGATGATCTCGTATAATGAGTTGTACGACAGGGGTGTGTTCTACTTAAGAAGTAAGGTGTTGTTTATTTCTTTTATAATTTCAAGGTCTTCAAATATATTTATCTTTGCTGGAATGTTTTCTTTGTGAATTATCGTTAGAGTGTGTGCTATTGTGTTCATTCGATGGGAGAAATTTCAAGTTAAGTTTCGGCATGCAATGGTTGACAGTTGATTAATTTGGACTCGCATTTCAAGTTAGGAAGTACGATCTTTAGACGCATTACTTTTTGCAGACAACCGACTTCTAATATCTAGCTCAGAAGATGGTTTACAGAAACATCATCATCAACAACAAGGATTAGGCCCAATGGCCTGTTCCGATCTCATTATAGGTCGAATTGGTCCTTCCATCTCTTCAATGGTCTTCCCAACATTCTTCTCCCTTTTGGTTTCTAATTATACATTCTTCTTGGTATGCGCTGTTCATTCATTCGTAATACGTGCTGAAGATAAGCATTTTATTTACAGAAACAACTCTTTCAATTAAATAACATTATACAGAATTATAAGTTCAAAATATCAGTAACCACATGACACTATACCACTTAATAGATATAAATTAAACACCTATTATTTGCAAATGACATTGTGTTTATAGCGAATTCAGAAGATGACCTACAACGTTCAGTCCACTCTTGTCACAACATTGCAATAAACTACATGAAAATCTCAACAGAAAAATCTAAAGTCATGGCTTTTCTAGGAAAAGACCCAGTTCTCAGTAAAATAGTTATTATTAATAAAATATTAGAACAAACTAACACATTTAACTATCTCGGATACCAAGTTACATACGAAGAAGAAAAAGATTTTAGTCAACAAATTATAAAATTTAACAGAGTAACAGGAATTATAAATAATATTTTCAAGTCAAACACACTACAGCAACACATACGAACTAGAATTTACAAAACACTGGCCGGACCCATATTATGTTACGGCAGTGAGGCCTGGACAATTCGCAGTGTAGATGAACAAAGGCTAACTGCGTCAGAAATGAAATTTACGAGACGTACTGCGGGTTACTCAAGAACAGACCATAAATGGAATTCTGAGATTCTCAAAGAATTACAAACAGAATCAGTCATGGAACATGTGCAAAAATTCAGAAACAACTGGAAATCTCACGTAAGAAGAATGAGCAGAACAAGAATACCACGTCAAATCTTAAATTACCACCCACCAGACAAGAGATCTTTGGGCAGATCCTTCAAATGTTGGATTGAGACCGTAACAGACCACTAGGTCTATCACATGAAATGAAGAAGAAGAAGAAGAAGATGAAGAGGAAGAAGAAGAAAAAATATGAATAAGTAAAACGAAAATCTTAGATTTTAAAGGATCCGATACCGGAAGAGCTAAAATTATTCTGGAGGGGAAACCTGTTGAACAAGTGAACCATTTTAAATACCTGGGCTATGAAATCTCCTATTAAAAAAAATAAAGATATTCTTAACAAACTTAATACATTTAATTACATATGTTGCACAATTAAGAGAATATTGAAAATAGAAGAAAGAAAACAAAACTGAAATTTTATAAAGCGGCAGTCCCCTTACTAATGTATGGTAGTGAGTTTTGGGTTTTAACTTAAAGAGAAGAGAAGATCATAGAAGCAGGTGAAATGAGATTTTTGAGAAGTGTAGCTGGCTGCATATTTCCAGATAAAATAAGAAGTGAAGAAATTAGAAATGAGGTAAACATTTTAAAACTTTTAGATAAAATAAAATACTTTAGAAAAAACTGGACAAAACATGTTCAAAGAACGAAAGATGAACGGATAACAAAAATTATACTTAATTACAAACCAAAAGGAGACAGGAATGTTGGTAGACCGAAAGGAGATGGATTCAACTTTTTGAATGAGAATCTATGAGACCGGAACTAGCCACGTGTTTTTAATCCGCGATTTTTGATGATGATGATGGTTGACAGTTCTGTAGTAAGAATCAGATGGTAGGATACAATTATTAATTAATTGGTTAAAAAATGGGAACTAATAACCCATGTACAAAATAAATAATGTTAAATTTTTAAGTCAACAATATTTTAATGCAGTAAGGAAGTAATTCATCATGGCTGACAAGAATTAGTTGACAACAATGGGATTTGATAAAACAGAGGACTGTGGACTTGTTGCATGGCAACCGGATGACGTATTCGCTAAGATACAAGTCAATAAGCTCACAATAGAGAAGAGCATCATGTTGTCATAGCAACTAAACAGTACAGTCCCTTTCCTATCTAATTGCTCACTTCAACTACTGCAATAACTTGTATTTCCTCTATTTTCGTACATCGCCTGTACTAATAACATCCTCTCTCTTTCTCTCTCTCTCTCTCTCTCTCTCTCTCTCTCTCTCAACTTGAATGGCATTCAATTTCTATTATATTCTCTAACTTTAAAATGAGGGAAATTCTGAAGAAGTGGCTGAATTTAATACTTGGGAACAATAATTACAAACAGGAATGAGGTACACAATAGTATATTACGATGCGAGGTTGGGAAGTGGTTTTTTACAGAAGCGAGGAAAATGTTTAAAATCGAGAGATAGCGAGGTTTTTAATTTCCGAGATTCTGTAAAACACTTCACAAACGTGCGTTGTATATTATTTTTTGCGCGATGGTGTTTTCAAAATAATAAATAATAGTAAAATAATATCTTTGTTGGAAATATTTGCGTTCATTATAAACAATATTGACTAACTTTAATAGCGTGGGCAATGTTTATTAGTTGAAACTACAGGAGGCCATGAGACCAATTAGTAATAAAATGGCGGAAAGTACGTATTTATTGTTTTATATTGTTTTAAATAAAGTTCAGTTCATTTAAAAGTCAGTGATTTGTTTCATATAATGTATATTAACACTACCTTTTGGATATTTTTTGTATATACATTGCACGTAGTAAACATACAGGGCAGTGGTTTTACTTCCCACACATGGTTAGTAATATGTAATATTACAGTATAGTTATTTTATTACAGTATAATTAAGGTTGGCAACCCCGAAATGTAGGAAATCGAAGTTTTAATCATGGTCGCCATTGCTGTAATTACGACAAAACGCACTCTCGCGCAAAAGTAAATTAAACATAGGCTCAAAATTTTAGGGTTAATAAATTCCATCTTCAAGCCACAGTTAGTCGAACAATATTCAAGACTAAAAGTGTATAAAACACTGATCTTTTAATGGTAGCGAAGAATGGACATTGGAACAGAAGAATATACAGAGACTCAGATCTGAAATGAGATACACACTACTAGATCATAAAAAAATGAAGACATCTTAGAAGAATTACAGATGGAACCTTCAGAAAACAAAATTTCTGATTAGAAGTCAGGATGGATGCAACATGTTCATCGAATGGAGGATCACAGGATACACAAATAAATGTTAAGCTATCAACCTACAGGAAGAAGAAGACCAGTATGTCATTCATATTACTTTTGATTGGTGTTTCTCTTGAACCCTGAACAGGTCAACAAATTACCTAAATTCGTGAATGTACTATGATGATGATGATGATGATGATAAGTGTCAATTCTCGAAATGAGTGCTAATTATGCATTACAGGGACTCTTGTCGTCCCAACTTCTCTAAAAAAAAGTTAAACTGAAAATATATAAAACTATTATTCTTCCAGTTATATAAATTTGAAACATGGACTCTTGCTTTAAGGGAAGAAAGAATATTTGAGAATAAAGTTTTTAGGAATTTTTTTGGACCAAAGGGAGATGAACACACAGGTGAATCGAGAAGACTATATAACAGTGAGCTACACGATCTTTATAGGAAGCCAGATATAATAAGAAAAGTTAAGACTCTTACACTGAGATGGATACGACACATGGCACGAATGGGGAATGAAAGCAGGGCATGGAAGCTTCGTATTTGCAAAATCAGAGGAAAAACGCCCAAGAATGAGGTAGGATAATAACATTATCCATGAACTGAAGGAAGTAGATTATGCAAGGGATGATTGGAAATTATTAGCTCAGGATAGGGAAATATGGAGAGTTTATGTCCATTCTTTCCACATGTTGTAACCAATTGCTTTGATAATTCTGAATTTGTTGAATTATATTTTGAATATATAATTTATCGCGTATAAATAAATAAATAAATAAATAAATAAATATATATATATATATATATATATATATATATATTTGCGGGAAGTGAATTATACAGGTATGATTGGAAATAAATAGGTCAGAATAGGGATTTATGGAGAGCATATGTCCGTGCGGTCATAAACCTCTGTGTTTGACAATACCTGTGGCTCTAGTAATAATCAGGAAAGTACCTTAGTTGGTTGGGAAATGAGGTACACTACACACTAAACTATTGCGTCTGTATTCTGTTCACTCTCGTATGCACCGCAGCTGCGCACTAGGCTGTGTTGCTGTCTTGCGCCGTCACACCGCACCGGTTTCAGTTAACTTGAGCTTACTATAGAGCACTACAGTGTCTACAAAGTCCTGCTACCAAAATAATGTAACTTAGCTCGTAAACTATCTGAGATAGGGACATGCAGTTTTTTGCAACGTATTCTACATCTCTCAAAGTTTTGTTTACATTTGTTGCAGATTGCGATTTAAACGACAATGACGACACCACAGGAAAAGGCCCAATGTGCATGGTGGTATGCTGAGTCTGGCAAATCACCAGTATCCCCGTATCCGATAGTTATGGCGGTTAACATGTCTAGATACAAAGAAATTAGCTTCATCAGAGAACATCGCCCTCTGCAGGGACTCATTGTCTTCGTCAATTGCGTTCAGCATGAAATCAGCAAATTCCGCTCGCCGAGGGAAGTCAGTAGGCAGTGACTCTTGTGTAATTTGCAGCCGCGTATGGAGGACTTTATGAATGGTTGATTTTGGTAAATGCAGTTCTCGTGAAGCATGACGAACCGATTTTTGTGGTCTGAGTAGAAATGCATGTTGCCCATTGTCGATAGTTCTTGGCTCATAGCTGGTCGTTAACTCCGTGAAAAGTCCATTACACTGTCAGTCGCTCGGCCCATCTAATTATGGATGATTTGGATGGATGATCTCTTTCATAATGCCGGCGGAAATTTTGCTAAACAGTTACTGGTGATTTACCAGACTCAGCATACCACCATACACGTTGGGTCTTTTCCTGTGGTGTCGTCATTATTGTTTAAATCACTATCTGCAACAAATATAAACAAAGCTTTGAGATATGTAGAATAAGTTGCAAAAAACCGTCTATCTCAAATAGTTTACGAGCCAAGTTACATTGTTTTGGTAGCAGGATTTTATGGACACCCTGTACAATGCCAACAAAGGAACTTTCCCTGCTAATAAGTGACAAGAAATCTTGGGTTTCTTACATAAAAACACTCAAGCAACATTACTGAACATTCTGTATAATTATATTTAAAATAAATATTATCAAATGCAGTTTATACACAAATCAAATTTCTCTTTCAGTTTTGACGTCAGTGGGCGATTATAATAAATCTTTCAACAGACTTACTTTGTTTGGTGAGAATATCTTCCTCAGCAGGATCGTAATCGTTATCTTCATCTGTGTCCAAGGGAGGCGGAGGACTGGGCTCGGGGGCGGCAGCTGTTGTAACCGCCAAGTCTCTGTGATGTCTCGACTTCGGCTGAAAACACATAAACATAACTACACTAAAACAATTGCTTTTAGAACCACTATTATAACGATCAGTGACGTAGTTACTAGGCAACAACCTATACTTCATATTCTAACAAAACAGTTTAGTGTTCACTTGTTTTCAATATTTATCATAAATAATGCCACGAGTGATTTCCAAATTACACTGAAACTTTTTTTGTCTCAAAAAGAAAAATATGAGATTCTGATAGTATTTTTTTCTCCGGAATTCAAATATGATATCGGTTTTTCTCCATCACGTAAGGTTTCCGAGAGACAGGAATGTATAATTTCAAACACTTTAATATTTTCTACATTCGTAACTACACAATATTCGAATATTTGGACTCACCTAGAAAGTAAGAAATGACGATTTTCTGTTATATTTCGCCTGTGGAGCATTCCTCTTGATGGTCCAACAATAATCGGCCAGCATATTAGGATTCCATTTGCCTTGATATCTCTTTTCCATAGCTGAAATCTCCTGAGTTAGCCCATTTGATTTGATTTTACAATGGACAAATGGATGAAAAAAGTTTATTAAAAAATAATTATTTAAATCCATTAATTGAAATTGAAACAAAAAAAACTGTGGGTAATGGAGAATTTCCGAATATATATTTGAAAACACGACAAAAATGCATTAAGTACAACTATTGGTACTCATGAGACAAAAATATTGACCAGTGTTATCGCTAAATTCACGACTCACGAAGTGAGGAGTGAATTTATCTAGAGAATTTGGAAATCAAGAGCGGTATTTGTTAGGACTATTTAACGAATAAAATTAAGCTGTTTACTCACAAATAATTATTTAAATGTAGTTATTTTAAAATATTTATATATTTAATGTAAACGGCGATGTTTGAAAACAAATGAGAAACGATTGTTATGCTTCATTTGTTCTTCACTGCAACCAGATCATATATTATTTATTGCCAAAGGATCGCATTATTGTAAGAATGCACCCTAGTGGAGAAGTTTATAACCAACATTATAGGTTATTAATTAATTTCTGAAGTCCTATGATGTAAATATGTCAATTATATTTTTCTGGAAATAAATATCCGGTAGCCATATGCATTGTAGAATTCTTACATCTTAATATATAAATTGCTATATTCAACGTATTTCTTAGAGAGTGAGACACTGCAAAATAATGCTATGATATGTTCAGAATGTTAAAATGGAGGAGCTTAATTTTAAAGTGATAAAATTAAATTGATCGAGGTGAAAAACGACTGTAATTGGTTGTAAATAAAAATTCATTGAAATGTGATTGGTCATTGACTCCCATTTGCGGCACGAGTTAAATAATCACCAATAATTGGTGATTATTAAGGTCATGTATTAAAATGTTTTAAATAATAATACAGGGTGTCCCATTCAAACCTCCCACATTTTAATTAATCATAACTAACCAAGTATGCGAAATTGTGAAATGAGGCCGGTATTAAACGAAACAGAAACTCAAAGAATTTTCATTGCCCCTCGACCTCATTTTCCTCCTCTTTGTTGATAATTCAGACTTTTCCAAGGCAATCTATTTGTATCCATTCTGCAGACATGTTCATACCATTTTCTCTTATACTCATCTATTTTATCTGTCAAACTGAATATTTGTAGTTTTTTACGAATATCTTCACTTCGTTTTTTATCCATTAAAGTATATCCTGTCATAAATCGTAAATATTTCATTTCTGTTGCTTCTATTCTTTTAATTGACTGTTTATTCAGAGTCCATATTTCTGAGCCATACAATATTGCTGGTACAGCCAATACTTATCAAATTTTTAATGTGTTTCTTTCTTTCCCAGTGTTCTTTTATGTTGTAATTTATTATTTATGTCCTTTGCTCTATTACAACCTAAAGATACACCTAGATAATTGAAATCTTTTACTTGTTCTAACGTTTTGTCATTTAGTACTATTTTTGTTCCTTTCATTTCTTTGTCACATATTTTACATTATAAATATGGTGATTTTAGGTTAGTTTCTGCTAAATTTCTCACTTTACTTTAAGGCACTTCTCACAATTTTTTTTGGGGGGGGGGATAAATCAACATATATATTTCTCCCACTTAATTATTCAGATACTGCAATAATAAATTGTGTGTTTTTCCGTTTTTTATTTGAATTTATGTAGGTGGTGCAGTGGCATAGAACCCCTGATCATAACACTGTGGTTTTATAGATTCGTATTCGGTAGAGAGAGTTTGCGTAGGTTTGAGAGAGCGCTGAGCTGGAAATTAGCATACACCCAGCACAACTTGTCAAGATAACACAGTTTCTAAAGTTCAGTGAAAAAAATCACAACTCACTTGATATCGAGTTGAGTGAAGCACGCAATAAGTCTCGCACGCACTTTATCAATTAAGGGCACGTGTACCTGCATGGCTTTTACTGCGTTCTGTGGTAACTGCAGTATAATTGAATACAGACACATATACTGTAGTGGTCAATTGGAGGGCAATATACATCAACCGTCTATGCGCCATTATCTAAGTTTCGAGAAAATATACGTTTAAAGTTTAAGTCAATCTTCACTACTTATTGTGGCGCCAAACTAACAATACTGGATATTACAAGTTATTTTAATTGTTTGACAGTTATGCAACAACAATTTAAGAGTGGGAACATTTGGCGCTTAGCTGCATGATGCAAAATTTAGATTAGCATTTATGAAGGTCTGCTTTCACAGCCGTTCGTAGCAAAACACAGAATCTCTGATAGGACTGATGGTGTTTACATTTTTCTTTAATAATAAGGCTGTATTTAAATATTTGGTGTTAAAAGTGTTCGTACACTTACTTAATGGCCAGTGCAACAGATGGCATCAAAATCTCATTGTTAAAAATGGCGTCTAGCCGGTAGATGCATAACATCGTCCAATTTCTCTTTCCTTTGGTTCCGAATTCGTGGCATCATAGTGGGACGGATTCAATGGGTACTTGAAGGGAGATGTCAACTATAATGCAGCATTTAAAAAAAAATCACCGTGGGCACATTGTTAAAGATATATTTTTAATTTCTTTTCATGACAATCACATATTGTTCCCAATGCAGAAAAATATTAGAACGAAATATATTTCAGGGGATGACCAAAATATTCTCATTTTTATATCGTGAACCAAATAATACCCAGGTCTATGTACCATTTATTTTAAAACAGCTGAGATAAAATTGTGTAATAACTTAAAATATTACTTTAATAGTTGAATTAAAATTTTGAGTCTGAGTGAATTAGTTATGTAGATTATTTTAATAATAATAATAATAGTAATAATAATAATAATAATAATAATAATAATAACAATAATAATAATAATAATTTTATTTATTTATATACCGATTTTTAATGTTTATAAATATTTCTGTGCCTAAAGTTTTATTTTCTTTCACCACTCGTCTCTATCCATCCACTCCATGCCTTCCAGTCCTCTTGTTCTAACTTCAGTTCTTATTTTTTGCATCCACGAGTTTCGAGGTCTACCTTTCCTTCTTCTTCCAGGTGGACACCATTCCAATGTTTTTCTGGGTAACCTTTTTTTTTTCTTTTTCATGTATAAAAAAATAATAATAACAATAATAATGATACTATTAACAATAACAATAGTAAATAAATATGATCAGTAGTAATAAAATTAAATAATAGCAACAACAATAATAATAATAAATAATAATTAATAATAATAATAATATCAAGTTCACCGCTATGATCTCGAAATAGCATGCTGCCTTGTCACACAGTTGGCCCAGGTTCGATGCCCGGTCGGGATAAGTTTCCTGGGTGATTTTTTTTCTGGGTTTTTCCTTACTTATAAGACAAATGTCAGGAAACATTAAGGCCTAAACGGTCCCCGAATATCATATGGCCATCATTATCATCATCATTCACATTCGTCTTAGATTAAGTTTAGAATTAAGGAATCTCCTGAAAAATTTTTGGACCAAAGAGAGTTGAACAGAATGGAGAATGGAGAAGACTACCGAACAGTGAGCTACATGATTTTTATATGAAGCCAGATATAATAAGAACAGTTAAGTCTCGTAGACTGCGATGGGCAGGACATGTGGAACGAATAAAAATGAAAGAGGGGTATGGAGGATCCTTGTAGAAAAACAAGAGGAAAAACACTCAGTTGATAGACCAAGAATGAGGTGGGAGAATAACATTAACCAAGCACGTCTTTCATTCCCCATTCATGCCACTTGTCCTGCCCATCGCAGTCTACGAGTCTTAACTGTTCTTATTATATCTGGCTTCCTATAAATACCATGTAGTTCACTGTTATGTAGTCTTCTTCATTCATCTGTCTGTTCTACTCTCTTTGGTCCAACATTTTTCCTAATAACTTTATTCTCAAATACTCGTAATCTCCTTTCCTCCCTTAAAGTAAGAGTCCATGTTTAGTATCCATATAATATAACTGGTAGAATAACAGTTTTATATATTTTCAGTTTAAAGTTTTTTGAATGGAGTTGGGACGTCCAAAGTCTCTGAAATGCATAATAGCACGAATTTCCATATTTGAGCCTCATTTCATTCCTATTTGTGATTATTGTTGCTAGGTATTTAAATTCAGCTATTTCTGCAAAATATCCCTCATTTGTCATTAACTGTCCATTTCCATTATATAATATTTTTCTGTGTGTGAGCATATATTTAGTATTATTGATATTTACTTCAAGTCCCAATTTCTTAGTGTTATTCAGTAGTGTGTGCGTGTTGGCCTTTAGTATCTCCTCGCTATCGCCCAATAGTACTACATCATCAGCATAAACCAACATCTTATTAATACCATTGAGTTGTAGGCCTTCTTCATCCTCTAAAGACTTTATGGAATGTTCTAGTACAAAATTAAATAGTAGAGGAGATAGTGCATCTCCTTACTTCAACCCATTGTGAATTTCAAAAGTATCCAAAAATTGTTTGCCTACACGCACCCTACTCTTTGTGCCATTTAGACACATTCACATAAGTCTAACTAACTTTTTAGGAATTCCGAACTCCAGTACTTTCCCTCTTAATTGAATCGGTCGTACGTTCTTTTGAAGTCTACGTATAGTTTCATTACAATCCTAGCGCTAGTGATAAGATTTTTCACTGAAAAAAATAGCAAACGCAATTTCTCTTTCAGTTCCTATAAAAACTAAATGCTGTTTAAAAGTTAATTTTGTTAATTGCAAATATTTGTTCGCCCGCGCGGCTAAACCCCGCGGAGGTATGAAATCAATTATGCATACCGTAACCTAGCTACCAACCAACAATTATAAAATACTAAGGCATAAAAAAACCTTTTGAACAGTTGTAACGTCCGAGAGACTCTCATTTGTTTTCTTTATTATAAACAAAAAATAATGCATTCTCTATGTGAGATGTTAGAGGTAAATTAATATGAGGGTAACAATGCACTGGGGGCAAAACAATACATGAAAGTTAGTATGAATGTGTTTCTTTTGTTGACAAAAGAAAACATCCGATATCACGTGAAGAACAATGAGAAAATCGTTAAAAAAAAGATAGACTCTCTAACAAAAAAAGAAGAAAAACATGATTATTTTCCACTCTCTACTTAAAAGACTTTGTGCTATAACAAAAGTCCGTCACGCAGGGATTGCGTAAACTAAGCGAATTCCTCAACAAGTCGAATACACTGTCTCATTTTTCAGATTTATGGAATATTATCATCCTTTTCTTAGTTAAATAATTTTACAAAAAGTAACAGGACTAATAAAACATGTACTGGGGCATTTGATAAGTAATGACAACACTGCTATAACATCAGAAAAAATTGGTTTAGGTTACTTTTGACATCACGACTTCATTTATAGTCTCTTAGTAGGTTGCCAAATCCTTGGAAGACGGCTTATTCCATCTGCCTGCACCATTTATGGATATTTCTATCAACTGATCGATCTATAGCTTTCTGGATATCAACTAATGATTAAAATCGAATGCCTCGTAGAGGTTATTTGATCTTTGAGAATAAGTTATAGTCACAAGGGCTCATGTCTGGTGAATTTGGTGGATGTTCTAGTACTTCCCAAATCCACCTCCTAAACAAATTCTACTGAACATCTGTTTAGGTCGGTATTACTTACTAAATGTGAGAAACAGTGAATGTATTCACAAAATATTGCTATTTCGAGACTTTGAATATTACAGATTTATACAACAAAGACTGCTCAACAACATACTATATGATTACAATGGTCACCACTAGGATCGCTGATTTACAACAGTGTTGATATTACTTATGGAATGTCCTAGTATTTCAACCAAAAATAACGTTAAAGAAAACAAAATATAAATTATACGATATCTTGGCGAAACCTAATTTTCTACAGGGTGATTCAGAATAAGTATTACAGATTTCTATGGGTTGTAGAAGGGACTTAGTAGATAAAGTTTTGATAAGGGACCCATATCCGGAAACTTACCATTTCGATGTAAAATAAGTTTGAATATCGGAACACAAAGGATTATATCGTGTGACTTGTGTTTCAGAATTTCAGAATAAGTATCACAGACTTCTAGGTGTTGTACTACAAGTGTGGTTCCACGTGGTAACTCTGTTGTTTGTTGCACAAAGTGTACCTGCAACGCATGTTTTCATACACACGCTCCACAAGACCTGGTGTGTGCTCAATAACATTTCTGCTGTCGCCAGAATTCGTGCAAGATTTTCCTCCGACTCGATAGGTGTAGTACAACCTCTAAAAGTCTGTAATACTTATTCTGAAACACAAAACACGATATCAGTCCATTGTGTTTCGATCTTCGAACTTTCTTCACATCGAAATGGTACGTTACCGGACATGGGTTCTTTATCAAAACTTTATCTACTAAGTCCCCTCTACAACTCCCAGAAGTATGTAATGCATATTCTGAATCACCCTGTATATGGCAGTGAACCATGGACTATCAAAGCACGTAACTCGTCAAGAATAAGACCAACTGAGATAAGATGCAGTAAAAGCTCCTTATTCGCGGGGGATACGTTCCGCAAATATGCCGCGAATACAGAAACCGCGAATATGGAATGGTATTGTGTAGAGGATACGTTCCAAGGCTCAAAAATAAAATAAAGTAAATTAATGAGAGATTATGAACAATTTTTATTAATCAATACTAGTAAAATTCATATCAAAATCCGTTGAGGCGAAGTCATATGATGAAAGTTAAAAATTAAATTGTACCTGTTGGTAGGTGCCGTCGTCCTCAACTTTGTTAAAATATTGTATATAAAATTAACTGGAGCGCTTTCGAAAGTTATCTTCCATCTTCTGCAGGCTGAATTTCCGCTATTTGTTGTTGTTGTGTATGGTGATGTTTACTCCAACTATTTGTAGCAGCAACTGACTTGTTTTTGACGTTGCTGCTACAAATAGTTGGAGTAAACATCACCATACACAACAACAACAAATAGCGGAAACTCAACCTGCAGAAGATGCATGATAACTTCCGAAAGCGCTCCAGTTAATTTTATATACAATATTTTAACAAAGTTGAGGACGACGGCACCTACCAACAGGTACAATTTAATTTTTATCTTTCATCATAATTTTTATTAATTATTACCGTCAGGCTTAGGCAAGGGCTTAAAGAACTTGGATAATCCTTTCCTGTTTTGCTGCTTTTAAAATATATTTCAATTAGGATTGATATTCCGCTGTGAATTATGCGATATAATTCCTTATTTTGTCATCGCATTTCTTGATTCATTAATATTGAAACAGTGTGATATAGACGCAAACGACTCGCCAACGCGTATAAACGGTCAAGCATTTATATTTTTACTTTAAGCGGTAACACTACTTCTTTACGCTACAGAATTAATTTTCTTTCCTTTTACTCGACATTATAAATTGGCAACAAAACAAAAGAGACACTTGTTATTCAATTAAAATTATTGCAACGAATGGCAAGTTGAAACAATAAAATAACGATCGTGGCGGCGGCTGCATTTATCAACAGACACAGCGGCACGTGAAATGCGGCTGTGGCTTTTAACAACGATCTTTAGGTTTAGTGACAATAAGGTTTGTTTTACTTTGATATTAATTTGTCCATTTGGTTTGAATCGCTCTTTGTAAAAGCCGCCTTGGCACGTGCCTGCAGTAAAAAAGTTGCCGATACGTTAATAAAGGATACTAATCTTTCTAGTATACCGACTGGATCCGCGAATAAAGAACTTTTTAGCGGCGAATACAGGAAGTGTGTCTCAATTGTTTGACCCGCGAATAAGGGAACCGCGAATAAGGAACTTTTACTGTTTATGTGAAAAAAAACAGGATACAATTAAAACGAATACAGAAATAACAAACAAACTAAAAATTACTCTGATATTAGAAAGAAAAATAGGAAATTACAAAATAGAAGTGTTACAAACCAATTGGGGAAAAAACGACGAGGACATCCAATGAAGATACTTCTGGACTAGGCCTAAAGGTGGACCAGAATAGGCCAACAAGTGGCCTAATTGCATGGAAGGAAAATTATGTTCTATAATTTGATTAAAAATTACAGTGAAACATCTCCAAGTCGAAAGACTAGAGAGAAGCAAATAAATTAGTTAGAGTTTTCGAGTTACGAACAGTTTTTGTTCTAGAGAGTTTTCAAAGTTGCGTCTTCGACTTTCAGAGGTTTAGATTCTATGCCACAGGAACTTTAAGTTACAGAGGCGAAACAATCCAAGTTACAGAGGTAGGCCTAATGTTTATTAGACAAAATACAGTAATATGAAAATAACATGTAATGTTTTATGTATGTGCAATCAAATGAAAAGTAAACATTCTTCCAAGTTACGAAACTCTGCAATTCGTTGTCTTTTACTCGATAAATTTTGACCGCTTACAATTCTTTTCAGTATTTCAGATTCATTTTTTATTATTGTTGACAGAGTACTTATCGGCAAGTCAAACTGTCCAGTGACGTCTTTCTTCCTATTGCACTTCTTTACAGCTTCTATCACTTCTAACTTTTCAGAAAGACTCAAAGTTTTTTATGTTCGTGTAACAGCACTCATTTAAAAAATATTCAAATTTTCCCTAACACATATGTTAGTACGTGTTGTTGTAAAGCAAGATGCTAACTAAATTCTGCTAAAAAACAATTCTACAAATTAATACAAACAGGCAAATACAATATGCAACAATTAAAACCACACCTGGTGAACACCGCACGTGTTAGGTTGACTGGTCTTATCTTTTCTCCCAATTACAGAGGCTATTTAACTAATGCCCCAAATGGTAGTCAATGACCAATCACGTTTCAATGAATTTTGTTTTACAACCAATGAAAGTAATGTTTCATCTTGATATTTATCAAAATAAAGAAAGCTCCTCCTTTTTAATATTCTGAACAGGTCACAGTATTATTTTGCAGTGACTGATTCTCTAACAAATAATAAGTTGAATATAGCAAATAATGAACACATTCCTTCGACGTACACATTTTGATAATTGTGTGTTCAATAATTTTATTTCTAAAGAAGATTTTACTGAGTTGTTTTCCAAAAAGTAGTAGTAGGACTTTATTAGACAAAAAGTAAGATATTTACAATATTATTTACAAATATGGGTCGCACGGGCAGTAAGCCGTACGTGCTGTTGACAGTCCGTTACAATAAAGTAATAATTGGTACTAGTGTAAAGAAAATAAACAACAAAAACAGCAATAACATTACAATTACATAAAGAAAACACAATAAAAATATTACCATTAAATAATAACACAATAGCATTATACACTAAAAACATTAACATTACAATTACATAAAGAAAACACAATAATATTACAATTAAGTAATAACACAATAGCAATAACATTACAATTACATAAAGAAAACACAATAATAATATTACAATTAAATAATAACACAATAGCATTATACACTAAAAACATTAACATTACAATTACATAAAGAAAACACAATAATATTACAATTAAGTAATAACACAATAGCATTATACACTAAAAAAACATTAACATTACAATTACATAAAGAAAACACATTAATATTACAATTAAATAATAACACAACAGCATTATACACTAATTAATTTATATATAATTGTTAATAATTAATGGTATTGCATTTTGATAACATATATTTATTCATGAATGAGTGTTGTCCTTATTTTTCGCGTTTTGTCCAGAAATTTACCGAGGTTTATCCAATCCAAAAAGTAATTAATAACCTATAATGTTGGTTATCATATACAGTTTCATGAGTTTCATTTTTTCTCCACTAGGGTGCATTCTTACAATATTGCGATTTTATTTGGCAATAAATAATATGAACTGGTTACAGTGCTGAACAAATGAAACATAACTAACGTTTCTCATTTGTTTTATAACATCGATGTTTACATTAAATATAAAACTATTTAAAAATAACTATATTTAAATAATGATTTGTGAGTAAACAGCTAATTTTATTCGTTAAATAGTCCTAACAAATGCCACTCTTGATTTCCAAATCCTCTAAATAAATTGGAAATAACTCATGGTATTACTTATGACTATTCATTTACAAACTTCGAGACGAAGAGGTGATAAAACAAAACAAAAAAATAGATTTCTTCGAGATACAGGAGTCAAATACATTTTTTTCGAGTTCTAGAGGGGAAATGCCTTAAAGGGAATGATGGGTGGTTTCGGTAACAGAGGTCTCATAATTCGAGTAATGGAGGTTTTTTGGGTTTGAAGGGAAGGGAATGAGGATTTTGTTTTCGGGTTAGAAAGGAATTCGACTAAACGAGGTTCGACTGTACTATTATTTCTGCTCTAATTGACTGTTTACCTTGAAATGTATTACTTTTGTTTCAGCAGTGGAAATTGTCATATTATATTGTTCACAGATCTCATTTAATTTAAAATCTGATATTTGTAGAGTAGATTCTTTATCATAAGTAATGTCACGAGTGATTTCCAAATCTTCGATAAATTCACGAGTCACGAAGGATTTGGAAATCAAGAGTGACATTTGTTAGGAGTATTTAACGAATAAAATTAAGCTGCTTACTAAAAAATCACTATTTAAATATAGTTACCGGTATTTTAAAATATGTATAGTTAATGTAAAAGGCGATGTTTGAAAACAAATCAGAAATGTGAGGTTATGTTTATTCACTGCAAGTTGATAATTTTATTTATTGCCAAATAGGATCGCAATATTGTAAGAATTTACCCTAGTGAAGAAATAATTAAACAAATCATACTGTATATTATAACCAATATTATAGTTTATTAATTTATTTTTTAGTAAACAACTAAATAAAATCAAAGAATCTGTTATTATTTGTTATATTCAATATATTTGTTGGAGAGTCAGTCACTGCAAAATAATGCTCTGACCTGTTCAGGATATTAAAAAGGAGAAGCTTTCTTTATCACAAAAGCAGGAGCTGATAAAGAGTGAGGCGAAACACGACTGTCACTGATAGTAAAACAAAATTCATTGAAACGTGATTGGTCATTGACTCGCATATGGGGCATGAGTTAAATAGTCTAAATAATAGCCAAATCAGCAAATAGAAGTATATTTAAATATACATTTTGTGTTATTTTAAGTCAGGAGTTACACTACTAAATATGACTCCTAAACTGCTAACTATTATTTTACACTTCCATTTTCTTGAAACAGATTTCAAGTTTTAGCAGTCTAAATTATCAGTCCGCTCTACTTATAAGTAGAGACCGGATGTTAGGGAAAATGCCTATAGTTATTTATTATATATATTGTAAAAGTGACTTCATATAAGTTCATACCAACGACCCTAGAGTTGTTTTCCACGAAGTTCATTTTGCCTATAAATGCCTATTTCAGCTTATAATGCCTATAAATGCCTATTTGTAATTTTTTTCTAGAAACTAACTCAGTATTTCAATTAAATCAATTAAAATGGACAAACTTCATGGCACAAATCATTTCATAGAAGTTTTGAAGTGTTTATTTTTATAAATACCCTTAGAATATTTCGGCATAAGGGTAGTTCCCCCTCAATGCACTCCCGTTAGCTAAATATTGTATTTTTCCACCTCATGCATTCGCGTTAAGCGAAATAGCCCTATGCTATGTCCCATAGTATTATGTTCCGGCTCTAAGGCTTGGAGAAAAGTTCTTTGCTTTTTTTCAATACAAACATTGCTGAGTGACAAAGAGCTACTCTTTGTAAAAGGCAAAACAAATTCCAATAGCATATCTGATATCTTCGCATGATATTGATAGCATATGTTAATATTCTTAACATGAGACTGTAAAAAGTTATGTTGTTGTCCATTTTTTGTAAGAGCCTATTAGGAATTTAGTGCCTTTTTGCCTGCCTATTTTGAACTTTTTAAGCGCCTAACATCCGGACTCTACTTATAATAGTCTGATAGATTTATGAAATCGTCCCTAGGACGTAAGTATTACAATAATATTTGTCATATAATTGTGTAATTTTAGGAAATGTACATTAGGTTATGACGTTTTATCATTTCCCCTCAAGTCGTGCTGACCGCGGCTAATTTATGTGCGGAGTGATCCGTGTCAACAATGTGATCCCACAGCTCGACTCAATTACACGTCCCGCGTTCACACCTCGGATATGTAATATAGGGGAAGCTTACCTAACCTCATCCTGCACAATATTAAATCCTCTATGTAAACCTTGCTGCCACACTGTACTGCTTCATTTCAACGTTTCTAACCTCTTCCTCACTGCCCAGTCATAATTACATGTTAGAGAGTGTCATAGTACGGAACCATGTGGCATTTCACCACACACAACTGTGTAGTACGTCATATTCAATTAAATAGAAATATTGATATTAAAATAGAGAATGTACTAGCACAGAACCCTTAGGCATGCCATCACATTACAACGTGTTATGTCATATATATACACACAACAGAAGAATTGATATTAATACAGAGAATGATCTAGTACGGAACCCTGAGGAATGCCTCCGTATCATCACTATGTTGTGCGTCATATTCAGTGAATACATATTCAATAGAAAGATTGACACTAAAATACAGGTGTCATATTACTAAAGCCTGTGATATGCCACCACATCACAAATCATGTTGTACGTAATATTCAAGGAATACAAAAACGCACACACACACACACACACACACACACACACACACACACACACACACACACACACACACACACACACACACACACACATATATATATATATATATATATATATATGCAAAAGAAATATTGACACATACAGAAAAAGTTAAAAAAATATTCTAAAATATAATTCATAATTAAAAGAGATTAGATAAAAATATATAATAAGATAGTGAAAGTACAATAAATTCTAATCTTAATAATGTAGACAATAAATGTTTTCGATTTGAAGAAAAAACTAGAGGGTGTCCTAATATGAAACCGTGTGGCATACCACCACATCAAAATCGTGTTGTATGTCTTATTAATTAAATATATATAAGATATTTTTAAAAAGTGAACATGCCCAATTATTAAAAAAATTAACAAGTACGCAAACAATCATTTCTCCTAATTTCTTTTTGCTTGAAGTAAAACACACACATTGATTTCAATAGAATATGTTCACATTTGTTAAAACTGAAGTCACGTGTAAGAGGTGGTACAATATCCAATCAATAACTTTTTTTTTTAATTTTATACATATTTCAGTTTTGAAAAATAAACATCATGTACAACAGAAATATAATAATAATAATAATAATATTAATAATAATAATAATAATAATAATAATAATAATAATTATGCACATTCGTACAAAATTAATTTATGGGCATAATGCGCTAAAGATATTGTCACTCTGGAACACGATTCCAAATATCTTGTACACTTAAGTCCGCATAGATTACATCTGCATCTGTCTTCGATTTGATGGTGAGAGTCATTCACACACACTTTGTGATGGAAGCCGTGGACTACATATCGGTTTATCTGGTGCCTTTGCAACATAGATATTGATACTGAAATAGAAGGGGTCCTAGTACGGAACACTGATGCATGCCATCAGTATTGGACGTGGAATTAGATTAATTAATAAGCTGTAGGAAGATTGATATCGAATCGTGGGTTGATAATATTTTTGTGCGTGGGAAGAGTTATTAAGCAGGTTGTTGTAGAAGTCGATACTTTGCTAAGTGGCAGTCCGTGTCTGCGGAAATGGCAGTGGCTTGTCGGGGCAGAATGTGCTCCATTCATTCCTTCATACTAATATAACATTCCTCATTTAGAGAGAGCTTAATTTCAAGTCCAACTAGAATTATGCAACTTAATGGTGGCAACTCTTCCCCTCTCCATTACCATATATTCCATAATCTAGTTATTTATGTTAAAAGGGTTGAAAGTGAGGTTTCAACGATGAATTGAGTTACGTTTTGACCGGATTTCAAAAGGAATTCTTGAAAGATTTTCAATTTATTTACTAAATAACTAACTCACTAATACAATCGAACTCTGAGGCTCATGGCTGCGCGGGCATAAGCTCTCCACACATCCCTATTCCAGTAATGTTTTCTAATTATCCACGGTTTATTTTCAAGGCGGCTCTATGGCGCAAGAGCGGTTAGACGCTCGCCTCTCACCGCTGGGGATCCGAAATCGAGTCTCGGTCACTCCATGTGAGTTTGATGGTGGATGAAACGGAGCTTAGGCAGGGTATTCTCGGAGTTGTCTCTCGTTTTTCCTCGAACCTAAAGTCTAGAAAGTTCCTCTCTCCTTATAAATGCGGTGAAGGCAAGACACCAATCAGCCGAACCTTGGACAGGGTGAAGTTAAGTGTAACAGAATTTGTGGTGAACGGATTCATCAGTGACTGTAAATAATTGTGACTGAGATAAAAATCGAAAGAAGATTAATTGTGAGTGAAAATTGTGATTAAAAGTTTACTGATAATTTATAGAAAGAAATAAAGTGTGAAGTGAGATTTCATACAACATCTGTGTGTTCAATTACGCCGAAATAACGTAAAGAAAAACCCCTTTATAACATGAACAACTTGAACAAAAATATCCCTATTTTAATATTGATCTTTCTATTGTAAATATATACCTTGTACAAAATACATGACCGTTAATGCTTTAGAGGACACAACTTCTGTTTTATTAGACCAAACTTGGCATATATCGATCAATTAAAACAAGTAAAGTCGAGTTCGTTCACCAGTGAAATATGACAACTAAGTGTAGTTCACCTGAAACAAAATTATAAAAATCGCTCTGAGGGTCACAATTTTCGATGTTTCGCAACGAAACTTAGTATATGCTGTTAATTAAAATAAATCAAGTAACTTATTCTTTAAAAATCATGGAAATCTGATTATTAAAAGGGAGGGTATCTGAAAACCGAAATTAAAAATTCGCTCCAGCAACCGCCAACATATATCACACAATTTAATTAAATCTTAAATTGTTAAATTGGTAAATTCAATCCGCTTTGAGACTCATAATGGCCAACCTGAGGAAGTTGACTGTGAAAAGAAAGCCATACATGAGCCAATAGTTGACTATTACAAAGACTATTTAACTCATGTACCCAAATGGGAGTCAATGATCAATCACATTTCAATGATTTTTTATTTACAATCAATCACAGTCGTGTTTCGCCTAAAATTTACCAACTAAAGTTTATCATAATAAAGAAAGCACCTCCTTTTTAACATTCTGAATAGGTCATAGCATTATTTTGCAGTGACTGACTCCGTAAGAAATACGGCTACCAGATTGTATATTTAGTGCATGAATGTCAACACGTAGCGCATACGAGAGATAATATAAAAACATTTGTAACAATTGATTATACCACAAAAAAAGAAGAAACCACTGTTTGCACTTTCTTAAACGAATTATTTTCCAGGAAATGACGCAGAAAAATATAATTGACATATTTACATCATAGGACATCAGAAATGAATTAATACCTATAACATTGGTTATAAATTTCTCCACTAGGGTGCATTCTTACAACATTGCGATCTTTTGGCAATAAATAATATTATGATCTGGTTGCAGTGATCAAACAAAAGAAGCAAATGAAGCGTACAATCGTTTCTCATTTGTTTTCAAACATGTCCGTTTACATTAAATATATAAATATTTTAAAATAACTATAGTTAAATAATGATTTGTGAGTATACAGCTTAATTTTATTCGTTAAATAGTCCTAACACAAATGCCACTCTTGATTTCCTCACTTCGTGAGTCGTGAATTTATTGATAATTTAGAAATCACTCGTGGCATTACTTATAATAAATACCAATTAGATAGTATAACTATCACATGATTAATGATCGGGGCAAGAGGTACTATACCAGGATTCTCAGCTAAATTTTGGAATTTCTTAGATTTGGACAGGGTGTATCTTTCTAAAATTGTCATAGCTGCCAGGATCAATTTCAATTTTTAAGAAACATCTCTACAAAATTTTTACTTTATAGAATATGCTTCAATTACAATTTGAAATTTTTAAATGTATTTATAAAATGTATTTTATCAATTTCGAAAATCAAATTGTCTGTATCACTCAGTTCATGTGGCAATCCTCTAATGAGTAAAGTGTTATATAATAAATATCATGTAAGATATATCAGTTTAATTTATTTAATAAGCTAATGGGAAAATGAATCAAGTAGATATATAAGCCGTGGATCCCGAGTCTGAAGATTCTAAGGATCGTTAAAGAATCACAAGCCTGAATAAAGAGGCCTATGTGCAAAATTTAACCGACCTTCATCCATCCAAGTAATACCTTAGCTACCTATTAGATGTTTCATTGAGACGATGTGCTAACCACATGTCACTCATTGACATCTATAGCTAAATAAGCGTAAGTAAATTAGTTTAGTTAAGAAATTCCCGCTTGGGAGCACACATGTTCCGATGATGAACGGATGGGGTATAGTCCGTCAGATATTATTTAGATCTGTGTTACATAGTGCGACAGACCTAGAAGGCCCTTGGCCTAACAGCCGGCTGCTGGTCCCACATTCACACGTGTTAATCACAGAGGTAGACGATAATCCAGCCAGTGTAGGGGTGCAATTTGGTCAGCATGTCGAGTCCCCCAGCCGTTATATCTAGTTTTCTCAACCTGGAACCGCTACTTATTGTATCTACTCAAATGCCTCACGATGCTGGGTGGGTACCGGTCCCATACTGGTTGAAATTCCATGAGAACATTTCTTCCCCCATGGAGACTCGAACCAGCGCAAATGTCCTGTAGCTCGGCACCACGGCAATTTGTCTTAATCACTCGGCTACGGCGCGGGACATCAAATTATTTAACAATATGCAATAGATACTCTTAGCATGATTTATTTTCACTGAAGTCCGACAATTTTAAATTACCTGGCACCAGAAATTCAATTTCTCCAACTTAAAAAAGGACACAAAAATTCTGTAATTCAGCAAAATCGGACCATGCATTCTACTTGCTGAGGAACTAGTTTAGTTTACGCAATTCCTGCGTGACGGACTGTTTATCTAAACAATCGTCTAAATAACAAATACAAACTAGGGAACACTTATAACATCGTAATAAATATTTAGGTTAATTTTCATATTACGAACTTCATTTACAATCTCCTGTTAAGTCAACTATACAGTGTCAAATCTTTTGAAGACGGTACACTCCATCTACAGCACCATTTTTGGATTCGCTTTCATGTGATCGATTTATAGCTTTCTGGATATCAACCCTTGATTGAAATAGAATGCCTCGTAGAGGTTCTTTGATCTTTGTGAATAAGTTATAATCACAAGGACTCCTGTCTGGTGAGTTTGGTGGATGTTCGAGTACTTTCCAATTCCACTTTCTAAATAAATTCTACTGAACATCTTTTTAGGGCAGTATAACTTATTGAATGTGAGAAACAGTGAATGTATTCACAAAATATTGCTATTTCGAGACTTTCAATATTACAGATTTATACAACAAAATCTTCTCAACAACATACTACAAGATTACAATGGTCACCACTAGGATCGCTGATTTACAACAGTGTTGCCATTACTTATCGAATGCCCTAGTGCATATATAATGTAAAATGGGCATACCTATCCAAAATACACATGTATATTCACTAAATTTTGCAGATGACTTGGTATTAATAGCACAAGACCACGATGACATAGAATATATGGCTAAAGAACTAAAATAAACAATATGAAAAATGGGGACTTTATATAAACATTGAGAAAACTAAATACATACCTGTGTATAGGAGAAGAAATGGAAAATATAAATTTCAACAATGGAGAAAAACTAAAACCTAGTATTGAATGCACTTATTTAGGAACAAAATTAGACCATTCAGGCGATAACACAGTGGAAATTAAAAATATAATCGCACAAACAAAACAAGCAATAAATGCTTTAAACTCTGTTTGGTGGAGCAAAAATATTACAAAAAAATAGAAAATTACAAATATATCAAACCGTAATTCAGAGCATTTTAACATATGGTGCTGAAGTCTGGCAAATTCCTACCAGGGAAATGAAAAGAACTTTAAGTACAGAAATGGATGTTTTAAGAAGATCAGCTGGAAAATCTAGAATGGATAGAATACAAAATAAAGAAATAAGGGAAATTATGGGTGTACAAGCGGAGCCAGACATCATAGACATTATAGAAAAGAAGAAATTACAGTGGTATGGCCATGTCAAAAGAATGCCAGAACAAAAATTGTTATGGAATGGATCCCAATGGAAAGGAGGAAGAGAGGAAGACCGAAGAAAACTTGGATAGAAGGGGTATAAGCAGCTATGAATAACAGAGGAATGGAGGAAGATCAATGGATGGACAGAAAGGAATGGCGTTTGATTTTCGAAAGACGGTGGCAGCTACAATGATACCGGATGATGATGATATATATATTGCACCTAGGATCGAACAGCAGATCTCCAAGTTGCTGGTTTCTCTAACCGTGCCATTACGTTATGAATTGTGGAGAGAACATCATGACAATAGCTAGTATTGTTTTGCGATCACTTACAGTAGCTGAGGTAAACAATGTTACCTTGTGAACACAGCATCAACTGTGCTTGGTCCATTTTCTTTTTGGAACACCCCACATTGGTGATCAATTTTCTTCTATTACAGATAAATGAGACAGGTTTAAATCCGAACAATGTTTGCAAGTATTGTGTTTAATTAAATGGACAAATGAGTTGAATTCCTGAGGTCGACCCACTTGTTGTTATTTACAAAAGCAGAAGAGCAGGTATTTAATCACATCAGTTGCAACAAGTGTTTCATACGCTTACTCGTATTTTCTAAAACTACTAGGGAATTCTATAAGTAATGGCAACACTCTTGTAAATCAGAGTTGCTCCGTACGACATAATGTAGGTGATATGATGTCCTATGGAACAGTGATGCGGGTTGCAGGTCTTTTCTGTGCGTGGGGACGCATGTAAATGAAAGTAAAGGCGCAGCAGAACAATGCCACTTTGTTAAAGATGTGACGTAATGACATGTCCTCGTATATTTCTTGCATCACGATATAAACAAGACGTGCCATTAAATCTACATGAAAAAATAATCAGATCCCCTTTTAGTAGACCAGCAAGCATTCCAATTTGTAGACGTCGTAATTTAGCAACGCATTATTATTATTATTATTATTATTATTATTATTATTATTATACTTACTTACTTACTCACTGGCACTATCGAACCCGTAGGTTCATGGCCGCACGGACATAAGCTCTCCATACATCCCTATCCTGAGCTAATGCTTTCCAATCATTCCCTGTATAATCAAATTCCCTCAAATCATAGTTAATGTTGTTCTCCCACCTCATTCTTGGTCTACCAACTGGGCGTTTTCCTTCTGGCTTTCCTACAAGAAGTTTCCATGCACGTCTTTCATTCCCCATACGCGCAACATGTCCTGCCCATCGCAGTATTATTATTATTATTATTATTATTATTATTATGTCCACCGCTGTGGTCTCGATGTAGCGTGCTGCCTTGTCACGCAGCGAGCCCGGGTTCGATCCACGGTCGGGACAGTTTTTCTGGGTGAGGTTTTTATCGGGGTTTTTCCTCACCTGTAAGACAAATGTCAGGAAAACTTTAAGGACCAAACGGTCCCCAAAATCATATGGCCATCATCACCATCACCATCCTTATCATTATCATCATCATCCTTCACCGGTGTGGAAAGCAACAGGAAGCTACCACACTAACAATTCCTTAGTAAAGCTGCAAGCATAGCATGGAAATGCCATGATTGCAGTGAAGGACCTGCCTTCGGGCAGAATTACTATGGATGGATGGATTATTATTATTATTATTATTATTATTAAATATTAAATATACAGTAGTAGATTATATAACTAGCTAATACACGACATGTGTTGCTACAACTAAATAAATTAAATATTAAAGGTTAATTAAATTGTATGGTATATTCTTAGACGATCCAAACGTAGCGGTTGCTATTAAGTTTTTAATTTCGAATTTTAGATAAATCTCCACTTCTAATTCTCGGATTTCGCTCACTTTTGGATAATACCTACCTCGGTTTATTTTAATAGGACATACTGAGTTTCGTTGTGGAACATAAAAAATTGTGACCGCTAGAGCGATATTTAAATTTTTCACTTCAGGTGAACTCCTACACCTAATAGTTTGAGAGGTACAATTGTGAATCTAAACCATCGATGCACCAAATCAGACACAGACAAAAAAATAATCAAAATCGGTCGAGTCGTTTAGGAGGAGTTCAGTGACAAACAACCTACAGAAGAATTATATATCTTACATAAAGATAAGCGATTACGTTGATATGGGCATGTACGACGAATGGAAGAAGAAGAGTTACCCAAAAAAGCATTGAAATGGTGTCCACCTGGAAGAAGAAAGCAAGGAAGACCTCGAAATTCATGAATGCAAGCAACAAGAACTGGAAAGAGAACAAGAGGACTGAAAGACATGGAGTTGATGGGTTGGGACGAGTGGAGAGGGAAAATAAAACTTTAGGCACAGAAACATGTGTAAACATTGATAGTCTGTGTATACCATATATAATAATAATAATAATAATAATAATTATTATTATTATTACATTACATTACGTTACGTTACGTTACGTTACGTTACGTTACATTACGTTACGTTACATTACGTTACATTACGTTACATTACGTTACATTACGTTACATTACGTTACATTACGTTACATTACGTTACATTACGTTACATTACGTTACATTACGTTACATTACGTTACATTACGTTACATTACGTTACATTACGTTACGTTACGTTACGTTACATTACGTTACATTACATTACATTACATTACATTACATTACATTACATTACATTACATTACATTACATTACATTACATTACATTATATTATATTACTAGCTAATACCCACGTGCACTGCTACTCCTAAATAAATGTTAATGTGTTTTTACCACCAGCCGTGCGCTGTTTTGCTTGCCCGGGAATCTGCTTATTCCGATCTTCTTATCGTTATCGTGAGTTATCCGTAGAAGATAAACATATGCTGTCGCGGACTTTTTTTGTAGAGTTTTTTATGATATTCAATTCTGTGTACATTAATTTGGTGTATTTGTTATGTTTAGGCAGCGTAAACCATTTAAGCGTCAAAATAGGGACTTTATTTCACGGTTTTCACTACAAAGGGCGATTTGTAGGGGCGAAGGAGTTGAGTATCACAACTCTCTTATAGCCTGTGTTCATCCTGGGAATCTCCTGAACATTTTGCAAAAAAAACCCATAAAAATCGGATCAACGGTATAACCGCGCATATAATACGAACAAACAAACAAACAAACAAACAAACCAACAAAGAAACAAACAGTGATTTTTATATATTAGAAGTTATAATAATAATAATAATAATAATAATAATAATAATAATAATAATAATAACAATAATAATTATTAGTATTATTATTATTTGTCTTTCATCCTCTTAAACTGTGAACTAGGATTCATACAATCATCCTAGTTTCATTACTATATAAATAAGCAAGAGGTTTGAGGGAAGAAGATGCTTTAGACAGGAACCTCTGACAACAAATCACATTGGGTTGAAGGAGAAACACTGTATAGTGGAATATTCCTAAATAAAAATAAACATAATAATTATTATTGTTATTATTATTATTATTTGTTTAAATATATATATATATATATATATATATATATATATATAACAAGAACACTAAAAAGAACTTTAAAAAATAAAGCCAGAAAAGACTCTATAATGAAATTATACAAGACAATGGCAGTTCCTATTATTATTTACGGATCCGAAACATGGACAGTGACAACACAACAATCTGCCAGAATACAAGCTGCTGAAATGAAATTCCTCAGACCAATAGCAGGATGTCGAAGAACAGACAAAAAACACAACACAGAAATAAGACAGCAACTAAAAGTAGAGGAATTAAACACAATAGTGAAATACAGAACAGACTGGAAAGAACACTTAGCAAGGATGACTGAGAACAGAATACCAAAAACAGCATACGACTATTCACCAAGAGGAAGAAGTTTGGGAAGACCAAAGATAAGATGAAAAGAGCAGTAATTTGGAGCCGGAACAGGCTAGCTAAAAGCCTAAACCGTGACGAAGAAGAAAACGATTATTATCTGTAGTAGTAGTTGTAGTAGTCGTAGAAATACATTATATCAGGTCTGGATTTGAGAGGTTCAGATCAAAAATGGAGCAAGTTCAAAAATTGAAAATCCTAGTTTTATGCATTGCACGCTCTATTGAGTAAATTGGGACTGGAAATAAACATCAATAAATATAAATGCATTATATAATGGAAATGGACAGTTAATGACAAATGAGGGAAAGTTTGAAGAAGCGGCTGAATTCAAATACCTAGGAACAATAATTACAAACAGGAATGAGATACATAAAGAAATTAAACATAGGTTCAATTCTGAAAATGCATGTTATAATGTATAACAGGTCCACCGCTGTAGTCTCGAGATATCGCGCTGCCTTGTCACGCAGCGGGCCCGGGTTCGATCCCCGGTCGGGACAGTTTTTCTGGGTGAGGTTTTTATCGGGGTTTTCCTCACCTGTAAGACAAATGTCAGGAAAACTTTAAAGCCCAAATGGTCCCCGAAATCATATAGCCATCATTATCATTCTTATCATCAATCATCATCATCATCCTTCACCGGTGTGGAAAGCAACGGGAAGCTACCACACCTTCAATTGCCTAGTAAAGCTGCAAGCATAGCATGCAGTGAAGGACCTGCCTTCGGACAGAATTACTATGTATGGATGTATTACAGACTCTTGTCGTCCCAACTCCTTTCAAAAACGTTAAACTGAAAATATATAAAACTGTTATACCTGCATTTGGAACGGGTTTTTTAGTCAGAAGGAGGATCCTATCCGCTATCCGAGATGTTAAGTTTGTTAGTGATAGGATACCATACATAATTCTAAATGGTAAACGACATGATTTTATAATTGTAAATGTACATGCCCCCACAGAAGATAAAGGTGACAAGATCAAGGATAAGTTCTATGAAGAATTAGAATGCTTATTTGATAGCCTATCACGATATCATATGAAAATTGTTTTAGGAGATTTTAATGCAAAAGTGGGGCGGGAAGAGATATTCAAACCAACAATAGGCAAATTCAGTCTTCATGAAGATAGTAACGACAACGGGGTTAGATTAGTCACATTTGCCACATCGAAGAATCTCATTGTTAATAGCACAACATTTCAGCATAAGGATATTCATAAATACACCTGGACGTCCCAGATGGAGAAACTCGGAACCAGATAGATCATGTATTAGTGGATAAAAGCTGGGACAGTAGCATCATTGATGTTAGATCAGTTAGGGGGACAGATTGCAATTCCGATCATCATCTGGTCAGAGTGAAAATCAGACAACGGCTATCGCTTATGAGAGGCACAAACGCTAAAGATGATTCTGTAAAATATGAATTAAAAAACTTGAAAAATGATGAAATGCGGCAAGAATACCAAATCAAAATTGCTAATAGATTTGAAGTACTGGAATCTTCAGATAACAATGTGGCAAACGAAGAAGAAACTGATATAAATAAAGAATGGGAGGCTATAAGAGATACTATAAAATTGTCAGCATCAGAAAGCATTGGTTGTTTAAAAAAGAGGCAAAACAAGACATGGTTTGATGAGGAATGTGCCGACATTGTTAAGAAAAGAAAGCTGGCAAAAATTAAATGGTTACACGAGCCAAATGTGGTAAATTTAGAGCAATTGGGTAGTATTAGACGGGAAACCACCAAGTTACTAAAGAGTAAAAAGAGGGAATATTTGAGAGAGAAGATTAATGATCTTGAAATGAACGCAAACAATAGGAACATTAGAGAATTATATCAGGGAATTAGTATAGAGAAGAAAGGGTTTCAGGCTAGAACAAACAAAAATCGGAATGAAAATGGGGGTATCATTGCAGATTCCAGGAGTATATTAAATAGATGGAAATGTTACTTTAATCAGCTATTAAATGTACATACAGAACAGGACATTGAGGAGGATAATTTACAGACAGCAGAAATGCTAGTCGCAGAACCAAATGCATTAGAGGTTGAAATGGCGATTGAAAAATTGAAGATGTATAAAGCATCAGGTTCGGATGAGATCCCAGCAGAACTGATAAAATCAGGGGGAGAAAAATTGATGGACAAGATACGTTGGCTGCTTAGTATGATTTGGGAAAAACAAGCTCTCCCAGATGAATGGAAGGAATCAATTATCGTACCAATTTATAAGAAAGGAGATAAAACTGATTGCAACAACTACAGGGGCATCTCATAACTTTCAACTTCGTACAAATTCTTACAAATATATTAGTAAGCAGACTTACTCCCTATATTGATGACATTCTAGGAGATCATCAATGCGGATTTAGAAGAAACAGGTCTACAACATATTAGAGTTTTAGCATATGACAGATTTTAGAAAAGAAATGGGAATATAATGGTACTGTACATCAACTATACGTAGACTTCAAAAAAGCATATGATTCAATTAAGAGGGAGAAGTTATATAGTATCCTGCTGGAGTTCGGAATTCCTAAAAAGCTAGTTAGACTTATACGAATGTGTCTAAATGGCACAAAGAGTAGGGTGCGTGTAGGCAAACAGTTTTCGGACACTTTTCAAATCCACAATGGGTTGAAGCAAGGAGATGCACTATCTCCTCTACTATTTAATTTTGTACTAGAGCATGCCATTAACTCTTTAGAGATTGAGGAAGGCTTACAACTCAATGGTATTAATAAGCTGTCAGTTTATGCTGATGATGTATTATTGGCCGATAGCGAGGTGATAATAAAGGACAACACGCACACACTATTGAGTAACACTAAGAAATTAGGACTGGTAATAAGTATCAATAAAACTAAATATATGGTCACACGTAGAAATACATTATATAATGGAAATGGACAGCTAATGACAAATGAGGGAAATTTTGAGGAAGTGGCTGAATTCAAATACCTAGGAACAATAATCACAAATAAGAATGAGATGCACAAAGAAATTAAACATAGGCTCAATTCTGGAAATGCGTGCTATTATGCATTACAGAGACTCTTGATGTCCCAACTCCTTTCAAAAAACGTTAAACTGAAAATATATAAAACTATTATTGTACCAGTTATATTATATGGGTGCGAAACATGGACCCTTACTTTAAGGGAGGAAAGGAGATTACAAGTATTTGAGAATAAAGTACTTAGGAAAATTTTTGGACCAAAGAGAGATGAACAGACAGGTGAATGGAGAAGACTACATAACAATGAACTACATGGTCTTTATAGGAAGCCAGATATAATAACAGTTAAGTCTCGTAGACTGCGATGGGCAGGACATGTTGCACGTATGGGGAATGAAAGACTTGCATGGAAGATTCTAGTAGGAAAGCCAGAGGGAAAACGCCCAGTTGGTAGACCAAGAATGAGGTGGGAGAATAACATTAACTATGATTTTAGGGAAGTAGATTATACAGGAAATGATTGGAAAGCATTAGCTCAGGATAGGGATGTATGGAGAGCTTATGCCCGTGCGGCCATGAACCTACGGGTTCGATAGTGCCAGTGAGTAAGTAAGTATGTAAGTTATTCTTCCAGTTATATCATATGGATGTGAAACATGGACTTTCACTTTAAGGGAAGAGAAAAGCTTACCAGTATTTGAGAATAAAGTTCTTAGGAACATTTATGTACAAAAGAGAGATGAACAGACAGGTGAATGGAGAAAACTATATAAAAGTGAGCTACATGATCTTTATAGGAAGCCAGATGTAATAAGAACAGTAGATTGCGATGGGAAGGACATGTGGAACGAATGGGGAATAGAAGAGTTGCATGGAAGCTTCTTGAAGGAAAACCAGAGGGAACACGCTCAGTTGGTAGATCAAGAATAACATTATCCATGATTTGAGGGAAGTAAATTATACAAGGGATGATTGTAAAATTTTAGTTTAGGATAGGGAAGTATGGGGAGCCTATGTCCGCGCGGTCATGAGCCTGCGGTTTCGATAGAGCCAGTAAGTTAATTACATTATTTATTATTATTTATTATTATTGTTAATTATTATTATTATTAATTATTATTATTATTATTAATATTATTATTATTATATTATTATTATTATTATTATTATTTCTGTCATCTCGTCGATTAAGTTTAAGGAACATCTTATAATGGAATCATATTTCGTGAAATGGAGTAACATTACATAAGACAAAATGGAGGACCGGAATGTGATAGTCTACTGTTTAATTCACATCTAAATAAAATATGAACGTCGCAAGAAGAGAGAAAGTAATTTGTGCTCTTCTTCAAAGCAGAAAGAAAGTTCTTCTTTATGTGGAGATATTAAAATGGATGTCCCTTCATCTCAAAGTGGTTGGGACATAATCTCCTGGCTTCCTATTGAGAAGCAGCCGGTCTCTACTTGCAACTTCATTTAGCATTAAATACACAAAGAAATCAATGCTACACTCAGAAACATTATAACATCTTACATCTGAAAACACAACGAATGCCAAGAAGAAAGGTTACCCAGAAAAAAAAAAAAAACATTGGAATGTTGTTCATCTGGAAGAAGAAATGAAGGAATACGTCGTAACTCGTGGGTACAAGAAATAAGAACTGGAATGAGAACAAGAGGACTGCAGGTCAACGAGTGGATGGATAGGAGCGAGTGGAGAAGGAAAACAAAATTTTAGACACAGAAAGATATGTAAACATTGATAGAGGAATACAAACATACATAGTGTTCTGCCCAAGAACAGGTCTTTCACTGCAAACTCAGTATTCTCCACTCTTTCCTTAACTCGTCCTTCCTTTTTGTATCCGCGTACAAACCGTTAATTTTAATATTATCTATCATCTGATGTCTTTAACTGCCTCTAACCTTCTTTCCGTTCACCATTCCTTTTAGAGCATCCGTCAGCAGGCAGTTTCTTCTTAATCAGTGGCCAATCCAATTTCTTTTCCTCTTCTTTACGAGTTCTTGCCTTGTTCTTCCTTCACTCACTCTGTCTAGCACATCTTTACATATTTTTTATTTTGTCTGTCCATTTTTATACGTTCCATCCTTCTCCATATCCACATCTCAAAAGCTTCCTGTCGCTTTTCCTCATTCCATCGTATTGTCCACGTCTCTGCACCATACACTTCACACAAAGCACTTCACTGGCCTTTTCCGTAATTCTTTTTCCAAAGATCCGCAGAAAATGCTTCTCTTCTTGTTCAAAGTTTATTTTGTCATTTGTATGTAACTAAATTATGATATTATTATTATTATTAATATTATTATTATTATTATTATTATTATTATTATTATTATTATTATTCACGTAAGAAGAGGTATGAGGGAGTTAGGTCTGCAAGAATTGAAATGGGAAGATAGAGAAGAATGGAGAAAGAAGATAAACATTTAAAAAGCTTTGGGCACAGGAAGATGTTTTATTACAATGTAAACCTGTTTACAAATAAATATATTATTATTATTATTATTATTATTATTATTATTATTATTATTATTAGATGGCCACAACTATATATTTTAAACATCTGTGGTTTGCTAAACCAGGTTATTTTTTAAACTAACATAAGATGAGGTGAAAGATAATAAGAAATGAACGATCGAAGATGGAATTAGTTACGTAGGAATGCCCTGAGAACTTGTAAACTTTTTTTTGGCTAAACTTTACAGCCTGTGACGCGACTTTTTTAATTCCTTCATAAACTCTTGTCAAATTTCATTCTTAGGGTTTCGTTTTCAAAATTATTTCCCACCATTTACAATGATTTTTACATTTTTTCTGACGATTATATTTCAATCTATTTTTCTATGTTCTTTAACTACATAATTATGTAGCATGAAGATGTGATTTTAACGAATATTCTATGCAACAACAAAGACGTGTTCCAGTGCAACCAACACAGAGTATGTGCTAATTAACTGTACACACATACTTCAGAATTTTATAACTTACTAATTATTTTTGAACGTTGAATTCTTTCACAGGTTAGAGTACTTAAATTGCGTTAGGTTAGCTTTTAGGTTGGTCTTTCACAGGTTAGAGTACTTAAATTGCGTTAAGTATTTTTAGGTTGGTCTTTCACAGGTTAGAGTACATAAATGGCGTTAGATTGGCTTTTCGGTTGGTCTTTCACAGGTTAGAGTACTTTATTGTATTAGGTTAGCTTTTAGGTTGGTCTTTCACAGGTTAGAGTAATTAAATTGCGTTAGATTAGATTTTAGGTTGGTCTTTCACAGGTTAGAGTACTTAAATTGCGTTAGGTTAGCTTTTAGGTTGGTCTTTCACAGGTTAGAGTATTTAAATTGCGATAGGTTAGCTTTTAGGTTGGTCTTTGGCAGGTTAGAGTATTTAAATTGTGTTAGATTAGCTTGTATGTTGGTCTTTCACAGGTTAGAGTACTTAAATTGCGTTAGGTTAGCTTTTAGGTTGGTCTTTCACAGGTTAGAGTACTTAAATTGCATTAGGTTAGCTTTTAGTTAGTCTTTCACAAGTTAGATTATTTAAATTGCGTTAGATTAGCCTTTAGGTTGGTCTTGCACAGGTTAGAGTACTTAAATTGCGTTAGGTTATCTTTCATGTTCGTTTAATATCGTGTATATGTTGGCTGCATCCCGTGATTCCATAGCGTAAACATCTTCGCGTTTCTTGTTGCATGCGCATGGAGTATGATTGGAACTTAGAAACACATTTCGCGTCACACGTTGTAAAGTATTTCCAATTTTTCAGAAATATTTTCATGAGAAGAACTAGAATTCGCTAAAATGGCACATAGTTCCATGTTGCATAAATAAACGTAATTGAATTCAAATCACAGGCAATTAAACCAAAGTAATCAAAATATATTTAACTAATGAATTGATTAAGTGGACGGGGTTTCAGTATGGATTTTCTTGTTGAACCGAGTAGAGAAACAGCAATTATACAATTAAACAGGGTCTTCTGCACATTTCCAATAATATTTGCTTTAAACAGCTCCTTTCACTTTCCGAGGCCTTCTACTACAATCTGTTTTGCATACTGTCTTATCTCCTAATCGTATAATGATACTAGCTAATGCCCGGCGTGTGTTGCTACGCCTAAATAAATTAAATATTAAAAATTAATTAAATTGTATGGTATGCAGTGACACGAACCAAATTTGGCTGTTCGGATTTCAGATAAACCTCCACTTCTCATTGTCGTATTTCGCTCATTTTTGGACAATAACTACCGCAGTTTAATTTAATGGGATATACTGAGTTTTGTTGTGAAACATGCAAAATTGTGACTGCTAGAACGATTTTTAAATTTTCACTTCAGGTGAACCCTACACCTAATGGCTTTATAGGGTCCAATTGCGAATCTAAAACATCAAGTGACCCACTCAAACACACAAAAAAAAAAAAAAAAAAAAAAGACATCAAAATCGGCCCAGTCTTTTTTAGTCAGTTTTTAATTTCGTATTTCAAGTGAACTTCCACTTGTCATTGTCGGATTTCGCTTATTTTTGGACAATACCTACCTCGATTTATTTTAATACGATATACTGAGTTTCGTTGTGAAACATCGAAAATTGTGACAGCTAGAGCGATTTTTAAATTTTCACTTCTGGTGAACTCCTACATCTAATGGTTTCAGAGGGTCCAATTTTAAATCTAAACCACATAGGGACCCAATCAGACACACACAACAAAATTCATCAAAATCGGTCCAATCCTTTAGGAGAAGTTCGGTGACAAACATACGTACATAAGAATTATATATATCCTATAGGATACATTACAGAGTTAATGCTTAAAGCCCCTGCGGTGGGACTTGTCCCTTGAATCTTTTTTTTTTAATGCATCGACCACGGCCGGATTTGAATCCACGACCCGCGGGATCAGAGGCAAGGAACATAACCAGTAGAACACCGCGGGCGACTAACATTTCAAAGCAACCATAAAGATGAAGACAGCCGAATAAATTAAAAATGAGTGTTAAACCGCGCAATGAATACATTCAATTCATTGCAATATAGTATATATGCTCTTTTTGAAAAAAAAAAACTTTGAGTGTTTTATCTCTGAGATTAAATAGTTGCCCCGAAATGAGATCTAACCAACAAAAATTCGAAAGTTGAGTATTCTGTGGATTAGTAACCTATCCAGAGAATATCACAGCATGGTGGATGTAAAACTATCCCTACTCTCTTCCAGACCTGTTTTAATTATTTTTAAAAGTTGGCTTTCAAGCAAATATGTAACAAAATGGCGAAAGAAGTTAGTCAAGTCATTAATAGCAGTGCAGAAAAACAATTATTCCAGCCTACGAAGCACACATTAAGAGAGAGATCAGAAAAAAGCAGAGGATATAGACCGCGGACTCTTCCTGACCCCAGCGATGAATACCGAAGAATGGAAGGAACCTAACTTCTCCCTGAGAACGTGTTCACGACGACCGCCACACATGGATTCCACTACAGAATATGTACGCAAAAAGGGTTCCATCTCGCATCGAACCAGTGCCTCTGCAAGCTATGTGACCAAAATGTGAACAATACCACCTAATTGACTGTACAGCAAGAAGAAAGCCTCTAAAATTCTACGCAGATGATAACAACTTTCAATAGTTGTATCCTAATGTACACAGTGTGTTTAATAAATCTTTATATATATATATATATATATATATATATAGAAAAACAATTATTGCACATGTGCAAATTCATTCCACCACAGTTCCGTGAATTCTAATCAGGATCTTAGAGAAATTGAGTGAAAATAAGAAAGTCACAAAGAATGTAACGAAATAACATTAAATGGAAAATAAATACTGAACACTGATTAAGTTAGAAATTTTTCTAACTGAATCAGTGTCCAATATGTATTTTCCATTTCTTATTAAAGTATTTTTAGTTAAATATGTGTTAGATCATTTTTCCATTATTTAGTGATAGGTCACTTTTGCACTCAATTCTGTACTAAATTGTTAATATTCAGTTAGTAGCAAGTTATTTTGCATTCAAATTGGCTGTATATGTTTCCAATAGGACGAGAGATTAAAATGTATGTGATATAATAAAGGTAATAGCCTCAAAATTAACATTATGCGTTTTATTTCGTTTTCTCAACAATTTGTAGTTTGTAGGTTAGATCTCTTTTTTAAGGCAACTATTCAATTAATGGGTACAAACATATGGATGGAATGTCCGCATAAAAGTATTCTCGATGTGTCTCGTCCATTTTCCATTCATTGTCAAAGTCATCCCCAAGTAGACAAAGTTTTTAACATTTTCTAAATTCTCACCACGGTATGTCCACCTTTTCCTCCCGCTGTATACCGACCCGTTTCTAAAGGTCATGGCTTTAGTTTTTAACGTTAACAGTAAGTCCCCAAGTCGTACAGTATGTCGATAGTAAATCAAAACTCTTCTGCATACTATCTACTTTCGTGGAAAGAGGCATATGTCGTCTGCTTACATTAGAACAGGAATACTTCTTCCACCCACCATTGGAGCATCGATCCCATCTACTTCCAGCATCAAAGCTACATCGTCTATAAATAAGTTAAATAACAATGGTGACAAAACGCATCCCTGTTTTACACCCTTAACTGCCTTTATATGTTCTGAAACTTGGTCCCTCCCATATTATCTAATCATTTATAGTCCAAGATCCGGCTGCAAAACTTAATACGTTCATCGAGTGTATGAACAAAATCTATTTTTTTCATAAAATTGTGAATGACTTAATACATTTTTGCCGAGTTGCCTATTAAAATTTGGCGCAAGTATGTTTAATTAAAATATAATTTATTTATTCGAAATAATTTGATTCACTTGTTATTAAAATAAATTATAATCCAGTTCGCAGATATCGATGTATAGAGCTTGAAAAGTTTTGGTTGCCATTGCACACTTGGCCGTAAACCTCCTCGTGGCTACAGCAGGCTGTGACACCAACCAGTAATAAAATGGCGGCAAGTACGTATTTATTGTTTTATATCCTTTCAAATAAAGTTCAGTTCATTTAAAATGATGTGATTTGTTTCGTATAATGTATATTAACATTACCTTTTGGATATATATATATATATATATATATATATATATATTGTACGTAGTATACATAAAGAGCAGTGGTTTTACTTTCCGCTGCGAGGGAACAATATAAAACAATAAATACGTACTTACCGCCATTTTATTACTGGTTGGTGTCAGCCTGCTGTAGCCGCGAGGAGGTTTACGGCCAAGTGTGCAATGGCAACCAAAATTTTTCAAGCTCTATACATCGGTATCTGTGAACTGGATTATAATTTATTTCAATAACAAGTGAATCAAATTATTTCGAATAAATAAATAAATAAATAAATAAATCATATTTTAATTAAATAAACTCGCGGCCGAATTTTAATAGGCAACTCCGCAAAAATGTATTCAGTCATTCACAATTTTATGAAAAAAATAGATTTTGTTTATACACTCGATGAACGTAGTAATCTTGCAGCCGGAATTTGGACTATTACATAATCGCACAATTCAATTCAAGCTAATTCCAACAGTGAGACGAAACATGATTGGCGAATCACTCTGTATACACGTGGATGTGTGCCTATTAGCACTATAGCGGCCGCATTTTTACGAAACCAAACTCGGCATACTGAAATTAATTAAGAAAAGTAAGGTCGAACCACTGGGTTAGGGGTTCGCATGAAGAGAAAACTATAAAAAATACTCTACCGATGCAATTTAAGATATTTTGCAACGATTTAAAAATCGTTCTAGCGGCCGCCATTTTTGTTTACTTAGAACGGAACTTGATACTTATGATTTAATTTACAAAAAATAGACATATTGCATAAATCAGAAAAAAACGGACATTCTATTGTGGAGGAATTCCGTTAGTTCAAGCAGTTCCTACGCGACGGACCTTTTTTTTTTGTTCCAGTAAATAAAATAGATGGAGAAAAAAGAATACTATGGTAAACACAATATCAATAGCTTTTATTACTTCAGAATGAGATAAAACTATAAAATGAAGAAAAAGTGTTGACAGTAATATTAGCTCGCGCCGCGCTGTGTCACTTGGGAAGTTCCCCGGCAAGCGTGTATGGCATGTAGTCTAGTCGTGTGCTGCAGGCGCTATCGTTCCCTTGAGACAAGCGGGACCGATTGTAAAACGGCAGCCGTTGCCTAGCGACTGCGTTACGAACATGTTCCGCCTTACTCCCGTTTATAAAGCAAAATACCAACTTTACAAAACAAATTTCAAACTTCTAACTATGCACTATAACAAAATATAAACACGTTCAAAACACAATAAACTTATTTATTACTAGCTGATTACCCGGAGTAACGCTAAGAAGTAAATATCAATAAAACTAAATATATGGTCACACATAGAAATACATAATATAATGGAAATGGACACCTAATGGCAAATGAGGGAAAGTTTGAGGAAGTGGCTGAATTCAAGTATCTAGGAACAATAACACTGGAAAACATGATTTTTTTTCTCACGAGTACCAATAGTTGTACTTAATGCAGTTTTTTATCGTGTTTTCAAATATGTATTCGGAATTTCTCCATCACCCACAGTTTTTTTATTTCAATTTCGTTTAACGGATTTAAATAATACTTTTTTTAATAAACTTTTTTTACGTCCATTTGTCCATTGTAAAATAAAACGGGGAACGCTTTCATCAGGAGATTTCAGCTATGGAAAAGAGATATCAAGGCAAATAGAACCCTAATATGCTGGCCGATTATTGTTGGATCATCAATAGGGATCCTCCACAGGCGAAATATAGCATAAAATCGTCATTTCTTACTTTCTAGGTGAGTCCGAATGTTCGAATATTGTGTAGTTACGAATATAGAAAATATTAAAGTGTTTGAAATTATAAATTCTTGTCTCTCGGAAACCTTGCGTGATGGAGAAAAACCAATATTTGAATTCAGGAGAAAATTCTTCTTTCTGAGACAAAAAAGTTTATTTTTTGTTGCTCAGCGTAATCACAAATAGGAATGAGATACACAAAGAAATTAAACATAAGCTCAATTCTGGAAATGCGTGCTATTATGTATTAGAGACTCTTGTCTCTAATTGTTGAAAAACTTCTCTAAAAATAAACATTAAACTGAAAATATATAAAACTATTATTCTACCAGCCGTATATGGTTGCAAAACATGGGCTCTTACTTTAAGGGAGGAAAGGAGATTACTAGTATTTGAGAATAAAGTTCTTATAAAAATGTTTGGACCAAAGAGAGATGAACAGACAGGTGAATGGAGAAGACTTCATAACAGTGAACTATGCGGTCTCTATAAGAACAAGATATAATAAGAACAGTTAAGTCTCATAGACTGCGATGAGCAGGACATGTTGCATGAATGGGGAATGAAAGACGAGCATGGAGGCTTCTTGTAAGAAAACCAGAGGGAAAAACGCCCAGTTGGTAGACCAAGAATGAGGTGAGAGAATAACATTAACTATGATTTGAGGGAAGTAGTTATACTGGCAATGATTGGAAAACATTAGCTCAGGATAGGGATGTATGGATAACTTATGTTCGCGCGGCCATGAATGTCGGGTACGATAGTGTTAGTGAGTTAGTTAGTTAGTTTATTACCCGGCGTTGCCCGGGAATCTACTTATCCCGATCTTTTTAGCATCAAAGAGCTGAAAGCAAAATGGTTATTGTGAGTTATCCGTAAAAGATGGACATATGCTGTCGCGGACTTTTCTGTAGAATTTTTTGAGATATTCAATTCTGTGTACGTTAATGTTCTGTATGTTTTATGGTTTAGGCAGCGTAAGCCATTTAAGCGTCCATAAAGCAACTTTCTTAGGGCATCGATGCACTTTTTTTAGCTCCGATCACTGTTATATCTTATATACGTTAATTGTCCCAGAAAATGTCTCTAAATATTGGCGAAAACACCATTCAAATCGGTCAAGTAGCTTTTTAGCCCATAAAGGACAGATAGACATTCAGACACACAGAGATTTATTTTTATATAACTAACCCACTGGTACTATCGAACCCGTAGGTTCATAGCTGCGCGGACATAAGTTCTCCATATATCCCTATCCTGAGCTAATGTTTTCCAACCAACCCTGTTTAATTTACTTCCCTCAAATCGCGGTTAACGCTTTTTTCTCACCTTATTCTTGGTCTAACAACTGGACGTTTTCTCTCTGGTTTTCCTATAAGAAACTTCTATGCATCTATTCCATTCCCCATTCATGTCACATGTCCTGCCCATCGCAGTCTACGAGACTTAACTCTTCATATTATGTCTGACTTCCTATAAAGACTATGTAACTGTTATATAGTTAAAGTATAAAATTATGGAATATTCACCTGAAAGGTCCGTCTCCTCAACTTAATTAATTATTTAACTGTAGCGCTTTCGGGACTTGTACCATAATCGGCAGGATTCAAAACTGGTGTTTCACTGAAGATCTGGTAGAGGGGGTTACATTTATTGGGTTCGTTTTCGTTTATCACATTGTCGTTGTTGTGAGCTGCTTTCATGATTTCCATCTCTTCGAGTACGTTTATCTTCGCTGGATTATTTTCTCTGTGCATTACTGTTAGGGTGTTTTCAATATTTAACATGCAGTGTCCTTCATGGATAACGTGTTTTGCATAGCTTGATTTTCCTTCTGCGTGAATAAAGTCTCGAAAATGTTCTTTAAATCTGATGTTAAAACTTCTGTTTGTTCTTCCTATATAAAATTTGTTGCAGTCCTTACATGTCAATTTATATACTCCTTTGCTGTTGATAATGTTATTTTCTTCAATGTTATTGTTTATCATATTGTTTAATTTGTTATTAGTTCTGTATGCTATTTTTACGTTTTTATCGGCTTTCTTTAGTGTATTGGCTAATTTTGTCGTTTCTTTTCCTGTATACGTAAGTATTATCCATGTTTTCTTGTTGTTATCAGATTCTTTTTCTAGTTTAGTTATGTTGGTTATATTGTTCTTTCTTTTTTGTTTATTTACGAGTTTATCTATGAATTCTTCATTATCGCCATTGGTGTTTGCCTACGGAACACATCATGAACCTTATAAAAGTTGTTATGTAGTCTTCTCCATCACATGTCTGTTCATGTATTTTTGGTCCAAAATTTTTTCTAAGAACTTTATTCTCAAATACAAGTAGTATTTTCTCTTCTCTTAAAGTATGATTCCATGTTTCGCATCCGTATAACAGGAATAATAGTTGTTTTATACACACCGTTTCCACAATAAAGTATCATTATTTTAAACCACTACTACGCCGCTTTGGATAATCGTACGAGGGCGGATCGGAAAGTAACGCACAATAATTTTTTTCTGCCTTGGTATTGCAGCTCGAATGTTGAAATTTCACAGAGATATAGTTTGAAGTTTTCACTACAGATGGTATTTTTTTCTCAGGTGCACCTCTTGCGAGAGAAGCTTGAACTATGCAACAAAGATGGCGCGCATGCTACAGTCGTCCACCTGTGAGGAACAGAGAAGTGTTGTTCGATTTTTGTGGGCCAAAGGGCATAAACCCAGTGAAATTCACAGGGACATGCGTGGCGTGCATGGTGATGATTGTATGGACCGTAGCAATGTCTCCAGGTGGTAAACATTCTTCCAAGAGGGACGCGTGAACCTTAGTGATTCGCCACGCTCCGGCCGGCCGACAACAGCAGCAATCCCGCAGAATGTCAGAGGCATTGAGGCGGCAATTCTGAACGACCGGCGTGTGCAACTGCGAGCCTTATCGCAGAAGTTCAACATTTCCTATGGTGCGGTGTACGATATTGTTCATGAAAATTTGAAATTCCGTAAAGTTAGTGCTCGCTGGGTGCCTAAGAACCTGACACACGACCACAAGGGCCAGCGAATGATGGCAAGCTTGGACCACTTAACGCGGTACACCGCACAAGGACATGACTTTCTGGAAGGAATCGTCACAGGTGATGAGTCGTGGGCGTACCACTACACGCCCGAAACAAAGCAGGCATCAATGGAGTGGAAACATGCTGGTTCCCCAGTAAAGAAAACATTCAAAGTGACTCAATCTGCCAGGAAAGTGCTTGTGACAGTGTTCTGGGATATGCATGGTGTTTTTTTGGTGGACTTTGCTGAACACGGGACCACTGTGAATGCTGCGGCCTACATTAAAACTTTGGTGAAGTTGCGTCGTGCCATTCGTGACAAACGTCACAACATTAACGTTAAACTTCTTCATGACAATGCTCGCCCCCATGTTGCTGCTGTCGTTCGTCAGAAAATCGCCGAATTTGGTTGGGAGGTGCTCCAGCATCCACCATACAGTCCGGATCTTGCACCATCGGACTTTCATCTGTTTGGTCCCATGAAGAAATTCCTGGCCGGCAAACGCTTTGAGACAGATGTGGAAGTGAAATCAGCAGTGCGCGGATGGCTACACTCCAACCAAACGGACTTCTACGAACAGGGCATATTGAAACTGGTAACACGATGGGAAAAATGTGTTGAGAAAGTTGGTGACTATGTCGAAAAGTAGGTAAAAGATGTAAGTTCATTTGTGATTTTTTTCCTTTTTTTTACTATTAAACTTTTAAAAAAAAATATTGTGCGTTACTTTCCGATCCGCCCTCGTATTAACATTGTATACATAGATATTTATGATTTTGTCGAGAATTGGATTTATCCTTATTCATGTAAAATAACATAAAATCACAATTAACGCAAAACTAATCTGGTTGAGAGGCAGAGAAGACAATTACTGTTGTAATTCAATTCTGGGCGTAAAAGGACGTTACTCCGACACCACAACAGTGGACATTTGCATTATTATTATTATTATTATTATTATTATTATTATTATTATTATTATTATTATTATTATTATTATTATTATTATTAATATCATTTTATCACTACCATTATCAAAAACATAAGAGAAAGAAATAGGAACTCAATTATAAGTTAGAAAATGAAGATTGAAGACACTATTTTAGATCATATTAAAACTCAGCAATTAAGACAGTACGGACATGTCCAATGAATGGAAAAGGATCGGCTACCAAAGTGTGCTTTGGAATAGAAACCAGAGTAAAGACGAGGTAGAGGAAGACCTAACTTCCTGGAGGCAGAGAATATGTTTATACATGAAGGAGAAACATCTACAACCAGGAGATTGGATGGACCGACAAAATTGGCTATTAGGAATCGGACGATCTCAAAGACATTAATCAATCGATATATATTATATATTATATATATATATATATGATATAAAAAGAAAAAAGAATGCTTGAGTCGGGATTTGAACTCAAATCCCGACTCAAGCATTCTTTTTTCTTTTCATATCATATTTGCCTTCATTGCCAAATGTCAAAAATATATTTATAATATATATATATATATATATATATATATATATATATATATATATATATATATATTTATCCAGAAAAAAAACATTGTAATGGTGTCCAGCTGGAAGAAAAAAGAAAGGAAGATCTCAAAACTCGTGGATGCAAGAAATATAAACAGGAATGAGAACAGAAGGGCATAGAGTCGATGAATAGAGACGAATGGGAGATAGAAAATAAAACTTTGGTCACAGCAAGATGTGTAAAAATTGAAAATATGTATATAATTAAATATTATTATATTGTAAATAAGACAAACATAAATTATTATTATTTATTTATATTACTTTCAACCAAGAGGAGGAGAAAGAGATTGGGGATGCCCACGAAAGAAGTGGACACAGCAACTGTGATACTTGGACCCGGAACGAACCAAAAGTTTTAATCCTTGTAAGACGAAGATTATTATTATGATTATTATTATTATTATTATTATCATCGAAAAAATAATAATAGAGACAAAGAGAGTTATTGGCATATTAAATTATATTTTATGGAGTAGGAATATAATCAAGAGGACTAAATGGTTAATATATAACAACACAATTGTGAAGAGTATTTTATTATATGGCGTGGAAACATGGTCGTTGAAGACAAAACACAGAAATAAATTATTAATCACAAAAATTGACTTTTTAAAGATCGACAAGAATATCAAAATTAGACGAAATAAAAAATAATACAATAAGAGAAATAATGAATGTAGAAAAGGATATTGTATAAGAGATTGAAAAAATCCAACTAAGATGGTATGGGCATATAATGAGAAGAAGGGACACAAACACAAACAAAGAAGTATTGAAATTGACACCTCCTGGAAAAGAGAAACGTGGTAGACCAAAGTCAATGTGGATAAAGGGAATTCAAGACAACATGAAGAAGAGAAATACGACAGAAGCAAACACGCAAAACCGGGAAGTGTGGAAGAAAAGAATGGTATATTTTAGTTGAGGATACCTGTGTATAGAACAAAAACAATCCTGAAATAAAATAAAATTACTATTATTATTATTATTATTATTATATTTTTTATTATCATTAAACTGATTTGTGTGAGCCTAGGGAGTAAATTAACACTGTCGCCTGCTTGTTACATTAAGCCACACTCTGTCCCATTAACATATTAAATATACATGAGAGATGCAGTCCCACTGCAGTTAGCCGCGACACAGTGTTCCATTGTAAATATTAATAAGATAATATTTAATTCATTACTATTATTGTTGGGTCACCTGCACTTCTACTTAGCCTTGATTTTTCAGCTTATTATTGTAAACTATAGCTATTATTCTGTATTTACTAACATTTTTTAATATTTTAAACTTTTTCAAACAATTTTTATAACATTATTAGACAATTTTAAAGTATTTATTTAAATACGCAAATCACAATATTATGACACTGTTAGACAATATTGTGATGCTAACTGCTATTTTCTCCACAGTGTATATTACTTAGTCTATGATTTTTAATCGCCGGTTTGGGTTATCGCTGGTTGGAACGGCGTTAAGAAGTGAGAAGTAAGTGTACACCCATTTTTAATAAACGTTTGGTAATTTTAATATTATCAATATATTTCTTTAACATAGGTTTGGGAATTTAATGCAAAGATTTTTCATTTAAATTTCATAGAGACGTGCTGCCATCTAGCATAAGCTATATGAACTTTAGTACGATATCTATATTAATCGATATGTGGCAAGGGTGGTAATCTATATGTGGTTCGATGGTGGGTTATCGCTGGCTCTATAACCTCTGGCGCATATGCACTGTTGTTCTATAGGACTTTGAAAATATATCAGGTAAGTTTAAGTGCAGTTTCTCAATTATTATACTCCGTATGAAGAATACAGACAAGATTAACCATATACGACAATTCAACAAGAGACAAAATTAGAAACACTAAAATCAGATAAATAATGGATGTTATACAAGTTATTGAAGAAAGAAGAATGGAATGATTTGGCCACGTAAAAAGGATGTCAGATGACAAGATACATAAGGTGATATTAAATAACACTGGACAACAAATTTTAAACTTTTTTGCACTCGAATGATAATAGGTAATTATATGTATCTAACCTATAATGAAGTCAGATCTGCAATCCAAAATTTTCTATCATGTACCATTTTTGCAGAAAATGTGATTGAAAATTCCCGTACAAATCCAAAAAGAAAGTGATCGAACATATCAACTTTCAGTTTCCTGGTTATTCCTTATGTAATTTTTGTAAATGCAAGGATTATTAAGAAAGAATTGTATAGATTAAATAACTTTCGGGAAGACTTAGTCACACATTTTCTGATTTATCATCCAAAAAAAGTATAGATATATAAAACAAAATTGATTTTACTCACATTCTAAAAGGATTTTCTGGAACATTTTTGCTTGTGAACAACATCAGAAACATCCCTTATTAGCTGCCAACAATAGTTATCTAACATGCTGGGTGAGCATTGCCCTCTTTATCTTCTTTCCAAGACATATATGTCTTGATGAAAACGTTCTCCGTGTTCATCGCTGACGACCCCCAGGTTGGGAGGAAAGAAGTCCAGGTGGGAATGTAGGAAATGTGTTTTCAATGACATATTACACTCCAAGTTTTTATATGTCTTTAGCATGTTCTCAATAATTTCTTGGTAGTTTTAAGCCCTTACATTTCCCAGAAAATTAACACACACTGTCTTGAATCCCACCCAGCGCTGCTTTCTCTTACTGTCCTCTAGCACGTCATCAAACTTCTTGTCTTGCATCACTTAACGAATTTGTGGGCCAATAAAAACACTTTCCTTAAATTTACCGTCACTAATTGTTAGAGTTTTTTCTTTCAGATACAGAGAACTTTTACCGTTTTTTTTAGAACCTTAACAAAACTTTTCATTAAGCCTAGCTTAATGTGAAGGGGTGGCAGCAATATGTTTTCTTTCTTCACTAATGGTTGGTGTTTAATACTCTTGTCCCCTGGTAGCAAAGCATCCCTTAGAGGCCACTCTCTTACTTCATGATGTTTTTGTTTAGCTCTACTATCCCACTCGCATGAAAAGCAACAAAGCTTGGTGAAACCACTCTGCATTCCAAGGCGTATCCCCATGACTTTAAGATCGCCTCTTATTTTGCATTCATATTTGGTGTAGTTAACAGTTTTTAAAAGCAAGTTATTTTTTTTTGTAGGTTTCTTTCATATGAATAATATGAGCAATGGTTATAGGCACAGAATGGTAAGCATTACAATTATGTAACAACACGTCCTTTAAACGTAACTTGGAAGTAGCAATGAAAAGGAGCCATTCTTGTGGATTGCAAATTTGACCGCTCAATTGTTCCATTAGTCCATTAACATCATTATAATAGACAAGTTCATTCAAAGAGTGTTCACGTATCCTATAAGTTGTTATTTTGACATTGGGTTCAAACAAATACGTAACAGAGAGCCTAATAGTTCCGACTGACTTTTGTTAAATTGAGATTCCTTAGAAGATAAAATATATTTTTAAATTACTGCTTTTGCACTCTGCTTCAACAATACAAATGGGGAGGTTAAGATATCGTAATAGAGTAAATTGTGTAAACATATAATCTGCTACACCATACAATCGGCCATGCCATTTATAGGGGTCATAAATTGAAACAGACAACCTAGTAGACTGGAATTGTTTATTTCCCAGTAATAAAATAATAATGTGTTGTCATATTATCCTTCTTCATGAACAAGGGTTCAGTAGATTATGTATAAAATAGCCCGATAATTTGCGCTCGGTCGGGTCGCTAGTATAATCATAAATCGGCGATTACTTGAAAACCGGAGGTGATAATGGAAAAGGGATTTCAGTTTAGAAATCAGGGCGTAAAAATACGTTAGAAACATATAATATTTGTCAGGTGTAAATTTCAGTGTTGTCCAGTGTTACGAAGCGGAGGGAAACAGAATGAAGGGGAGACCAAAAGAACAGTGGATTCAAGGAGTGGGTAGGAGTATGGTGTCGCGAGGATTAACAGAGAGTGATGCAGAGAATAGGGATGTATGGAGAAGTAAAATTTACAATGGATTGTAGGAAAACTACTGTATTGTAGGGAAATTCTTAATATAAATAATAATTATTAATATTAATATTATTATTATTATTATTATTATTATTCATTGCATGGACTCTCGTCATAATAATAATAATAATAATAATAATAATAATAATAATAATAATAATAATAATAATAATAATAATAATAATAATAATAATAATGCTTTATTTAAGCTGGCAGAGTTAAGCCCGTAAGACCTTTTCTTCCACTCAACTAGTGAATAATAAAATCATACAAAAAATAAATACTTACTACAATTTAAAAATATTATTAAAATATATGAATAATATTAATAAACTACTCGTATATGAATAACAGCAAATGAGATACGATTTATACACCTTACAGCAGGATATACAAATAAATTTGGAAATTATGGAAGAGTTGGATGTAGAACCCATTCTCCACTATATACAAAACTACCAGAACAACTGGAAAGCCCATCTTCAACGAATGCCATATCACAGAATTTCAAAAGATATGCTTAATTACTATTCTCAAGGCAAAAGATCGCTGGGACTTGGAAAAAAGCGCTGGATGGAAAATTCCTCTTGGAGTACGTAACAGGCCACATGGCCTAATACTTGCATGGATGATTAAAATATAGACGAAACAAAGGACAATGCTGATAGCTAACACTATCAAAACATAGCATAGAAACAAAATAAAATAAGAAAAGCTTCCTAGATGAATATTTATAGGTACATACAAAATGCTGAATATAGTTGTTATGCAGGTAGTATTAGATCTTAAGATATCAGTTAATTTGATGATAGGGATGGGAAGTGAGTTCCATGCTCTAGTCATAGATATTGTGTAAGATTCAGAGTGTAGACATGTCATGTGCTGTGGTAACAAAAGTAAAGAAGAGTCTTGTGATCTTGTTTCTAATCGTACATTCTCTAAAAAAAATTAACTAATTATACATCGTGTCCACAAATATAGCATCATACTTTAAACTACTACTACGTCGCTTTGGATAATCGTATCTAAATTAAACTGGTGACAATCAAAAGAGAAACTCAGAAAGTTTTGTGCATGTCAACAATGGAGACTAATGGGCAACAATACAGAAACTAAACTAAATTTAATCATGTTTTGTGGTCGATATGGATTCATTGTTAGATATTTAGCAGACAGGTTAAATGTGAATGTTTGCTGTGCTTTTGAAATTGTGTTGTTATTAAAATAAGTTTTAAGGAGTTATGGCGAACCCCAAGAACGTAGTTGGTGTGTTTTGGAGTGTTACACCACGCAGAGTCCGGTGCTGGTCCAGTGTGCTTCTAGGTGAAGGTTTGAACATCAGGCTCCAACACACAAGTCAAATTTGAAGTGGTACCGTGATTTTGTGGATCGTGGCTGCATATGTATTCAAAGGAAAGGCCATTCAGGGAGACCATCTGTCGATGCAGGAATTGTGGATCAAGTGCAGGAGGCCTTTGTGCGCAGTCCCAAGAAGTCTGTCCGTAGAGATAGTCATCCCTAAATCCACCGTATCTAAGATCCTACGTATACGACTGAAGTTCCACCCCTACAAACTCAAATTAGTGCATAAGTTGAAATCTGATGACCATGCAAAGCGATTAGATTTCTCTGAACATTTCATGACACTAATGGAGGATAATGAAGAACTGTCAGAAAAAATCATTTTCAGTGATAAGGGAACTTTCCACGTTAGTGTAGAAGTGAACAGGCATAATGTTAGGATTTAGGGGAGTGAGAATCCAAAAATAATTGTGGAAGTTGAAAAAGACTTCCCTAAAATGAATGTCTTTTGTGCCGTATCGAAACATAAAGTCTATGGCTCATTTTTCTTTGTAGAGGCCACTGTCAACGTTGCAAATTATCTTGATATGCTCACTGAATGGTTATTTCCACAATTGGAACAAGAATAAGGCAATGAATATATTTTTCAGCAAGATGGAGCACCTCCTCATTGGCATTTGCATGTTCGGGAGCATCTGAATGACCGGCTTCCAGGAAGATGCATTGGACGTGCCAGAGATGATGATAATGTTTTCTGCAAGTAGCCGCCGAGGTCACCTGACTTGATGGTCTGTGACTTATTTTTATGGGGTTACATAAAGGATCGTGTCTATGTACCCCCATTGCCTCAAAACCTGCAAGAAGTCCAGCTTGGTATCATTGCTGTCATCCAGTCCATTTCTTCACATATGTTGGAGGGTGTGTGACGTGAATGGGAATATCACATCGATGTCTGCAGCGTCACTCGTGGAGGCCACATTCAATGTCTATGAGGTATAGAAAAATATTTTTGAGTTACTCTTTTGATTGTCACCAATTTCATTTAGATACGTAGAACACCACACAGCAGATTGCTAAAAAAATCTTTTGATTGTCACCAATTTCATTTAGATACGTAGAACACCACACAGCAGATTGCTAAAAAAATTATATGCTATCAGATACTAACCAAGGAGAGACGAACAGACAGGTGAATGGAGAAAACTTCATAACAGTAAGCTACTTGATTTTTGTAGGAAACTTGAAATAATATGAACAGTTAAGTCTCGTAGACTGAGTAGGACATCTGGCACGATGGGGAACGAAAGAATTACATGGAAACTACTTGCAGGAAAACCAGAGGAAAACCTCCCAGAAGGTAGACGAAGACTGAAGCGTGCTAATAAAATAAATGATGATGATAATAATAATAATAATAATAATAATAATAATAATAATAATAATAATAATAATACTTTATTTAAGCTACCAGAATTCAGGCCATAAGGCCTTATCTTGCATTCAAACAGCGAATAATAAAATCATACAAAAATTACATACAAAATTAAATATCCTCAACTCGTGTCCAACTCAGTGTCTGGTCGAGGGTGAGATGAGATGAAGTCCCTATATTCATAGAGGTCTGTGAGCTACAAGGGTGTCGGCCGACCACTCCTGACACACCGTCACAGGTGCGGATGAACGAATTGAAACGAAATGGATGAGATGATTATGGAGAAATGGTGGAATGAAATTTGTGGCAGGGGAAAAAAGGGAGAAACCCGGGAAAAAACCTGCCCAAGCTCCGTTTAGCCCACCACGAAACCCACATGGAGTGACCGAGACTCAATCTCGGGATCCCAGCGGTGAGAGGTGAGCGTTTAATCGCTTGCGCCAAGGAGCCGCCACAAAAATTACATACTTACTACAATTTATAAAAAATATATTTAAACGTAGACTAAACAAAAGATAATACGGATATGGTCTAATATTAGCTAACACTAACAAAACATAGAATTATGGGAGGTGAATTTTACAGAGGATGGTTAGGGAACAGTAGCCCAGGAGAGGGAATTTCCATTTCTTATTTATTTACAACAAAAAATTATATATGGACCTACCTAATCAGACTTTTACGCTTTTTCCACGATGTTGATAGATATCCTTTATTTGTAATTTCATTACGAGCAGAATTTATGCTCCACGCTGACTCACCTGTTAATTCTGCTGTTATTTTCACCACATCATCAACGGCTAATGTAGAATATTTTTCACTAAACTGTTTGAAAACAATCAAAATAATTTGTTTCTCTCCGTTTTTTCAAAGGTTTTCCTTTTTGATGCTTCAAAAATTGTATAGGAAAAACAGCCATTTGAAACAAATGAAATTCGTAACAATGAAATGCTTATTTATTTAATGTATTAAAATTGTAATTATATATTTTAAAATGCTCCCATATAACTTACACAGAAATGTGCTAGATAATAATTATTTTTATTATTTTTATTTTATTTATTTCGGGTGTTACAAAGCAAACTCAAAAAAATATAAAATTTAATAGAGTAACAGGAATTATAAATAATATTTTCAAGCCACAACAGCACATCAACAAACACGAACTAGAATTTATAAAACACTGGCCAGACCCATATTATGTTACAGTAGTAAGACCTGGACAATTCGCAGTGTAGATGAACAAAGGCTAACTGCGGCAGAAATGAAATTTATGAGACGTACTGTAGGCTACTCAATAACAGACCATAAAAGGAATTCTGAGATTCTCAAAGAATTACAAACAGAATCAATCATGGATTATGTACAAAAATACATAAACAACTGGAAATCTCACGTAAGAGGAATGAGAAGAACAAAAATACCACGTCGAATCTTAAATTACCAGCCACCAGGCAAGAGATCATTGGGTAGACCCTTCAAACGTTGGACTGAGATCGTAACAGAACCCTAGGTCTATCACATGAAAGGAAGAGGAAGAAGAAGAAGAAATAACTATATTTCCTTAGAAGCTTAAAGGTAAACCAGTTATTCAACCAATGAAAATGCAGTCCGTGCATGTGGTTTGTTTACATTACAACGGGGAACTTAGCTCGGAAGAAATGTAGATCCCGTTCATGTTTGAACCCAAGAACCAGTGGTAAAACACTGGACCACTGGAAGATTTGAGCTGACAATTTATTGTGCTGTGTATTTCAACACTTAATGCTTGTTTCAAAAACGGGAAAGTAGATAAAAAAAATCTTCGCGCGAAATAAGTACAAAGCTTCTAGATCAAGTGAGTGCACTCAAGCGAGCAATGTACAGTCTCTTCTCAAATAAAATGCACCCTTTTTAACTACCTGCTCTACAATATATAACAAACACAGTTAATTATGTGATACTAAGATTTTAGACAATTATACCTTAATATTACGAAAATTATCAATTGAGTTGGTGTTTACTTGATGAAAATCCATATTTATTAATTAAATAAAAATAAAACGTAGTTTTATTTGATTTTCATATTTATTATATAATTCATTGGCAGCTGTTTCGGTACACTGTACCTTCTTCAGACATGTTAAATTATGAATTGTGTTCCAACTGATCTAAGCAACAATACAACAATATTTATTTAAATTTTTAAATTTAACAAAGGGGATTCATTCAATTCAAGTTGAGAATTTAACAGTTTTAAAAATTAAAAAATTAAAATAAATATTGTTGTATTGTTGCTTAGATCAGTTGGAACACAATTCATAATTTGTTAACATGTCTGAAGAAGGTACAGTGTACCGAAACAGCTGTCACTGAATTATATAATAAATATGAAAATCAAATAAAACTACGTTTTATTTTTATTTAATTAATAATTACGAAAATTTCTTGTTAGAGTCTTAGGAATATTAGAGTGAAGATTTTTTAATAAACGTATTACCTTCTCGGTGATAAAATCCTAAAACATGCTAGTCAATGTACCCATTTCATCAATTAAAAACATGTTTTAACAGCGAAGCTGTCGTTTCAAGACTAAATATTGACTAAAGACAAACATGGTAAATGAATAAACAGAATCCAATTAAAAACAAACTACGTCACATGACATCGTCAAATATGTTGGACAAACAAGATCTATATTAACCAGATTCAATGAACATATTGCACATTTTAGATTCAATAGAATTGAAAAATCTGGAGTTGCTCAGCATATTTCTGATTACGGTCATGTTATCGATAAAAGTAACCTTAGGCTGCTTCTTTCGGTCATTAATTTCAAATTCCTTGACGTCCTTGAAAGTTTAGAAATCTATAAAAATAAGGACAAAATTGTGCATAAAGACAAGGGCCCTATTCCATACAGCGCCCTCTTCTCTTTATTTGAAAGAAAATACGATTAGTTTTATTATGTCATACAATTGACGTGTAATTGACGATGTCATGTGACGTAGTTTGTTTTTAATTGGATTCTGTTTATTCATTTACCATGTTTGTCTTTAGTCAATATTTAGTCTTGAAAATGACTGCTTCTCTGTTGAAACATGTTGAATCTTTTAATTTTTAATTGGTGAATTGGGTACATTGACTACATGTTTTGATTAGAGACGAAATTATTGAACAAGTATCCCACTTTAAATATTTAGGATGTGACATCAGCTATGGGTATGATAAAGATATTGAACACAAAACACATCAGTTTCAAGCTATTTGTGGTACAATAAATAGAACATTGAATAATAAAGCCCATAAACAAACAAAATTAAAATTTTATAAAACAATGGCTGTCCCTGTCCTTTTGTATGGGAGTGAATCTTGGATTAACACTACCAAACAAGAAAGTAAAATCCAATCAGCCGAGATGAAACATGTAGAAAGAATGGAAGAAAGTAGATTACCAAATAAAATCTTCCATTATTTTCCAAGAGGAAGAAGAGATGTCGGACATCCTCGGAAGAGATGGTCTTAGATCTATTAGTGAAGACGGAACAGGCAACTCTTGCCTAAACCAGGAAGTGAAGAAGAAGAAGAAGACTACATGTTTTGTTGAAGTTAAGGATATATGGATGAAATATATATGCTGAGTAGTGGAATATATATATATATTTTTTTTTTACCAATATGACATAAATTATATATCAATTTTTTCTGGCGGTTTGAAGAACTCGGGTAATTTCGTGATAGTATTAGAAAAATTCGTGATAAACTTTTTAATCACTCTCCATGTTACATTTGAAATCCCACTTACAAACAGTGAACCCTTGGAACCACAGATCACATTGTATCTACTCAAACACAGACAAGTATTAAAGCTAACAACTGCTAACGTGAATGAAAACACTTCCTCTGCAAGTTAACGTTAAATACACCCAAGGAACGCTGTTATCACAAATATGAAAACACAACAAAAACGGAGACTTTCTGCCATCTATAATACAGAAAAATAATTTGTTATTCTTACCAGTACAACTTCGTTACAAGCTAAAAAAAAATAACGAAATTATCCGTGTCACGAAACTAGCAGAGTTTGCCCTATAACTACCAAATGCAGAAATAATTCTTTAAAGAGTTAACTGGGGAACCAATATGCAGGCCTATAAACAGGGTGTTTCAGAATAAGTATTACGAACTTCTAGGGGTTGTAGTGGGGAATTAGTAGATAAAGTTTTGATAAGGAACCCATGTCCGCAAACGTGCCATTTCGATGTAAAATACGTTTGAAGATCGAATAAAAAATGGGCTGATATCGTGTGTCTTGTGTTTCAGAATAAGAATTACATACTTCTAGGGGTTGTACTACACCTGTCGAGTCGGAGGAATATCTTGTTGCACAAATTCTGGCGGCAGCAGAAATTATTGAGCACACACCAGGTCTGCGTGTGTATGAAAACATGCATCGCAGAATCACTTTGTGCAACTAACAACAGGGTCGCCACGTGGAACCACACTTGTAGTACCACACCTAGAAGTCCGCAATACTTATTTTGTAACATTCTGTATATGCTCTCAGATAATTATTCACGTACTGCAACAATAAATTCCATGTTTTCCGTTTTTTTTACATTTGAATTCATGTAGGTGGCATTGAATCCCCGGATTCAGGTAAATAAATGCATATGTTGTACATTAAAGGCATTCGAAATACTTTACAACATCTGACAATAAAATGTTTTCTAAGTTCAACAATACACCATGCGCATGCGCAAACAGACGCGAAGCGGTTTATAATATGGAATTACTCGATGCAGCCATCATATAGACGATATTTGAACTCGCGTTGCCAACGAACCTAAAAGCTAACCTAACTCAATATAAGTACTTTAACTTCTGAAAGACAAACTTAAAAGCTAATCTAACGCAATTTTAGTAATCTAACCTGTGAAAGACCAACTTAAAAGCTAACCTAACGCAAAATAAGTACACTAAGCTGTGAAAGACAATCTGAAAGCAAACCTAACGCAATTTAAGTACTCTAACCTGTGAAAGATCAACCCTAAAACCTAACCTAAAGCAATTTAAGCACTCTAACCTGTGAAAGACTAATCTAAAAAGCTAACCTAACGCCATTTAAGTACTCTAGCCTGTGAAAGACCTACCTAAAAGCTAACCTAACGCAATTTAAGTACTCTAACCTGTGAAAGACTAATCTAAAAATCTAACCTAACGCATTTTAAGTACTCTAATATGTGAAAGGACTACCTAAAAGCTAACCTAATGCAATTAAGTACTCTAACCTATGAAAGACAATCTAAAAGCTAACCTAAAGCAATTTAAGTACTCTAACCTGTGAAAGGTCAACCTAAAAGCTAACTTAACGCAATTTAAGTACTCGAACCTCTGAAAGACCAACCTAAAACCTAAATTAACGCAATTTAAATACTCTAACAAGTGGAAGACCAACCTAAAAGCTAACATAACGCAATTTAAGCACTCTAACCTGTGAAATACCAACCTAAAAGCTAACCTAAAACAATTTAAGTACTCTAGCCTATGAAAGACCAATCTAAAAGCTAATCTGAAGCAATTTAAGTACTCTAACCTGTGAAAGACCAACCTAGAAGCTAACGTAAAAGAATTTAAGTACTCTAACCTGTGAAAGACCAACCTAAAAGCTAACGTAAAAGAATTTAAGTACTCTAACCTGTGAAAGACCAACCTAAAAGCTAACTTAACGCAATTTAAATGCTCTAACAAGTGGAAGACCAACCTAAAAGCTAACATAACGCAATTTAAGCACTCTAACCTGTGAAATACCAACCTAAAAGCTAACCTAAAACAATTTAAGTACTCTAGCCTATGAAAGACCAATCTAAAAGCTAATCTGAAGCAATTTAAGTACTCTAACCTGTGAAAGACCAACCTAAAAGCTAACGTAAAAGAATTTAAGTACTCTAACCTGTGAAAGACCAACCTAAAAGCTAACGTAAAAGAATTTAAGTACTCTAACCTGTGAAAGACCAACCTAAAAGCTAACCTAAAGCAATTTATTTACTCTAACGTGTGAAAGACTAACCTAAAATCTAACCAATCGCAATTTAAATACTCTGACCTGTGAAAGAATGCATGCTGATTTTATTTAGTGTAAGTTAATTAGTAAGTTGGCTGCCCTGGAAAACAGAATATTCGCTCAAATCAATATGGCTGTCAGGTATTCACGTAGTTCAATAAAGTGAAAAAATGTATTCAAATAATCGTTAGAAAACATATAAAAATCATTGCAAATGGTGGAATAAAATTTGAAAAATGAAACCTTAAGAATAAAATTTGACAGGAGTTTATGAAGTAATTAAAAAAGCCATGTCACGTGTTGCAAAGCTTAACCAAAGCATGTTTCCTAGATTTCAGGGAATAAGTTAATTACTCGATTATTTTCTGGTATCTTCCAAATTTGTTAGTATAATGAAGAGGGATTGGAAACTCGGTAGATAACAGAGTGTATTGGTAGATATTATCAAATTAGAGATAGTGACGGTGCCTGCTGGCTCTTTATCAGACATAACCAGGTTATGACTACCTGGGGACAGTTAAATGCTTCATTGGATGTAACTTGGAGCACGTGTGCAGGCGAAAAAACAGCAGACACACCTGCCAGGCACACATCTGACAAGATTCATGCACATCTGTGAGGTATTTCAGCCAAACTAAAACTGTTTTTATGTTCATTGCATCTGGTTATTGCAATAAAAACGTTAATCCTTAAATTGGGTATGCATTTTATAGGATACATCAACTGGTTCGATTTGTTTAGTGTTATTAACGAAACAGAAGAAAACGAACGAGTAGTAATAATTTAAATGTGTGTCGAATTACACAATAAACCTAATAATAACAGTCACACGTGATTTTGTTTTCAGTGCGGTCCGCCACATTTAAATAACTGGCACGAGAAATTTACGTTTTGCCAATTAAAGCGTTAAACTAAAACTATCCAGCCTCATGGGCTAGTGGTCAGCATTTCTGATACAGTTGAGGTCCCGGGTTTGATTCCTGGTCAGACAATAGGGATTTTTTTTCTTAAAGGGAATTACTACTGTGGTTGCCCATGGTGTGGAATTTAGGCTAAGTTAGTTTAAGGATTCTCCTGGCACTTCATAATTATGTATTATCCATTATATCATCGGGGGTAACATAACTTCGCTTCCCAGGTGCCCCAAAATAAGAAATAGATTACTATTCCGCCAATGAAAAAGCAGAAAGCCACAAATGTTGTAAAAGGCAACCTGTTGGATTAGACGAATATATATATATATATATATATATAAGTCCACCGCTGTGGTCTCGAGGTGCGTGCTGCCTTGTCACGCAGAGGGCCCGGGTTCGATCCCCGGTCGGGGCAGTTTTCCTGGGTGAGGTTTTTATCGGGGTTTTTCCTCACCTGTAAGACAAATGTCAGGAAAACTTTAAGGCCCAAACGGTCCCCGAAATCATATGGCCATCATCATCATCATTATCATCCTTATCATCATCATCATCATCCTTCACCGGTGTGAAAAGCAACGGGAAGCTACCACACCTACAATTTTTTAGTAAAGCTGCAAGAATAGCATGAAAATGATATGATTGCAGTGAAGTACCTGCCTTCGGGCAGAGTTACTATGGATGGATGGATATATATATATATATATATATAACTATCATTCTACCAGTTATATTATGTGGATGTGAAACATGGACTCTTACTTTAAGGGAGGAGAAAAGACTGCGAGTATTTAAGAATAAAGTTCACAAGAGAAATTTTGAATCAAAGACAGGCGAATGTAGAACACTACATAACAATGAGCTACATGATCTTTATGGGAAACCAGATATAATGAAACAGTTAAGTCTCGTAGACCGCGATGGGTAGAACATGTTTCAGGAGTGGGGGATGAAAACGGGGCATCAAAGCTTTTTACAGGAAAACCAGAGGGATAACGTCCAGTTGGTAGACCAAGAATGAAGTGGGAGGACAATATTGAGCATAATTTAAGGGAAGTAGATTATACGAGGAATGATTGAAAACATTTGCTCAGGATAGGGATGTATGGAGAGCTTATGTCCGCGTGGCCATGAAACTACGGGTCGATAGTGCCAATGAGTTAGCGAGTGAATTAATTAGCTAGTTGTTTAATAATAATAATAATAATAATAATAATAATAATATTATTATTATTATTATTATTATTATTATTATTATTATTATTATTATTATTATTAAAAATTATGAAGAATGATGCTGGATTGGGATGCTGAAGGCAGGAGGAGGAAGGGGAAACCCAGGGAACAGTGGATGGATGAAGTGAGAAGAAACATGATCAGCAGAGACCACAAAGAAGAAGATGCTGAGGATAGAAATCTGTGGCGGAGCGAAATACATTTGGGTTGAAGGATAACTCCTGTACTGTAGATAAAAATCCTTAATAAAAAATATTATCATTATTAATGTTGTTATTGTTTTTATTATTATTATTATTACTATTAATGTTGTTATTATAGTAATTATAATTATTATTACGTTATTATTGTTATAATTGTTATTATTAATATTCTTATTATTATCATGCTCTTATTATTATGCTCTTCTTGAGGAGGGCAGCAACATGTTCAAAATTAGAGAAAAAGTAAGAAATACAGTCATACCAGAAAAAATTAATATTAGATATTCAATAGTAGATTATAGAAGAGACAAATTGGTATGGGCACGTACGACGAATGCAAGAAGAAAGGTTACCCAGAAAAATATTTGAATGGTACCTACATGGAAGAAGAAGGAAAGGAAGAGCTCGAAATTCGTAGATGCAAGAAATAAGAACTGGAATGAGAAGAAGAGGACTGGAGGACATGGAGTGGATGCATAAAGACGAGTGGAGAAGGTAAATAAAACTTCATCATCATCATCATCATCATCATCATCATCATCATCATCATCATCATAGTACATTCACGAATTTAGGCCATTTGTTGACCTGTTTCGGCCTCAAGAGAAACACCATCCAAAAGTCTTTTGAGTGGACGTCCTGGGGGGGGGGAAATAAAACTTTAGGCACAAAAATGTGTAAACATTATAAAACTGTATATCAATAAAAATTATTATAATTATTATTTTTATGTAATATTCTCCATTCACCTGTGTATTTACCGCTCTTGGATGCAAAGTACTTAAACTAGTGGAGTTGGTTTGGAACGCGTGGAATCATGGGAGTAGTTTGTAATAATAAGTTTGTGAACGTTTGTGTTAAAGATGGCAGCGTGTAATTTCTTTTAATTAAGAACAAAGCAGAATTAGTTGTTTCTTTATGGAGTTTTTGTTTACTAACTGCTGTAATTACAGAGTTTCCTGCCTGCAAGTGTTTCTTGCTCCCCTAACTTATATTAGCTCGCGTTACAAAGCGAAATCGATACCAGCTTCCCGCATTCTCATGAGCTACAGAGTGATCTATCCTGTGTGCTCTTTTTAGCGAGGATAGGCACCGGGATGAGTTGTAAGTAATGCCATGAGACATTTCCAATTTATCTAGAGGGTTTGGAAATCAAGAGTGACATTTATTAGGACTATTTAACGAATACAATTAAGCTGTTTACTCACAAATCATTATTTAAATATAGTTATTTTTAAATATTTATCTATTTAATGTAAACGGCGATGTTTGAAAATAAATGAGAAATGTTTGGTTATGTTTCATTTGTTCAACACTGCAACTTGATCATATTAGTTATTGCTAAATAGGATCGCAATATTTGAGAATGAAGTACTTAGGAAAAATTTTGGATCAAAGAGAGATGAACATACAGGTGAATGGAGAAGACTACATAACAGTGAACTACATGGTCTTTATAGGAAGCCAGATATAATAAGAGCAATTAAGTCTCATAGACTGCGATGGGCAGGACATGTGGCAAGAATAGGGAATGAAGGACGTGCATGGAAGCTTGTTGTAGGAAAAACAGAGGGAAACGCCCAGTTGGTAGACCAAGAATGAAGTGCGAGAATAACATTAACTTTGATTGCAGAAAGTAGATTATACAGGGAATGATTGGAAAACATTAGCTCAGGACAGGGATGTATGGAGAGCTTATGTAAACCTACGGGGTCGATAATGCCAATGAGTAAGTAAGTATATTGTAAGAATGCACCCTAGTGGAGAAAAAATTAAACACATCAAACTGTATATTATAACCAACATTACAAGTTATTAATTTATTTTTTTTAGTAAACAACTCAGTAAAATCATTATTTAAAAACACAATTATTGAACATACAATTATCAAATGTGTAGTTCGAAGGAATCTGTTCATTATCTGCTATATTCAACGTATTTGTTAGAGAGTCAGTCACTGCAAAATAATGCTCTGACCTGTTCAGAATATTAAAAAGGAGGAGCTTTCTTTATTTTGGTAATCAGAATTCGATAATTATCAAGGTGAAACACGACTGTTATTGGTTGTAAAACAAAACGTGATTGGTCATTGACTCTCATTTGGGACATCAGTTAAATATTCAAGTTAACTACACAAACACTGAATTTCTTTGGAAATGCACTACTAAACAAACAAACTGTAACTCGAAGATTCATAGCCGTGCGCACATAAGCTTTCCATATATCCATATTCCGAGCTGTTTTATAATAATTCCCTGTATAATTCACTTCCTAACTAACTTATGCCAGAGACTGTCAAACTATAACATCCTTCAAAAATAAACTAAAGAATTATTTAATAACAAACTAACTTATACACCTCACTGATAGTATTAATTAATTTAATTATTTATGAAAATAATATTAAGATTAACAAATATTTTATTTTGTTTTGTTTTAAATATTGTATAATCGTAAAATTAGTTTTCTATGTCTCATTATTTTTATTTGTTTTATATATACATTAGACAGGGACAATTTAATATGTCTTGCTTGTATACATTTTATTATTAGTTTTAGTCTTAATTATACTAACATTAACTGGTTGCATTATAGATCGTAATATAATAGATATTCTGATGTAATATATGTTTGTCCTGGTGAGTGGAAGAGAAAGCCACATGGCCTTAACTCCACCAGGCTAAATAAATCTAATCTAATCTAACTAACTCACTGACACTATCGAACACGTAGGTTCATGGCCGCGCGGACATAATATCTCCATACATACCTATCCTGAGCCAATGTTTTCCAATCATCCCTTGTATAATCTACTTCCCTCAAATCATTGATAATATTATTCTCCCACTTCATTCTTGGTCTATCAATTGGACACCAGCTGGGCGTTTTCTCTCTGGTTTTCCTACAAGAAGCTTCCAAGCACCTGTTTCATCCCCCATACGTGTCACATGTCCTGCCCATCGCAGTGTACAATACTTAACTGTTCTTGTTAAATCTGGCTTCCTATAAAGACCATGTAGCTCACTATTAATAAGTCTTCACTAGTCACCTGTCTGTTCATCTCTTTTTTGGCACAAAAATATTCCTAACACCTTTATTCTCAAATACTCGTAATCTTCTTTCCTCCCTTAGAGTAATTCACTTCTTTAATTAATGTTATTCTCCTACCTCATTCTTGCCTATCTAAACAAACTAACTGGAACTGGAAGATTCATACCCGTTCGGATATAAGCTTTCCATATATCCATATTCCGAGCCAACGTTTAATAATAATACCCTGTATCATTAAAACTAAATATATGGTCACACATAGAAATACATTACGAGTATATAATGAAAATGGACAGCTAATGGCAAATGACGGAAATTTTGAGGAAGTGGCTCAATTCAAATATCTACGAACAAAAATCAGAAACAGGGATAAGATGCACAAAGAAATGAAACATAGGCTCAATTCTAGAAATGCGTGCTGTTATGCAATACAGAAACTCTTGACGTCCCAACTCCTTTAAAAAAACGTTAAACTGAAAATATATAAAACTATTATTCTACCAGTTATATTATATGGATGCAAAACATGGGATCTTACTTTAAGGGAGGCAAGGAGATTATGAGTATTTGAGAATAAAGTTCTTATAAAAATATTTGGACCAAAGAGAGATGATCAGAGAGGTGAATGGAAAAGACTACATAACAGTGAACTATATGGTCTCTATAGGAAGGCAGATATAATAAGAACAGTTAAGTCTCATAGACTGCGATGGGCAGGACATCTGGCACGAATGGGGAATGAAAGACATGCATGGAGGCTTCTTGTAAGAAAACCAGAGGGAAAAACGACCAGTTGGTAGATCAAGAATGAGGTGGGAGAATAACATTAAATATGATTTGAGGGAAGTAGATTATATTGGCAATGATTGGAAAACATTAGCTCTGGATAGGGATTTATGGAGAGCTTATGTCCGCGCGGCCATGAATCTACGGGTTCGATAGTGCCAGTGAGTTAGTTACAGCTATTCTTAAATTTTCACTTCAGGTGAACTCCCACACCTAATGGTTTTAGAGGTCCAATTGTGAATTTAAACCAACTAGGGATACAATCAGACACACGCAAAATATTTCATCAACATAGGTCCAGTCGTTTAGGAGTTCAGTGACGCACACGCGTACAGAAGAATTACACATAAAATAATGGTTTACTATGTAAGATTGATGAAGTTTTGAATAACTTTATCAAACATATTTTAATGAAAACAACTCATTAGCAACATTCCTCTCAAATTCGGTAATAGTTTGCATAAAGAGGACATCACTCAGTTAATGAACATTACAGGGAAAGTTTCCTAACGAGCCAGGAAGAGTCTGGTTAAAAAACAAACTTCTATTTGCTGCGGGCTGCATCTCGCTGTCAATAGGAGCAGATGAATCTTTTCAAACTCGAGTAAAGAGAAAAAGCATTTCTGTGCCTCCAGTCACATTTTTTTTAACTCTCAAAAGTTTGTCCGTAATGGGAAAGCACAGGTTTCAGCATCCTTAACAAATCTCAAGTAACTCATCTCGAAAAACCATCAGCATCATGGATTACATCACTAAACCAACTGCGAGCTAAGTTCCAGTTGTACTGTAAACAAACTTGCATAAGGTATTACTCCGCCGACTCAGTCTATTGAGAGAACCGTGGTGCTACTTTTACCCGCCATATGACTGAATTGTGTGCAGAACTGTCATCGATAGAAACATAGTTTTTAGGCAACATCTTATTTTACGGGAAAATTACGCTGACTATTTAACTCATGTCGCAAATGGTAGTCAATGACCAATCACGTTTCAATTAATTCTGTTTTACACCAATGACAGTCGTGTTTCACCTAGCTCTTTATCGATTTCTCTTTATCAGCTCCTGCTTTTGTGATAAAGAAAGCTCCTCCTTTTTTAATATTATGAACAGGTTAGACCATTATTTTCTCCAACAAATACATTGAATATAGCAAATAATGAATAGATTCAGTGATTTTACTGAGTTGTTTATTCAAAATATAAATGATTAACCTATAATGTTGATTATAATAGTTTGATGTGTTTCATTATTTCTCCACTAGAGTGCATTCTTACAATATTGCGATCCTATTTGGCAATAAATAATATGATCGAGTTGCAGTTAATATACATAACCTCACATTTCTAATTTGTTTTCAAACATCGCCGTTTACATTAACTGTATACATATTTTAAAACACCGGTAACTATATTCAAATAATTATTTTTTAGTAAAGAGCTTAATTTTATTCGTTAAATAGTCCTAACAAAAGTCACTCTTGATTTCCAAATTCTCTAGATAAATTCACTCCTCACTTCGTGACTCGTGATTTTATCGATAATTTGGAAATCACTCGTGGCATTACTTATGAATACAAGGTAGGATAATTGTTATCTTAATATTTCTTGTTCTGATCATCGCTGTGGTCTCGACGTAGCGTGCTGCCTTGTCACGCAGCGGGCCCGGGTTCGATTCCCGGTCGGGACAAGTTTCCTGGGTGAGGTTTTTTTCCGGGTTTTTCCTCACGTATAAGACAAATATCAGGAAACGTTAAGGCCCAAACGGTCCCCGAACATCATCTGACCATCATATCCATCTTATATTAAGTTTAGGATTAAGGTGTCTCCTGGCGCACAACTATCATCATCACTCAACATGTCATCGCGGCACCGTAGTCCTGCCTTCCAGACGCCCCTACCTCATAAGTGGGTTACAATTGCAGGAGAATTCACTAGAAATGTCGAAATAACAACCTGGGACTTGGAATAAAAAATATTTTTTTGCTCTTTCATTGTTATCGTATATTTTGTAACTTACGCCTATTATGTATTACTGGCTGATTATTACAGGCGTTGCCCGGCTTTTTTTAGGTAATCTCCTGCAACCAGAAAAACATTGGAATGGTGTCCACCTGGAAGAAGAAGGAAAGGAAAACCTCGAAACGCGTGGATGCAAGAAACAAGAACTGGAATGAGAACAAGAGGACTGGAGGACATGGAGTGGATGGATAGAGACGAGTGGAGAAGAAAAATAAAACTTTAGTCACAGAAAGATTTGTAAACATTAAAACTATGTATATAAATAAATAAATTAAAGTAAGAGTCCAAGTTTTGCATCCATATAATTGGAAGAATAACAGTTTTATATAATTTCGAATTTAATATTTTGTGGGGGTATTTGGGATGACAAATCCCTGTAATGTATAATAGCAAGCATTTCCAGATGGAACCTATTTCTCTCTTCATCTCATTCCTGTTTCTAATTATTGTTGCTAGGTATTTACATTCACGTAAAATGGTAAATTTTTAAAAATAAGGATTGAAACTAAGGTATTTTCTTGCTGTACAGTTGGTGTATTTCTCTCTAAATTCACATTGTTTTGTTTCTACACACTCTTTTGTTTTTATAGCTCTGTTTTGTTTCGCTGCTATACATAGCTCTTCTCGCTGGGTCATACACCGACGTTTCTCTCAAAGTTGGACATTTTAAGGAACGCCATAACAAGGAAAACTTCCACTCCATTTAAAACCTTCTTGAAACTCCAGGGGTGTACACATGTTGCCAAGAAATTCAAATTTACTACATCAATATATCTATATAGTAAAAGCTCCTTATTCGCGGGGGATATGTTCAGCAAATATGTTGTGAATACAGAAATCGCCAAAATGGAATGATAATTTATATGGGTATATTGGTGGCATGTTGAAAGGTTACAAAATAAAATAGAAATTATCATAAGTAATGCCACGAGTGATTTCTAAATTATCGATAAATTCACGAATCACGAAGTGTGGAGTGAATTTATCTAGAGAATTTAGAAATCAAGAGTGGCATTTGTTAGGACTATTTAACGAATAAAATTAAGCTGTATACTCACAAATCATTATTTAAATATAGTTATTTTAAAATATTTATATATTTAATGTAAACGGCGATGTTTGAAAACAAATGAGAAACGATTGGTACGCTTCATTTTGTTCATCACTGCAACCATATCATATTATTTATTGCCAAAGGAACGCAATATTGTAGGAATTCACTCTAGTGGAGAAAAAATGAATCACATCAAACTGTATATTAATTCATTTCTGATGTCGTATGATGTAAATATGACAATCATATTTTTCTCGATTGTTATTACCTGGGAAAAAATACATTTAAGTAAGTGCAAACAGTGGTTTCCCTTTCTGGTGGTATAATCAATTGTTACAAATGTTTTTATATTAACTCCTGCATGCGCTATGTGTTGACATTCATGCACTATATATACAATCTGGTAGCCGTATTTCTTAGAGATCAGTCACTGCAAAATAATGCTATGGCCTATTCAAAATATTAAAAAGGAGGTGCTTTGTTTATTATGATAAACATTAGTTGGTAAATTCTAGGCGAAACACGACTGTGATTGGTTGCAAATCAAAAATCATTGAAATGTGATTGGTCATTGACTCCCATTTGGGGCATGAGTTAAATAGTCAAAATAAAATCAATTAATGAGTGATTTTGAACAATTTCTATTAAGTATTACTCACAGGCTTAGGCAAGGGCTTAAAAACTTAATCATGTTTTCCTGTTTTGCCGTTTTTATAAGGTATTTTAATTCTGATTGATATTTAACTGTGAATTCTGCGATAGAATTCCTCATTTTGTCTTCTGATTTCTTGATTTATTAACATTGAAACAGCGTGATGTAGAAGCAAACGACTCGCCAATGCGTAAACGGTCTAGCATTTATATTTCTACTTTAGGGGGCAACACTACTTTTTCCGCTTCGGAACTAACTTTGTTTCCTTTTAGTCGACATTATAAATTGGAAACAAAGCAGAAGAGACACGTGTTATCCAATCAAAATTATTACAACGACTGCAAGTTGAAACAATAAAACAGTGATAATGGGGAGGGCGGCAATTATCAACGGACATAGCGGAACTTGAAATACTGCGGCGGTGGCTTTTAACAACGAACTTAAGTTTAGTGACAATAAGGTTTGTTTTACTTTGATATTAATTTGTCAATTTGGATTGAATCGCTCTTTGTAAAAGCCGCCTTGACACTTGCCTGCAGTAAAAAAAAGTTGCAGATGCATTAATAAAGGATATTAATCCTTCTAATATATAGACTGGATCAGCGAATAAAGAAAATTTAACCGCGAATACAGAAACTTTTTCTCAATTTTTTAACCCGCGAATAAGGGAACTGTGAATAAGGAGCTTTTATTGTGCGTTGTACACGCAACCCTTTAATAATATTTCAAATTGCATGAAGTCTTTGAATGAATGAATGAATGAATGGCTGGAGAAAGACGCATCAAGAAATACAAATCCGTCATGCAGGGATTGCTTAAACTAAGAGAACTCCTGAGCAAGACGTATTTATGGTCACATTTTGTAGGTTTCATTCATTACATTTTGGCTTAACAACCCGTGTCGAGTCACAGCCTCCCAAAGATCTCTCTATTCCTGGCGACACTAGACTAATTTTGAATCTTAAGTCTTTGGATATCTTCCAGAACTCTATCCAACCACCTGGCAGGCATGTAATATAAAGCTGTTAATAACCACGCTCTGCTACCAATTGCACCACCACCACCACCACTACTACTTCACTAAAGTAAGATCCACGAGAACAGAAGAAAATGAAAATAGTAACTACATAAACTATTTAGACTTAACAGTTTCCAAAAAAAAAAATACTAAAAAAAGTCTAGGCATATGCATATACAGAAAACCAACAAGTAACACAATAACTATACGCCAAAAACCAAGACATCCCGTACAACAGAAAATGAGTACCTTCATCAGCCTAATCAACAGAATGTCAAACTACAAAAATAACTAAATTATATAAAATCCCTAGCACATAACAATGGATACAAAGAAGAAATGATCAACAAATTGGTCAGAAAACAAAGAAGAATCAACCTAATAAATATAGCAAAACTAGAATAAGAATGTAACACAAATATAAACTACACTAACTTATACGGGAGATGAAACGACCAGACAAGCCAATTCGATCAGTACACAAGATACGAATATCAAAATCGCCTTTAAAACTAATAACAAACTCAACAACATCATATCCAACAAAATAGAAGCAACAAATAAACATGAAAATAAAGGTGTTTATAAACTAATGTGCAGTAATAGCGAAAAGTTCTACATAGCAAAACAACAAGAAATGTCAACACAATATATTCTGAACGCTTCAAAAATTTGATTAATAATTTTGCCAAACACATACTACAAACGGGTCCAGTTCGATAAAATCGATAATACTATGTCAGTACTACACAGAGTATAACAACAAAAGGATCAGTATCCTTGAAGATATAGAGATTCTAAAAAGAAGTAAAGAATACAGACCTACTCAATGAGAACACACCTGCAGACATAAAATCGTTGTACAACAACATCAGTATACGAGTTAAAATGCAGAAGAAGAAACACTGTTTTTGAAAGGCCTCCATATTGGAACTATTTAATAATTTAGTTGAGGACGACTGACTTACCAGGTACCAATTGTATATTTAAGAGCTCTTATTATTAATTGGGGTCACGCCGTAGCGTAGTGGTTAAGGCACTGCGCTACAAGCCGGAAGGTCGAGGGTTCAAGTCCCGGTGGGGTCAGGATTTTTAAACTGACCCAAACCTTCTGGCGGCACTATGGCCCTGGGGTCGACTCAGCCTCTAACGGAAATGAGTACCAGACGCTTGTTCTGGGGGTAAAGGCGGCCTGTGCTACCTTCTTCTGCATCCGTCGATATGGCTCAATCTTCACTTTGTAGTGGATGAACCTACGAAGTTTCAATAGATTCGCAATCTCTGGGCCATCCCTCAGAGTGACCACAAACATGGGTAATGGATTCTTGGTCTTTCCGGATGTCAAATTGACAACCTTTAAGGCCTCGAATCCATTGGCCTTCAAGTCACTCCGAATATAGGATGGCTCAATGATGTGATCTATTCCTTTTACAACTACTCTTCTTGTTGCAGCTTTTCGTTTTTCTTCTTTCTTGTAAGGGATGTTGTTTTTCTTGAGCAGTAGCTGGTACTTTTTGTAGGCTGAAACTAAATTCAGCCTAACCCTTGTACCGAACCTGGTGTTCTTCCAAATGAATGCGTGAGGTTCGGATTTGAAGAATTCCTCATTCACTGCTGCCAGTAGATATGGCGAATTACTCATTTCTCGTGTCAGATATTTAAATATGGCGGACCGCAGTGAAAACGAATCTACGCATAACTGTTATTATTAGGTATATTGTATAACACTGGTCGACAAGAAACTTGATTAGTGAATCTAGTGCATCTTTTCATGCTGAAATCAGAAATTTAGTCAGAATTTTTCCATCAGGCACAGTTGTTTTTGTGACAGCTACTTTTTAAAATCTTATTTTAGCATTCACTTTGACCTTTCATAGGAACCTTTACTCTATATTTAGCGATTTTATTCAAGTTGTATTCAAGGAAATTAAATATAATGCCATGCTGAAGCATCAAAAGACAAGACTGCTCAGGTTCATTCATGTTTTGACATGCTCAGACCGGTTAATCTGGCATTGTGATGTGTCAGTCTCACTACGTTAAAAAATAATGGCCTCAACGTGAATCTCTTATCCCTGGCCAGAAAAATGTGTCACATGTCCCTTTTGTGAATCCTGAAAAAAAATTTACCTCCATTGCATATTAAATTAGGAGTATGGATAAAGTTATGGATAAACTTTCTGAAGGATTCTTGTACTGGAAATCGAAAATGTTCCCAAAATCAGTGAGGCTAAACTGAAAGAAGGAATTTTTTGGACCACACATATGATCATTAATGGCTGATGAACATTCTGAGGACTGTTAAATCCACTTGAAAAAGCAGCCTGGCAGTCTTTAAAAAATACATGTTGCAATTTTCTTGGAAACCATAAAGCAGAAAAATATCGTGTCCTAGTGGCTGATCTTCTGGATTCTAATAAAGCAACATGTACCGGTATATAAAAATTCACTCCCTGGACTCTCACTTAGACTTCTTTCCGGAAATTCTTGGGCCTGTCAGCGATGAGCACGGTGAGCATTATCATCAGCAAATTTCTACAATGGAAAACTGGTACCAAAGGCAAGTGGAGTTCTAATATGCTGGCTGACTACTGTTGGACCAAGAAGAGAGATGTTTCAGATGCAAAATATGCCCGAACATCACTATCTACTACTTTCTAGGTAAGTCAGAATGAGTAGTATTACAAAAAAATTCAAATAAATATCATACAAAACTCCTGCCTGATCGGGAAAAACTGAAATTATATTAGAATTCAGCATGAAAAATACTTACAGAATACATTATTTTTATTCTTGTGAAAAAAAAAGTTCATTTTTGTAGACCAGTGTAATTGGACACACATTTAAGGAATTTCTACTCATTATTTTTCTTGTGTTTTATTAAAAACATCAAATAAATTAAATCAATTGACGTATCCTATATGATACATTGTAAATTTAAGGATTAAGGTCAAACAGTCTCGCACTAACCCTTATATATATATATATATATATATAATTCTTCTGTACATGTGTATGTCAATGAACTCATCCTAAACGACTGGATCGATTTTGATGATTTTTTGTGTGTGTTTGAGTGGGTCCCTGCATGATTCAGATTCACAATTGGACCCTCTAAAATCATTAGGTGTAGGCGTTTACCAGAAGTGAAAATTTAAAAATCACTCTAGCGGCCACAATTTTCGATGTTTAACAACGGAACTCAGTATATCGTATTAAAATAAACCGAGGTAAGTATTATCCAAATATGAGTGAAATCTGACAATTACAAGTGGAGGCTTACCTGAAATCCGAAATTAAAATCTGACTAGCAACGGCCATGTTTTGGTTCGTCTCAGCGTATACCATACAATTTAATTAACATTTAGTATGTCATTTATTTAGGCGTAGGAACGCACCCCGGGTATTAGCTAGTTTTTATACATAAAGAAGATTAAATGTTATAAAACAATAGGAGTTTTGTCGCCCCTAGAAGCAAGTGGACAGCCCTGATAAATGGCACCACGACCCTTGCGGTGGGGCTTCTCTCCCTTTGTGAATTTATATCCTCATTTCAACACTCCCCCCTCTTATATTCTAGAGAAAAATACAATATTCTCAGCAGTGTGGCCAACCCTGCGACTTCATATAATCCCGGTATTAAAATTCTGCAGGATGTACAACATCCCATGGCTTTGTGTCCATTTAATTTAATGGATTCCATTTCCTCTCTTCACCTCTCCAAGACTTAGCAATGCTTTATACCTAGATTATCTAAGTTAGAAATTGTACCAGAAATCTGTACAATAATACACTTTATGAACTATATTTTCAAAAAGTCCGTCACACAGGAACTGCGTCAACTAAAATATTTATTCTACAAATAGAATTTATCTCTTTGCTCGTTTACTGAATATACATTTCTTTATAATACTGTGAAATGCAGGGCTATGTAGCAGTGATCCATGACTACAACAACGCCCTATCATTTCATTAGACTATACAGAGAGGCCAAATAAATTTACAAACATAAGGAATTTCAATAGAAAAGAAGAAGGGATATAACTGGATAAAGCCTGGTATCACACGTTAGACAATATTCGTGTAAACGAAGAGACAGTTCCGAACCAATCGCATGTTAGATTGACGACGACTAGCCAATCCGCTTCGACTTCATCGAGCATCCTGCAACCATCACAAGTTAAAAATACCAGTTTCCAGTAGTCTACCGCTCATTCGCAGTGGAGCCAAACCTCAAAATTGAAATATATGAGTTAGTGATACGTGACGATTGTTGTTACGATATATTATACAGGGTATTTCAGAATAACTACTACATTCTTCGGGTTTCTAGAGGCGATTAATTAGATAAAGTCTTCATAAGAAAGCGATGTCCGGAAACGTGCCATTTGGATGTAAAATAAATTTGTAGATCGAAACACAGTGGACTGACATCGTGTGTCTTGTGTTTCAGAATAAGTATTACAGACTTCTAGAGGTTGTACTACACCTGTCGAGTCGGAGGAAGATCTTGCACGAATTCTGGCGACAGCAGAAATTACTGAGCACTAATAATAGGGGTATATTAACATAAACATAAAAATAATAATACAAATTATTGACTGAACAAATCACCAGGTCTTGTGGGACGTGTGTATGAAAACACGCGTCGCAGGTACACTTTGTGCAACAAACAACAGGGTCGCCACGTGGAACCACACTTGTATACAACCCCTAGAAGTCTGTAATACTTATTCTGAAACACAAGACACACGATATCAGCCCATTGTGTTCTGATCTTCAAACCTATTTTATATCGAAATATTACGTTTCCGGACATGAGTTCATTACCAAAACTTTATCTATTAAGTTCCCTCTACAACCCCTAGAGGTCTGTAATACTTATTGTGAATCACCTTGTATAATTAAATTTATTAAATTTGTAAAAAAAGATCATTACCAGAATACTTATTTAGAATACATTTCAAGGTAGTATATTGACTTAGGCTTTCACGGCCGGAGTTACTATGATGATCTTGCAGAAGATTTCCGGGCTGTTGGCCGTGGTCTTGAGGCTTGTAGTCCCCAACGTTTCGCCAGAGACTGCGTCCGGCATCCTCAAGGGTTGTCTTGAGACTGGCAATTTTGTCGACTACCTGCTGTATTTATACATGTATCCGCGATACATGTCGCGGATACATGTATAAATACAGCAGGTAGTCGACAAAATTGCCAGTCTCAAGACAACCCTTGAGGATGCCGGACGCAGTCTCTGGCGAAACGTTGGGGACTACAAGCCTCAAGACCACGGCCAACAGCCCGGAAATCTTCTGCGAGATCATCATTTCAAGGTAGGTTTCAGCACGCGCTTCCCTTGTTAGGGCATCTTGAGAACTGTAGGGAAGATGGATGATGATAGTTATTTTTTGCGCGATAGCGCGTTTTGTCATACTTACAGCAATGACGACCATGATTGAAAGTTTAACTTACTACATTTCGGGGTTGCCAACCTAAATAACTATACTGTAATATTATATATTACAAACCTCGTGTGGGAAGTAAAACCACTGCCCTTTATGTAAACTACATACAATGTATATACAAAAATATATCTAAAATGTAGTGTTAATATAGGCCTACATTACACGAAGCAAGTCACAGAATTTTCAAATGAACTGAACTCTATTTGAAACAATATAAAACAATAAATACGTACTTGCCGCCATTTTATGACTGATTAATGTCACGTACTTCTGTTGTTTCAACTGATAAACATTGCACACACTGTTAACGTTAGTCAGTTGTTAATAATGAACGCAAATATTTCCAATAAAGATATTATTTTACTATTATTTATTATTTTAAAAACACCGCGCAAAAAATAATGTACAACGCACATTTTTGAAGTGTTTTACAGAATCTCGGAAATTAAAAATCTCGGTATCGGTCGTTTTTTTTATTTAATTTTCCTCGCTTTTGTAAAAAAACACTCCCCAACCTCGCATTGCAATATGCTATTTAAAAATATTTCACGAGAACAATCTCAATTGTCACATAACTTACGAAGTACGTAAGTAAATGTTATTAAAACCTACGTTAGAGTTGAGCAGGAGTGTTTAAAGCCGGAGATTGTATTGCAATCAATAGTTAAGAGGGCCGTGTGAAGTTAGTTAATCCAACAGCCACTTTGACACAAGCGCAACCAATTAACCCGCGGTTTTGGAGTCACTTTGCTCAAAGAGACGTCACAATGTCGCCCTCTCCATCATTAGCACTTGCACGTTATTATCAAAATATTATCAAACAATTCACCTCCTCATACTAAATTATATACTAGCAACCATATTTACAAACTGCAGTAATAATAATAATAATAATAATAATAATAATAATAATAATAATAATAATAATAATAAGTCTACCGCTGTGGTCTCGGGGTAGCGTGCTGCCTTGTCACGCAGCGGGCCCGGGTTCGATCCCCGGTCGGGACAGTTTTTCTGGGTGAGGTTTTTATCGGGGTTTTTCCTCACCTGTAAGACAAATGTTAGGAAAACTTTAAGGCCCAAACGGTCCCCGAAATCATATGGCCATCGCAATCATCATCATTCATATTCATCTTAGGTTAAGCTTAGGATTAGGGACTCTCCTGGCGCACCATTATCATCACCCTTCATATCATCGGGGCAACGTAACCCCGCCTTCCAGGCGCCCCAAACTCAGAAGTGGGCTACAAGTACGCCATGCCAGGAGAGAAACCAGGAATGTCGAAAGACAAACCTGGGGCATTTGAAAAAAAATATTTATATACATATGTTCAATGTTTACACATCTTTCTGTGCCTAAAGTTTTATTTTCCTTCTCCACTCGTCTCTATCCACTCCATGTCCTCAAAGTCCTCTTGTTCTCATTCCAGTTCTTATTTCTTGCATTTGGAATATCAAGGTCTTCCTCTCCTTCTTTTTCCAGGTAGACATCATTCCAATGTTTTTCTGGGCAACCATTCTTCATGCATTCGCCGTACATACCCATAAAATAGATACCGGTAATAGTTTAAAAAAAACTAAACAACACGCTTTATTAGAAAACCGAACTAAAAAATGAAAAATAATCTTAATTTCCAACACACTTGGGATAAAATTAAAGTGGTCAAGAAAAAATCATCTCCAACACATATAGAATTAAACTAGAGTGATCTATAAAAAATAATTTTACCATCAAAAGCGTGGGGTGCTTTTTATGATTTTTACGTTTTCTTCTTACAGACATTACTTTTACCAATATCTGTTTATTATCAAATATATTAATTGATAAAGAGCACCACGCGCTTTTGATGGTAAAATTATTTATTTTTTGTAGATAACTCTAGTTTTATTCTAGGTGTGTTGGAGATGATTTTTTTGTTGACCACTTTAATTTTATCCCAAGCATGTTGGAAACTAAAATTATTTTTCATTTTTAACTCGGTTTTCTAATAAAGCGTGTTATCTTAGTTTTTTAAACTATTAATTTTTTAGTTTTGTTTTCTAAAAATGTAAATATCTTTAAATTCCATACTATTATAATATGAGCTAAAAGTAAAACTCTTCTAAAAAGATCATCCGGGCCGGATTTGAACCAGCGACCTATGGATTACTGAAATTATATACCATTACAGTCCACCACTCTACCAACTGAGCTACCACAACGATACACTAAAAAGTCGATACGTCCGCAAACTATTATACCGGTCTTTATTTTTTTGATGTCCCGATGATTCTGGCCAGGATCTTTAAAAAAATTATGAAATTATTGTATTGCCATTGGTCCTTTACAAGTATACAAAGTTTCAAGTCGATCCAATGTTTTTCAGTGGGTGAAAATCTTGTTGAAAGATTCCGTTATATAGATAGATACATGTCAAGCTAATATAAAGCGTCTAATTAATTGCTTGTATCTGATATAATCTACTATTAAATGATTATCTAATATTCGTTTTTTCTCGCATGACTTTATTTCTTTTTTACACGCTTTATATTAGCTTGACCTGTATCTATCTATGTATGTAACGGAATATTTTAACGCGATTTTCACCCACTTAAAATCATTGGATCGACTTGAAACTTTATATACTTGTAAAGGACCCGTGACAATACAATAATTTCATTTTTTTTTTCTAAAATCCTGGCCAGAATCATCAGAAAATAAAAAAAGTGTCTTTGTATCTATGTAACGGTATCCTTGAACACGATTTTCACCCACTTAGAAACATTGCATCGACTTTAAACTTTGTATACTTGTAAAGGACCCGTGGCAATACAATACTTTCATATTTATTTTCTAAAATCCTGGCCAGAATCATCAGAAAATAAAAAAGTGTCTTTGTATCTATGTAACGGAATCTTTGAACACGATTTTCACCCACTTAGAAACATTGGATGGACTTGAAACTCTATATACTTGTAAAGGACCCGTGACAATACAATAATTTCATATTTTGTTTCTAAAATCCTGGCCAGAATCATCAGAAAAAAAAATGAAAACTGGTATAATAGGTTGCGGACTTGTCAACTTTTTAGTCAATCGTTGTAACAGCTCAGTTGGTAGAGCGGTGAACTCTAGTAGTATATAATTTCAGTAATCCATAGGTCGCTGATTCAAATCCGGCTGGGAGGATTTTTTTAGAAGAGCTCATACTACAAAGTATCGGATTTAAAGATATTTACATTTTTATCTTATTCTGTAAAATATTAAAAGTAAAACATAAAACATAAATAATAGTTTTAAAAAACTAAAACAACACGCTTTATTAGAAAACCGAACTAAAAAATGAAAAATAATTTTAATTTCCGACAGGCTTGCGATAACATTAAAGTGGTCATCAAAAAAAATCATCTCCAAGACATATAGAATAAAACTAGAGTTATCAACAAGAAGAAAATAATTTTACCATCAAAAGCGTGGGGTGCTTTTAATGATTTTTACATTTTCTTCTTAGAGACTTTACTTTTATCAATATCTGTTTATCATCAAATATATTAATTGATATAGAGCGCTCCACGCTTTTGATGGTAAAATTATTTTCTTTTTGTTGATAACTCTAGTTTTATTCTATATGTGTTGGAGATGATTTTTTTGTTGACCACTTTAATTTTATCCCAAGCGTGTTGGAAATTAAAATTATTTTTCATTTTTTAGTTCGGTTTTCTAATATAGCGTGTTGTTTTAGTTTTTTAAAACTATTATTTCTTTTTTTTGTAATTCTAAACATGTTGCTGGTCTCCTCAATAAATACATTTTTGTTATTGAATTTCCAAACGTCGGCTCTATATGTGACAGTAGTTCTCACTATTGAATTATATATTTGTAACTTCTTTTTTTCTGCTGGTTATACATATGTTCCACAGGACACCATTGGTCTTGTTGCTCTACCTTTATGCTTTATGCTCTTTATCTACTTTTACTCCCAGATACTCAAATTCTTCACATCCTCTAATATACCTCTTCTGATCTTCTAATATATATATATATATATATATATATATTTTCAAATGCCCCAGGTTTGTCTTTCGACATTCCTTGTTTCTCTCCTGGCATGGCGTACTTGTAACCCACTTCTGACGTTGGGGAGCCTGGAAGGCGGGTTTACGTTGCCCCGATGATATAATGGGTGATGATGATGATAATGGTGCTCCAGGAGAGTCCCTAATTCTAAGCTTAACCTAATATGAATATGAATGATGATGATTGCGGTGGCCATATGATTTCGGGGACCGTTTGGGCCTTGAAGTTTTCCTAACATTTGTCTTACAGGTGAGGAAAAACCCCGATAAAAACCTCACCCAGAAAAACTGTCCCGACCAGGGATCGAACCCGGGCCCGCTGCGTGACAAGGCAGTACGCTACCCCAGCGGTGGACAAGATCTTCTAATATTAAATCTTCTGTTTCTGCTCCACATCCCATATAAAATGTGTTTTTTCCCCCTAAATTTATTTTCAAACCCCAGTTTTCGTATTCGTCCAAAATAGCCTTCTAGCAATTACAGTATTTCTTACTTCTTCACTTAGTTGAAACCGACTGGCCCATCTTCGTCTAGAAGACGCTGTAACTGAAGCTCTCTTCCCGCTGCGGTAGAGGAAAGATCGTTGCGAATGAGTCCTATGAACTAAAAACGTATATCTTGCTCTGCCGTCATTCTCTCGCGAGTTGTGATGAAAGTAATCAATACAGGGGAAGAGTTCTAAATTATGTTTGTTTAATAACATTCTAAGAGATGTTCAAATAAACTAAAATCTACATTTATAAACTAATAGTAAAAAGTTTATTGACTTATGGAGCAGAAACGACGAATAAAAGTGCGAAATTAAAGTCAAAATTACAAACTACAGAAATTGAATTTTAAAAATATATGCACGATGCTCTAAAATAGACAGCTTCAGAAACAGTATTATCCGAGAAACAATTAACTTTAACGAAACAATTGAATAGTTAGCTCAAAAAAGATCTATCTCAAACTGCTACTTGACTAACTTCTTCCGCCATTTTGGTACATATAAATAACAATTCGATTGAATGCGAACTTAAAAAAAATAAATAAAACTGGCCTGATAGAGAGAAGGGATAGTTTTAAATAGTCTGTCGTGATATTTTCCGGATAGAAGACTAATCTACTGGCAACTGAACTGTCAAATTTTTTAGTTAGATCTCTTTTAGGGCCAACTATTCAATCATACAATTTGGGGTAATAAACAATTAATATATAAAACTATTATTCTACCAGTTATATTATTATGGATGCGAAACACGGATTCTTACTTTAAGGTAGGAAAGGAGATTACAAGTATTTGAGAATAAAGTACTTAGGAACATTTTTGGACCAACGAGAGATGAACAGACAGGTGAATGGAGAAGACTGCATAACAATGAACTATATGGTCTTTATAGGAAGCCTGATATAATAAGAAGAGTTAAGTCTCGTAGACTGCGATGGGCAGGACATGTTGCACGTATGGGGAATTAAAGACTTGCATGGAAGCTTCTTGTAGGAAATCCAGAGGGAAAACGCCCAGTTGGTAGACCAAGAATGAGGTGGGAGAATAACATTAACTATGATTTGAGGGAAGTAGATTATACAGGGAATGATTGGAAAGCATTAGCTCAGGATAGGGATGTATGGAGAGCTTATGTCCGCGCGGCCATGAAAATACGGGAACGATAGTGCTAGTGAGTAAGTAAGTAAGTAAGTAAACAATTACTATGGGTTGGACACGTGAAGAGGACGAATGAAAATAGATTTCCAGTTAGCAGTTGGGAGTGGGTTTGAAAAGAAGAGAGAGACCTAACAAGACACTGATAGAAACAATTATGTTTTTCTTGAAGAACAGGGGACAGTAGGATGGTGACAGGAAGGATAGAGATGAATGGAGGAAGGGCATCAAAATGTAATACTGGGAACAGGAAGAAGTTGTATACATTTAAAATATGTTGGATAAATAAATATTTATCTTGGGCGATTAATACATTATATCTGAATTCATTGAAGCGTGGCGTGGGTTTGGATAAGTTGTGGTACTGCAGAGACCTCTGGTGACACGAAACTGCATTAAGCACTCACTCGGTTCTAATTCCGGCTGAGTAATCTGTGATGGACTGCAGTCAACAGTCAGAGATAACAACCAAGTGAAGGATTACTTAACACTTTGTCAACCCCTACATTCCGCCCTTCATTTATTCTCTTATATCACTCTACCTTTTTCTTTTTCAGTAGACACAATTGAACAGCTATGACTGGAGCGAGGAATTATACGGAATGTCAAGTTTTAAAACAGTACCGAGACAAAGTATCTTTATATTTTACGATGTGTACAGTCAAATAAACTAAAAATGTATCATATTTCATAATATTTTGGGAAAAATTTCAAATTTTTAGCGGGAATTTCATACAACTAACTGGCCACTAACTGGCACTATCGAACACGTAGGTTCATGGCCGCGTGGACAAAATCTCTCAATACATCCCTATCGTGAGCTAATGTTTTCCAATCATTCCCTGAATAATCTACTTCCCTCAAATCTTGGTTAATGTTATTCTCCCACCTCATTCTTGGTCTGCCAACTAGGCTTTCTCCCTCTGGTTTTCCCACAAGAAGCTTCCAAGTACGTCTTTCATTCCCTATTCGTGCCACATGTTCTGCCCATCGTAGTCTACGAGACTTAACTGTTCTTATCATATCTGGCTTCCTATAATAACGATGTAGTTCACTATTATGCAGTTTCCTCCATTCACCTGCCTGTTCACCTCTCTTTGGTCCAAAAAATTTCCCAACAAGTTTATTGTCAAATACTCGTAATATCCTTTCCTCCCTCAAAGTAAGAGTCCATGTTTCACATCCATATGATATAACTGGTAGAATAACAGATTCCTTCATATATTTCAACTTTCATATTTTTAAAATAAAAGTTCTAGGAATTCGTTAAAAACATTTCTGAAGTGACTGCAGTTCACCAACTATTGATTTATAGAGGTAAAGTGTCATTGGGATAGTGGGATGTTGGTGCTCCCATATTTATAGACAATCGTCCAAATACGTCAGCCGGGTTATCAGCCCAGCATGATGGGCGCCTTTGCCCCCAGAACATGTATTTGGTACTCATTAGGACCTGAGTCAAACCTAGGGCCATGATGCCGGCAGAAGGTTTGGTCCAGCTGAGCATCATAACCCTATCGAGACTTGAATCCAGAACCTTCCGCCTTGTAGAGTGATTCCTCAAACTATGCTACAATCATATCGTTAACATTTCCCCAAATAATGAACATGATATTTTCTAGTGCGTCAGAATTAATTAAAATGCAAATATAGTGGAAAATCTTGATATCATGAGCTACATACAAAAAGTTTGCTTGCCTCATTTATGTGCCGGTACGTACACTTAGAAAAAACAACAAGAATGAGCGACTTCAAAATACAGAGTCCCTGTTATGGCCCATTGCGCATGCTTGAAAAGCTAAATATGTGGTTTACGAGGTAACGCACTGTCAAATGTTTTAAATACGCTGCATTCGGTTTTAATAGTCTTAAATAGTTAAAGAGCAGTGAAGGAGACATGTTTCTAGATATTTACGAGTGTTCGACAAATGCAGAATTACTCCAATTGCGACATTTAGAATAAAGTTCAATTCTCCTGCATAGCGTTAGAGTAAACAAGACAACCAGGATTTGGACGACTAGTATCCGACGTTCGAGTAGCGTAGATCGGTAAACCACTTATAAAAAATAAATATATATGAGAGCCAGGCTTCAAATCACTCGACAATTATTATTTGATGCTATTTAATTGTATTTCCGCAAAACAAATCTTATAACAGTTAATTTAAGCCATGTAATCTATGTCCACTTTACACTATATTAAGCAGTATTCTGCCTTCGAAACTATATAACACTGTTTAGCTACCGGTATAAATTTGTGTGGTTCAGTACCATGTTTTAATGACAATGCTATAAACTTATGTAATAAAATATAATGTAGCTTCATATGTTTATGTATTTATTTATTACGTATCCATCCATAGTAATTCTGCCCGAAGGTAGGTCCTTCACTGCAATCATAGCATTTTCATGCTATGCCTGCAGCTTTACTAGGGAATTGTGTAGGTGTGGTAGCTTCCCGTTGCTTTCCACACCGGTGAAGGATGATGGTGATGATGATGATAATGATAAGAATGATGATGATGATGGCCATATGATTTCGGGGACCGTTTGGGCCTTAAAGTTTTCCTGACATTTGTCTTACAGGTGAGGAAAAACCCCGATAAAAACCTCACCCAGAAAAACTGCCCCGACCGGGGATCGAACCCGGGCCCGCTGCGTGACAAGGCAGCACGCTACCTCGAGACCACAGCGGTGGACTTATAAGTGAGGAAAAAGTTTCACCCTTCAATTAAAATATTAAGTTTATATAGTTCACGTCCAGCATAATAATAGCCCATGATGATGAACAACAACATCAAGAATAATAATAATAATAATAATAATAATAATAATAATAATAATAATAATACAAATAATAGTAAAGCCAATGTGGATGAAGGGAATTCAAGACAAGAAGAAGAGAAATATGACAGAAGCAGACACGCAAGATCGGGAAGTGTGGAAGAAAAAAACATTGTATATTTTGGTTGGGGACACCTGTGTAAATAACAGAAACAATCCTGAAATAAAAAAAAATATATTAATAGTGATGCTTCAAAATACACTAGTGTCCAAGATTAAAGCAACAAACTGGTATTTCTCCTTCCTATGTCTAATTCACTATATATTAATATAAAACGTAATCATATGTCAGTACAGTCTTGTTCTGAACTGCAGATGGCATTCCGGCCATCTTACAACCATGCAAACGGTGACGTCAGTGCACCTATCAAACAGGGCACTGCAGTATAGTGTTTATTGCTTAGTCCAACATCAATGTTTGCTGTGTAAACATTTACTGCAGGTAGAGTATGGCACAGAGAAGCCGTCTAGAAGATTCTCTTCGTTGGAGGGTCATAGGAAGAATGGAAGCAGGTCAGAGTCAAGCTGATGTAGACAGATGGCTTAATGTGATTCGTTCTGTCGTTTCTCGGATGTGGCAACAGTTTTTAGAGTCCGAAAATGCATCCCGAAGGTCAGGGCAAGGACGGCCAAGAGTGACATCGGAAAGAGAGAACAGTTATTTGGCTCTAAGGACAAGACGGTACCGCCGTAGTACTGCACGACAAGTGGCATCTGACCTCACAGCATCCACTGGAACAGTTGTATCGAGGCAAATTGTGTACAGACGGCTTCGGCAGAGAGGCCTTTATTGTCGGAGACCTGCTGGATGTGTACCCCTGACGCGTATTCAGAGAAGAGACCGTCTAGAGTGGAGCCATCAACATGCCAACTGGACGATCGAACAGTGGGCCAATGTTCTCTTCACAGACGAGTCCAGATTTAGTCTTGAAAATGATTCTCGACGAATTCGCATCTGGAGAAAACCTGGAACACGATCTCGAGACTTAAACATTGTGGAAAGAGACGAATTTGGAGGTGGCTCAATAATGGTGTGGACAGTAATTCTGTTGACTACTCGAACACCTCTTCATGAAATTGTACAGGTACATCGACAAGGTTTAACTGCTGTCAGGTATCGTGACGAGATCTTGGTATCTCATGTGCGGTTGTTTCGCGGTGCTGTGGGCCCAGACTCCTTACTGATGGATGATAATGCTCGTCCTCATAGAGCAGAGGTGGTTGATGAGTTCCTGGAAACTGAATATATTGCACGCATGGATTGGCCTGCTCGCTCTCCCGATTTGAATCCTATAGAGCATGTCTGGGACGCACTAGGGAGACGAGTTGCTTCACGAACATCCACCAATCACTCACCAAGTTTTGCGAGTTGCTCTGCAGGAAGAATGGGCGTTATTGCCTCAAAATGAGATTGATGACATTATTCGCAGCATGCCACGCCGTTGTGAAACCTGTATTGTTGCCAGAGGTGTTCACACCCAATACTGAACACACTAACCTGTTTTCTGGATGTGTTTGATATTCACTAATTTTTTTAAAAAAAAGGGACATTTTGTTTTACTGGTATGCACGAATGTTGAAGTTGTTTACTTTCTTTATTCTTCTGGTTGTTTATACTTTCGTATCACTTGTTTATACTATTTTCAGGCAAAATAAACCCACAAACATGAAATTTCAGTTTGTTGCTTTAATTTTGGACACTAGTGTAGTTAGTTACTTTTCTTTTTCTTTAAGAGAGGCCATACAGAATAAAATAGAAAGCATTGTAACAATTAAAACATTTAACCTCATTCGGAAATCGAAGTTTTGTGAGACCTCTTGCATACGAAACAAGCCATAAAGCAATGAGGTAAGCGTTTGTTGGCTTGCTGTGCATAAATGATGCTCTTCACTGGAGGAAGGAGAACGTATTGTAGCTCTACTGTGCATTTAGTTTAGTTGTCTGAATTGCGCGTTAGAACTTGAAATAACGAAATCAAGAATCAGCTCATTTTTTTCTAGGTGTACATATAAATTTCAGAGAGCCTGTGTTTGTAAATATATGTAAAAAGTTAAGAAAATAGTAACTTCATAATATTTTTGTAACATAATTTTCTTATGTTTCACATTTTTTATTATGATTTCATATTTCGGTATAATTTTCTTCATAATAATTCCTCGCTCTAGTTATGACCAACAAACTTACTTACTGGCACTATCGAACCCGAAGGTTCATGGTCGGGAGGACATTATCCCTTGATATACTGAGCTTTTTAAATGATCTAACACCTTCACCACTCGTTGACAAAATGAATAATCCGGCAACCATATTACTACTGGGGAATTAACTGTCCCACCTTTGCCTTCCTCATTACATGTTGCCAATTTCAATTAACGTAATAGTTTGGCCATGTTTATACGGTAAATACTGAAAATAATTTAGTTGAGACTACATCTGAAAAATGACAGTTGTAGAAGATTGATAGCATTTCGTAAACAATATTCACTTAAAATCCTAAATGGGTTTTACCAACATAGATATATTCGTAGAATATATGGACGTATACTAAGTAAAATAGTTGATTTAGAATACAAGGATAAAGAAATGGAAGAACAATATGGTTTCAGAAGTGGTAGGTCATGCACAGATAATATATTTTCCATAATACAAATGATAGAAAAAAAGAGCTACTAACAGAGATATACATTTGCTTTTTGTCGATTTAACCAAGGCATATAATAGTATTCCTCAAAAAATGTTATGGGAAACTTTAGACAATTCTAATATTAAGAAAAAAATTATAAAAGCTATAACATCATTATACATAGGATCTATTTCGAAAATAAAAATTTGAAATCATATAACAGAGATATTTACTATTACAAAAGGTTTAAGGCAGGGTTGCAGTTTATCTCTAACTCTATTCAAAATTTATCTAGAGAGAGTACTAAGAGACTGGAGGAAAACAATTAAAAAAATGGGCATACCAATCCAAAATACACATGTATATTCACTAAATTTTGCAGATGACCTGGTATTAAGAGCACAAGACCACGATGACATTGAATATATGGCTAAAAAAACTAAAAGAAGAATATGAAAATGGGAACTTTATATAAACAGTGAAAAAACTAAATATCCGTCTATAGGAGAAGAAATAGAAAATATGAAATTCAACAATGGAGAAGAAGTAAAACCTAGTATTGAATGCACTTATTTAGGAACAAAATTAGACCATTCAGGCGATAACACACTGGAAATTAAAAATATAATCGCTCAAACAAAACAAGCAATAAATGCTCTAAACTCTGTTTGGTGGAGCAAAAATATTACAAAAAAAAAATAGAAAATTACAAATATATCAAACCATAATTCAGAGCATTTTACATATGGTGCTGAAGTCTGGCAAATTTCTACCAGGTAAACGAAAATAATTTTAAGTACATAAATGGATGTTTTAAGAAGATCAGCTGGAAAATCTAAAATGGATAGAATACAAAATAAAGAAATAAGGAAAATTGTGGGTGTACAAGAGGAGCCGGGCATCATAGACATTATAGAAAATAAAATATTTCAGTGGTATGACCATGTCAGAAGAATGCCTAAAACTGATATGGAATGGATCCCAATAGAAAGGAGGAAGAGAGGAAGACCGAAGAAAACTTGGATAGAAGGATTACAGGCAGAGGATTGGAGAAAGATCAATGGATGGACAGAGAGGAATGGCGTTTGATTTCCGGATGACGGCGGCAGCTGCCATGATACCGGATGATGATGATGAGATATATTCGTACATATATTTGGTACCAAGATACTTTTAATCTACAATCGATAATATATTTTGTAATAATTAAGACGCATTCAATATTGAAGACCCAGGATATATATATACTAGCTGGCCCGGCGAACGTCGTATCGCCTTTAAATATTTTTACGTTAATTTTTCCGATGTTTTAATAGTTATCTGCTATTCGGTGCGGAAACAAATCCAACAAATCAAAGATCATAAAAATCGGTCCAGCCGTTCTTGAGTTATAAATAGTGTAACTAATCCGACTGTGTTTTATATATATACGTCCCGGCCACGCGTTGCTGTGGCTAAGGTATACGTTAAATTATGTTGTAGTAAACTAAGTGAGAAATATAAATCAGAAAGTCTTTGTTTTACACAATTTTTTAGTTCTGGTACGTTAACTACACCCGGTATAAATATGAATGGTGGTTTATGTGGAAGTGGTTTTGTTGATTGAGATGAATTTATGTTGTCTGCATTCTCAGTATCATCCATAAGTGTATCATAAGGATTATATACATTTATTGCTGGCATATTTTGAGGAGGCTTGCTGATTTCATTATATTTTCGTTTTTTTCTACGAACTTGTTGGCAGATTGGATTCTCATCATCATCAAGAAGTCTCTGTATAGTAATATCATCTTGTGATATATTATAATCATCTTGTTTTTCATATAATTGAGGCATGGAGATTGTTTCTGTAATGTTAGGCATATTATTATAACTAACAGACTTACTTACAGTTCTGTTATTCCGTTCCTTAGGACCTTCATATGTTTTTAAATTGACATTCTTCTTAATTTTAAGATTTATGTCACATAGGCCTATACCAATTTGCGGAAATTCACTTGATATTTTATCATTCATGGTCTCTAGAACTGATTCGCCATATCGTTCAATGTACCTTCTCGGTCCAGTTAAATTTAAATTAAGTTGCTGTCTTTCATCCAGATTACTTAAAACTAATACTTACACACGGAATTAATATTATTATCAATATATTGAAAATAAAATAAACACAAAACACTTAAATTATGAAATAATCAATATTTGTAATTCAATTGAAATTCGCGGTTGTAACAAAAAGCACAGCCACCTGGTTAAATAATAAACCAATTACCTTACACGGCCATCTGTTAGAATCGTATGGAACTCACAATTATAACTCTTTGTTAAATAATAAACAAATAATGTGCAATAAAAATAATGCGACTATAAATTTAGTTATAAACTTCCCTAAGTCTCAAGTTGGATCAAACTGCACACAGTGTGCAATATTATATTAAAATCGGTTCAGTAGTTTAGGATTTCATCGCGGACAAACAACGTGACACGTAATTTATTTATATATATATATATATATATATATATATATATATATGTAATGAGAATGGATGGACCGACAAAATTGGCTATTAAGAATCGGACGATGTCTCGAGGTAGCGTGCTGCCTTGCACGCAGCGGGCCCGGGTTCGATCCCCGGTAGTTTTTCTGGGTGAGGTTTTTATCGGGGTTTTTCCTCACCTGTAAGACAAATGTCAGGAAAACTGTATGGCCCAAATAGTCCCCGAAATCATATGGTCATCATCATCATCATCATCACCCATCCTTCTCATTATCATCATCATCATCATCCACCGGTGTGGAAAGCAACGGGAAGTTACCACACCTACAATTCCATAGTAAAACTGCAAACATAGCATGAAAATCTATGATTGCAGTGAAAGACCTTCCTTCGGGCAGAATTACTATGGATAAAATATATACTAATATAATATATAATTGCGCAAGAATGTGAAGACAAGTAGTTTATGTTTGGAAAATTATTGAAGGAATACGATAATTGGGGTTTGATGATAAATTAAAAAAAACATTTTATGTGGGATGTGGAGCAGAAAACAAAGATTTAATATTAGGTCAGAAGGGGTATATTAGAGGATGTGAAGAATTTGAGTATCTGTGTGTAAAAGTAGATAAAGAGGATAAACAAAAAGTGATATTAAGAACAGAATAAATAAGGTAGAGCAATAACAGCAATGGTGAATGGAGTCTTATGGAATAGACACATAACCAGGAAAAATATGTTACAGATATATAATTCAACAGTGTCACATATGGAACTGGAGTTTGGAAATTCAAAGAATTTTATGTTGATGGAAATTGATTTCTTGAGGAGAGCACTAAGATGTTCAGATTTGGGGGAAAAAATAAATAAAGTCTTACAAGAAAAAAAATAATATTAAATATTCAATAGCAGATTATATAAGATACAAGCAATTAAATTGGTATGGGCATGTACGACAAATGAAAGAAAAGCATTGGAATGGTGTCCACCTGGAAGAAGAAAGAAAGGAAGGAAGGCCTCGAAACTCGTGGATGCAAGAAATAAGAACTGGAATGAGAACAAGAGGACTGGAGGACATGGAGTAGATGGATAGAGACAAGTGGAGAAGGAAAATAAAACTTCAGGCACAGGAAGATACGTAAACATTGAAAATCTGTATATAAATGTATTATTATTATTATTATTATTATTATTATCATTATCATCATTATTATTATCATTATTATTATTATTATTTTAATTATAAGAGTGGAATAGAAAATGAATGCAGTTTTAGTTGAGTGAGTGACCACTAACAGGCCTGTTGGATTGATCGAGTTTCCTGTTGGGAATAAACCGACTGAAGCATGATGCTGACCACATCATCTGGCTCTCAAGCCGGCGGTTTACTAAATGTGGAATCAACCTCCGGCGATTCCTCTGGGACCTCTGATGCTCTAGAGGCGAACCTTCGCTCTTCGTAGAGGCATCCGACATCACTTCCTTACCGTGTTGCCAACAATAACCACCTGTCTTGTGCCACTCATACATTTAAGTATTCACAGTTTTCAAATATAATCGAGGGTAAAATTAACTAACTGGCATTATGGAATGTGTAGGTTCAAGACTGCGCTCCTTACATCCCTATTCTGAGCTAATATTTTACAATTATCCGGTATCATGACAGCTGCCGTTCTCTTCCGGAAACCAAACACCATTCCTCTCTGACCATCCATTGATCTTCTTCCAATCCTCTGACAATGATAGCCGCTTGCACACCCTCTATTCAGGTTTTATTTGGTCTTCCTTTTTTCTGCCTTTCCATTGGAATATATTCCATAATAAGTGGCACAATTAGGCGAACAGTTTGAAATAAAATGAGAAAGGAAACAGTTGAAATTTTACAAGGTCATGGCAGTCCCTACTCTATTATACAGCAGTGAGAACTGGGTCCTGAGACAGAAAGAAATTAAGAATATTCAATCGACAGAAATGAAATTTTTACGAACAGTTAAGGGATGTACAAGACGAGATCATATAAGGAACAAAACTATAAGAGAAGATTTAGGAGTAATACCAATTACACATCAAATCTACAATTACGATAAGCGATGGACTGAACACCTGCAACGAATGGATAACAACAGACCCCTGAAGCAGGCTTGGATGTACAACCACGAGGTAGAAGAGATCCTGGCAGACCAAGAAAGCGATGGAGTATTGAGCCGGGACAGGCCATGGAACCTATACCGTGAAGATGACGATGATGAATAAGTTTAAACAATCTTTGCTCTGGCATTCTTTTGACATGGCCATACCACTGTATACTTTTATTTTCTATAATGTATTTGATGTCCGGCTTCTCTTGCACACCCATAATTTCCATTATTTCTTTATTTCGTTATCTGTCCATTCCAGATTTTCCAACTGATCTCCTTAAAATATCCATTTCTGTACTTAAAATTCTTTTAATTTTCCTGGTACGAATCAATCATCCCCTGTATAATTAATCTCCTCAAATCACGGCTACAGGTATTCTCCCACCTCATTCTTGCTCTACAACTGGGTATTTTCCCTCTGGTTTTTATAAAAGAGGTTTCAATGCCCCTCTTTCATTCCCCATCTGTCCACGTGTCCTGCCCATCGCAATGTACGAGACTTAACTGTTATTGTATCTGGTTTCCTATAAACACCATGTAGTTCACTGTTATGTAGTCTTCTCATTTCACTTGTCTGTTCATCTCTCTTTGTTTAAAAAATGTTCCTAAGAACTTTATTGTCAAATACTCTTTATCTTCTTTCCCATCTTAAAGTACGAGTCCATATTTCACGTCCATATAATATAACTGAAAGCACATAGGCTATACTAACTTCATAAATATAAGTGTAATAATTTAGTCGAACTATAAACAAAAACATGTTCATACATTGAAATATATAAATTAAATGGACAGATGACAAATGAGTATTTTTTTAAAGAAGTGCCAGAATTTAAATATCTTCAAACTGGAATGAGGTGCACAAAGAAATAAAACAGTCTCAATTCTGGAAATGCATGTTATTATACATTAGAGAGACTCTTGTCGTCCAAACTTCTCTAAAAAAATGTTAAACTGAATTTATATAAAATTTGTACTCTTCCATTGGACTAAATTCTGCAAAAATGAACCACCCTTCGAATTTGAAACATAGGAGTTAATGCTATATTATTGTTCCTCAAGTATCGCTCTTATGCCATCTATGAACCAAATATGAAAACACTAACGGAGTGTCCACATTTTTTCTGCAGAAATAACCAAACAACAAAAGTTTGTAAAATCTCAGAATTGAAAAATGTTTGAGTTACCATTTTTCTCATAAAATAGAAGTTTTTTGATATTCTGTTAGTTGAAGTAATAAGTAAATGTTTATTTTTATTTGTGAATTTTTTATTAAAATTTAACTTTAATTGCATTCTTCTCCGTTCGGTTGCATTGTGGCATTGTTCATTTTTTAATAATACTATCTAATTATGGATGCGAAACACGGACTCTTAATTTAAATAAGGAGAAAATATCTCAAATATTTGAGAGGAAATTTTTTGTTGCATGAAAGATGAACAGACAGGTGAATATAAAAGACTACATAACAGTGAACAAAATGTCTTTATAGGAAACCAGGTATAAGAACTGTTAAGTCTCGTAGTGTGCGATGTGCAGGACATGTGGCATGAATGCTGGATGAAAGAAGGGCATGGATATTCCTTGTAGCAAAACCAGAAGAAAAATCTCCAATAGGTGGGGAGAATAACATTGACTGTCATTTAAGGGATTCACACAACTGATGACTGCAAAACATGAGCTAACTTCAATAGACCCTATAAATAATATATGAAGGGTATGTTCGTGGAAATTAAGAAAGATGAAAAATCTAAATATTTAGGATGAATTTTAGAATCAGATGGGAAAAGCAGTCCCGCGCCGTAACCGAGCGGTTAAGGTAGGAAGCCTTGGCGCAGAGCTACGGCACTTGCGCTGGTTCGAGTCTCCATGGGGGAAGAAATTTTCTCATGGTATTTCGGCCAGTATGGGACCGGTGCCCACCCAGCATCGTGAGGCAATTGGGTAGCTACAATAAGTAGCGGCTCCAGGTTGAGGAACCAGCAATAACGGCTGGGGGACTCGACATGCTAACCACATGTCACCCCTACACTGGCTGTTGATCATCTACCTCTGTGATTGACATATGTGGATGTGAAGGGCCAGCAGCCGGCTGGTAAAAGGGCAACCGCTGAAAAGTGGAAATACCCTCAATCGGAGATGGGAAAGCTATAGTGAAATTGAGAAAGTTTAGTTGAAGAAGAAAAGTAATTGGAATGTTAAATTCAGTGATACGGAGTAAAAATATTACAAATAAAACCAAGACATTGATATTTAAATCATTAGTACAGAGTCTTATGTTGTATGGGGCAGAGTCCTGGACTTTAGGTAGACACCAAGCAGAAAAATTATTGACAACAGAAATGGATTTTTGACGGAGTGCATCAAGAAAATTTAGTACCAGAAAATTAGAGAAATAATTAATGTTAAACATAATATTATAGAAGTAATAGAAGAACGAAGATTGAAATGGTATGGACATCTGAAGAGGATGGAGAATAATATAATCCCAAGGATTATGCTGGATTGGAATGCTGAAGGCAGGAGGAGGAGGGGGAAAACCCAGGGAACAGTGGATGGATGAAGTGAGAAGAAACAAGATCAGCAGAGACCTTAGAGAAGAAGATGCTGAGGATAGAAATCTGTGACGGAGAAAAATACATTTGGGCTCAAGGATAACTATTGTAATGTAGAGAAAATCTAATATATAAAAATGAATGTTTTGTTTGTTTGTTTGTTTGTTCGTATTCTATGCGCGGCCATACCGTTGATCCGATTTTGATGGAGATTTTTTGCAAAATGTTCAGGATATTCCCGGGATGAATATAGGCTTTAAGAGAGTTGTAATACTCAAACCCTTCACCCCTAAAAATCACCCTTTGTAGCGAAAAACCTGAAATAAAGTCCCTATTTTGGCGCTTAAATGGTTTACGCTGCCTAAACCATATCAAATACAGCAAATTATTGTACACGGAATTGAATATCTCAAAAAAGCTCTACAAAAAAGTACGCGGCAGCATATGTTTACCTTTTACGGATAACTCATAATAAACATTTTTGTCTTTCATTGATGCCAAGAAGATCGGGATAAGCTGATTCCCGGGCAAGCATAGCAGCGCAAGGCTGGATGTAAAAACAAATTAACATTTATTTAGGAGTAGCAGCGTACGCCGGTTATTAGCTAGTCTAATATATGATAATGAATGTTTGTTTGCTTGTTTGTTTCTTCGTATTTTATGCACTGCCATACCATTCATCCGTTTGTGACGGGGCTTTTTGCAAAATGTTCAGGAGATTCCTGGAATGAACATAGACTTAGAGAGTTGTGATACTCAACTCCTACACCTTAAAAATCACCCTTTGTAGTGAAAAACGTGAAAAAAAAGCTTTTGGACGCTTAAATGGCTTACATTGCCTAAACCATAACAAAGACACCAAATTAATGCAGAATTAAATATCTTAAAGAACTCTACAAAAAAGAAGTCCGCGACACCATATGTTTATCTTTTACGGGTAACTTACAATAACCATTTTTGTCTTTCATTGATGTCAAGAAGATCGGGATAAGTAGATTCCCGAACAAGCGTTGCAGCGCACAGCGGGTATTCTTTTACGAATAACTCATAAAAACGAATTTTGTCTTTCAGCTCATTTATGCCGAGAACTTCGGGCAATGCCGGGTAATCAGCACGGGGTATCTAAAATAATTACGATATGGCTTTACTTATAGGCTCTAGTGATTGATTGGATATTACATTTTGGAAGATAAAATTTTATTTACTCTTTGGATTGTATGAAAGGTTGATTAGAAATAGAATTAATTAGTTTATTGGTTGTTTTAGCTGCAATAATGAAGCGAGCAAATTTATAATTATTTTCCCCACTAAACATAAAAACACAACTTTCGTCTTTCAGGTAATTTATACCAAGAAGATCGGGATAAGTAGATTCTTGGGAAACGCCGGATAATCAGCATGGGGCATCTAAAAATAATAACGATATAAATTTATGATTACTTTTTTCATTTTCCTTATTCAACTAAATGCAAAACACATTATAATTTATTTAATATTATAATGATATTGTGAAAAGAAAAATTAATGTCTGAACCAGGAATCGAACCGTGGACCTCTAGTTCTCCAGACTAGTGTGCAGCCCACTACATCATTCCAGACCTGGCACAACCATTAACAATTCTTTCCACATATACAAAGCTATAATTCTCGTTTCGTCCGCTGTCAGGTAGGTGTCACAACCATCGCCAACGGCCGGCCTCCTTTAGAAGTATCTATATTTGAGAATGGTTGTACCAGGTCTGGAATGGTGTAGTGGCCTGCACACTAGCCGAGGTCCACGGTTCGATTCCTGGTTCATACATTAATTTTTATTTTCACAATATCATTATAATATTATAATATGATCCATTATTGGAACTGTGTTAAAATAACAGTATTTTAAGAAACCATATTTACAAAATGCTTTAGAGTATGTATACTTCTATTAGGCCTACAAGTTGAATTTTTAAAAATATATTTACAAAATGTATTTCATCAATTACAAAAATTAATTGTCTGTGTCACTTTGTCCTTGAGGCAATCCTCTAATGAGGAAAGTTTTATATAATAAAAAAATGTTAAATATAATTTATTTAGACGTAGCAGCGCATGCCGGGTGTTAGCTACTCCATAATAAAAAAGGGGGCCTGTTTCGGCGAGGCCATGAACCCACAGGTTCGATAGTGCCAGTGAGTTAGTTAGTTAGTTCTAAGTAGGTTGGAACAATAAGGTTGGGAATTTTTACATTTCCTATATAAAAATGTGCACAGATATTTCTCTGTGACATCTCATATCAAGTAAAGAAATTCACTTGAAAATTTTGTAAGTTTCTTCTCTTGCTCTGAAAGTGTACTTAGCTGGCAATAAATTTGCTGTCACTTAAGAAATGTTCGTGACTTCGACCTAAATTAATGGTCTAAAACTTTGAAACATAAATTTCTCTACGAAGAAGTGAATAAATTCTATTTATGTGCCTGTATTATTGCAGTGCATTCCGGGAAACTTCAAAGAATATCGCGCAAACAAAAGCGAGAAGAAAATATCAGTCAGTAAATGCATTACTTCTTTTATTTCAACGTATTTTTTTTATCGAGATTGTTTGTTTCTACAACATGATTCGAAGGAATAAAGCTGTTATCATGAAATGGATTACAGAAAAAAAGATACAAATCAATTCTGCTTAGTAAACAGCGAAAAATTTCATAAACAGGGTGTTTCAGACTTATAGGCGTTGTAGAGGAGACTTAGTAGATAAAGTTTTGATAAGGAACCCATGTCCGGAAACGCACCCTTTAGATGTAAAGTAACTCTGAAGATCGAAATACAATGGGCTGATATCGTGTGTCTTGTGTTTTAGAATAAGTATTACAGACTTCTAAGGGTTGTAGAGGAGACTTACTACATAAAGTTTTGATAGATAACCCATGTACGAAAACGTGCCCTTTCGATGTAAAATAACTTTGAAGATCAAAACACAATGGGCTGATATCGTGTCCCGTGTGTTTCTAAGTATTACTGACTTCTAGAAGTTGTACTACACCTGTCGAGTCGGAGGAAGATTTTCTTGCACGAATTTTGGCGGCAGCACAAATTGTTGAACACACACCAGGTCTTGTGGCGCGTGTGTATGAAAACATGTGTCGCAGGTACACTTCGTGCAACGAACAACAGAGTCGCCACGTGGAACCACACTTGAAGTACAACCCCTAGAAGTCTGTAATACTTATTCTCAAATACAAGACATGCGATATCAGGTCATTGTGTTTTGATCTTCATACTTATTTTACATCGGAATGGTACGTTTCCGGACATGGGTTCCTTATTAAAAATTTATCTACTATTAAATAATAGAATCTGTAAACAATTGTATTTTTTATGAGAGAAACCGCAATAACTAGATCCCTTCGTAATTAGCAAACAATTCCTTGCAATGACAGGTTCTTGACCTAGAAGCTGTCTGCTGGCCTCACATCCACAACTGTTTATAACTTAGGTGTTGACCTATGTTTAATATTCGGCTGGCATGTGGTCAGCACATTGGGTGGTGGTTTTCTCAACCTGGCCATCGATATACAACATTTATTTTTGTAAGTCCTTGCTTCTCTCACTACAGGAGGGAAATTCAACAATACTAATTTATTTACACTTGTTTTCGAATTCATGTCATTAAGTGGCCCGTGGTTAACGTTGCTCCTCATAGTGACATCTAGGAAACCAAGGTAGTACTAGAATGGGAACATTCAGTAAATTTTGCACACAGGCCTTTTTATTCAGGCTTAAGGATCTTTTAAGAGTCGGAAAATCTTCAGACTCAGGGCTCACGGCTTAAAGTCCCTCCCGGAGGACTTAACCCTTGGATTTAAAGTAAGTAAAGTATTCCCACTACAGGCCTCAGGAGGCCCTTGGGGTAGTGGGAGGTTAAGGCTCCCACTATTTCTAGACAATCGGCACTTGATGTCAGCCGGGTTGTCAGCCCTGCGTGACGGCCGCCTTTACCCCAGAACAAGCGTCTGGTACTCATTTCCGTTAGAGGCTGAGTCTACCCCAGGGTCATAGTGCCGCCAGAAGGTTTGGGTCAATTTAAAAATCCTGACCCCACCGGGACTTGAACCCTCGACCTTCCGGCTTGTAGCGCAGTGCCTTAACCACTATGCTACGGCGTGCCCCTGCCCTTGGATTTTTCCATCCTAAAAAAGTCCATCGACCTCGGCCGGGTTTGAACCCGCGACCTCAGGACCTGACGCAAGGAGCATACCACTAGTCCACAGCAGAATTATATTATTAAAAAATTCCGGATATCGAACCCTGAAGCTACTCATGTAGAAGGCATGCTACCACCTCAGCTAAAAGGCAGATATGTATCCATTAAAAGTTGTAAAGTACATTTTCCACCACCTTGTATAACAAAGACTGCATATCAAGTACGTTGTAGTCAGTAAGAAAAAAGATACAATTTATAGGTTTTCACTTTGTGGAGAAGTTGAGTGTGAAATATTATCTAGGAGGACGTGTGGTGCATTTAATCGTAAGATCCAGCTCTGCGTAGAATGTTCACCCTTCAAGAACTGCGACAATTTTCCAGCCCTTAACAAAGTACCTCACAAACTTCCAACTTTATACTTTACCCACCCCTATCCTGAAGAAATTCTGGAAATACTTTATAACATCCAACCATAGTAATACTGCCCGAGGGCAGGTCTTTCACTGCAATCATAGCATTTTCATGTTATGATTTGTAGCTTTACTAAGGAAATTTATAGGTGTGGTAGCTTCCCGTTGCTTTCCACACCGCTGAAGGATGATGATGATAATGATAAGGGTGATGATAATGGCCGGATGATTTTTAGGGACCGTTGGGCCCAAAGCTTCCTGACATTTGTCTTACAGGTGAGGAAAAACCCCGAAAAATACGTCACCCAGGAGCCTGTTCCGACAGGGGATCGGATTTGGGCCCTCTGCGTGACAAGGAAGCACGCTACCTCGAGACCACAGCGGTGGATCTTTATAACATGTGACGCGAAAAATGTGTCTGAGTTCCAATCATACACTATGCGCATGCGCCAGCAAACGCAAAGCGGTTTACACTATGGAATCACGGGATGCAGCAACATTTACACGATATTTAACGAACTTAAAAGCTAACCTAACGAATTTAAGTACTCTAACCCGTGAAAGAATGCAACGCCCAAAAATAAATAGTAAGTTCTCAAATTCTTAAGTATATGTGTGCTGCTCATTAGTACATACCCTATGTTGGCTGCACTGGAACACGTTGTTGTTGTATAGAATATTCGTTAAAATCAATATGGCTCCCACGTCTTCATGATATGTATGTAGTTAAATACGATAAAAATTATTGAAATTATTGTTAGAAAAAATGTAAAAATCATTGTAAATGGTGGGAAATAATTTGAAAAATAAAACCCTAAGAATAAAATTTGGCAGGAGTTTAAGAAGGGATTTAAAAAGTTGCGTCATAGCTTATAAAGTTTAGCCAAAATTCTAAAGCAACTATAAAACAGGAAAGACCGTCACAACGATAAATAATGGCAATTCAACACAATAGAAAACACCCTCTCAATATTGTATAGAGAATATGATAACCGGAAAATAAACATCTTAGAAGAAGTAGAAATTATGATGGAAACAAGAAACGATAACCTGCTGAATGAGAACACGCCCTACCAGATCAACCCACTCTACAATATATTCGTTTAACATAACCAGTATCCAATGAAAAACCCACAATTATTGATAATTGTAAACTAGATATATTCCAACTTAAATTCTACCCCCCTTAAAAATAAAACTTTACAAGGATAATGAAAATATCTGGAACTGTAATCAATTGTATAACTTTGTCATCTACTCTATAGGAATATTTTAGTGTAACAGCTTTGAAAATGGAACCTGTTCCGAAAGGCCTAGCTGAATATTTTATACAAATATAATTTCTTGAGGACGACTGCTACAACAGGTACAAATTGTATTGTTTTAAATATTCAACAACAATCTCAACGGTGCAAAATGTTTCTTTAAAGTAACGACAACTCTCTTATAAAATGACAAAAATATTTAGGTTAGATAGTTTTGGCATTACATAATTAATTTACAGTCTCTTGTCAAGTCAACTTTACGTTGCCAAATCTTTGGAAGTCTGTACACTCCATCTGCAACACCATTTCTGGATATTTCTGTCATCTGATCGATCTAGAGCTTTCTCGATATCAACTCTTGAATGAAATCGAATGCCTCGTAGATGTTCTTTGATCTTTGATAATAAGTTATAGTCACATGGGCTTATGTCTGGTGAATTTGGTGGATGTTCGAGTACTTCCCAATTCCACCTTCTAAACAAATTCTATTGAACATCTTTTTAAGGCGGTATTACTTACTGAATGTGAGAAACAGTGAATGTATTCACAAAGTATTGTTATTTCAAGACTTTCAATGTTACAGATTTGTACAAAAAAGACAGCTCAATAATATACTACACGATTACAACGGCCACCACTAGGATCGCTGATTTACAACAGTGATGTCATTACTTATCGATACCTACCTCTATCCAAAAGAAATTCAAGGGAAATCTAAGCCAAGTACAAAGGAGGAAAGTCCCTCACAACGAAACTCAGTATATATGCTACTAAAATAAACCGAACAAGGTATTCACGAAAAATCAGCCAAATCCTGCGATTAGAATTGGGGAATTTACCTTAGACCCGATATTAAATATTTACTCTAGCAGCCCCCAATTTAATTAACCCTTACGTTGACAATGTATCGTGTAAGATCTAACATTTTAATGTATTTGACAGTTTTAATAAAGTAATGTAAAAATGAATCGGTAGATATTATTTAAATCGGTGTCAAATTATACAACAATATACAAAAACGAGGGTCAGTCAAAAAGTAACTCCTCTTATTTTTTCTCTTTTAATTGTGAAGATATTTAATTGCAGTTTACGTACCATTAAATCCGCAACATTGACGATTAATTTGTCACTTTTCAATACAATCTCCGTCCTTCTCCACTGTTTTTATCCACTATTTAACAAGGGTATGTATTCTACTGTAGTAAAAATCATGGTTTTGCTTCCGAAGCCATCGACGTATAGATGTTTTTATGGCCTCCTCATCCTCAGAATGAATCTCACGACGAGCTTCCTTAAGTGGCCCGAACAGATGGAAGTCTGATGGTTCTAGGTCAGGGCTATAAGGTGGATGGTTCAGAGGTTATTGTTTTCCTCGTCTCTTTATTCTGGTCGGTTAAATGAGGTGATGGGTGAAAAATTTACCATTTGAGATCAAAATTGGCATTTTTTGTTTTTTGTACTAAAAAACTAGCCTGTACTCTAATGTACATGTTGACAAAGTTTCAGAGGCCTATAGCGCTTCTATGTGTCCTAAATTACGCCAGAGTTAAAAGGCTCCGCCAATTAAATACTGCCTGCATGCAAATCTTTTAACTTATTTTTCCACACTTTTATTTCCACTGCATTTTTGTACATTCAAATTAAATGGAATTAAGAAATTTTGTTCTATAAGGTTCAAATTTTTACTGCATGTCCTAAACACAATGGGTAACAAAGTAGTGCATATGTTTCATGATTGAAGCAGCAAGAATTTAAAAAATAAAAAAATAAAATGTATGCAATTACGTATTCATTTTTCTTTCCACACATTAGGTACAACATTTTTTTCTCCCTTTGTATTCACATTATAAGAATTCTAATGCATGATGTTTTTATAAATAGTTTAGGGGTCTTGTAAAAAAACAATCAAACATTTTACTAAGAAATTGTGGAACCCATTTAATTATAATACACGCCATTTTTTTAAATATAATATTTAATAATTCATAAAATAAATGTCTCACAAGAATGAAACTTAAACACATCATTATGTATCATATAGTGAATGTTTTTTTTTACAAAAAATCAAGTCTCTAGCTCAAAAAATGTAGGAAATATAAATTTCACCCATCACCCCCCTTATCATTGGTGGTACCCACCGTGAACAAACTTCTGAGCACCCCAATTGTTGAATAATCATCATCACACTACCTTCACTGATGGTGCTAATGAGACACAATTCATCTTTCGTTACCTGGAGGTCTTCACGAATGATCTCATCGACTCGCTGAATGTTGCGTGGAGTCACTGATGTCGCCAGCCTTCCGTTCCGCTTTGCATCAGCCAATTATGTTTGTCTTTCAGTTTTCTTACAGCGACAAACCCATCGTCTAACAGTACAGACATCTACTGTTGACTCTCCATACATATTTTTCAACCTTTCATAAATGCATAAGGGCGTTTCACCTTCCACATTCAAGAATTCAATCCCAGAACGCTGACTAATACGTACGTCAACGTTAGCCATTTTGCAAGAGGATGCAGTGCTGCCACCCGTTAACTTAGGAAATTATTACTGCAGTGGTCAGGAGATGAATGTTTGAGGAATTGTACCGAATTGAAATTTTTCACATAACTAACTTATTAAAAGAGAAAAAATAGTAGGCATTACTTTTTTACTAAGTCTCATAGGTAATACATTACAGTTATGCATGATTTGTTTTCACTGCTAAATTCCCATTACAGACTTTGAGGATGTGTATTGGGGACCAAGACGGTTGCGTTTAGCATAGGAACTCGTGTCCGGAAACGCACCGTTTCTCGCTACACGCAAAATACCAAGATGGACTCAATGGGACGATAATCGATCTCAACACAGATACGGTACCTCCGTACCATGTTCTGGTACACATGATCGCAAATCCTTGGTCCTGCAACATCCACCGCAGCCAGGGTCTTCCTCGGATGCCACGGGGGTCTCGTAAATTTAAGGATTTCATGTGGACCCACAGTATTAGTCTAGCGGGGTCACTACGCCAGTACGGCCTGTCCATTTAGTCCAGATGATCTCCCATTGCACCGAGCTTCGCCGTACAATAACACCATGAGGGCGTGCAGTTCACAAGGTCAACATACATGTAGTACGTACGGTATGAACAACAGCAGGTACATATATCACGAACTCAACTGAATGACATATAGGCCTAAACAAACCGGTATTGGACATGGGACATCAGGTGATCGTTGAATGACGTACGTAATACCATAGTTGTAGGCACCGAAAATGCGGGAGAGTTGAACTGTGTTGTGGCACAGTAAAATCTCCTTATTCGCAGGGGATATGTTCCGCAAATATGCCGCGAATACAGAAATCATGAATATGGAATGGTAATTTGTATGGGTACATAGGAGATACGCTCCAAGGTTCCAAAATAAAAATCTTAGTCCTGTTTTGCCGCTTAAACGAGTCGCCAACGCGTAAACGGTCATGCATTTCAATTTCTACTTCAAGCGGCAACACTATTTTTTTTTCTCTTTCGGAACTAATTTTTCATTACTTTTACTAAACATTATACAATTGGGGACAAAGACATAGAGAAAACCACGTGTTAATTCTCAATTAAAGTTATTGCAACACGAATGAACAAAGTTTTTAGAAGAATAAAACACCAGAATCGTGGTGCCGGGTGGGGCATTTATTAAAAGGACAACAAAAGCGGCAAATGGTGTAATTACGGCGGCGGCGGCGGTTTTTAAACAACGAACTTTAGGTTTTGGTGACCAAATAACTTTTCTTACTATGATTACTTGTTTATCCATTTGGTTTGAATCACTCTTTGTAAAAGTCGCCTTGGCACGTGCCTGCAGAAAAAAAGTTTCCGATGAATTAATAAAGGATACTAATCCTTCTGATATGCTGACTGGATTCCCGCGAATAACAGAAATTTTAAGGGCCCGCGAACACAGGAAAACTTGTGTCTAACTACACACTGCCTCAAAATCTAAATAATTGGAATTTAGTTTTTCCACCCTGGTATAGTTTGGTGGTTATAAGTGTAATTTGAACACAATCGGTTTTACCTGTAAGTGAAACACCCAAAAAAAAAAAAAAGTACTTAAATCCGTCTAATTGTCAGTTTTTTATATGGACATTGGAATCACACTCATTTAAATGTATTGATATTGAATTCCAGGTACAACTGATGGGTAATTCGGTTGGCAAAGAGGTTTTCCCCTTCCAACTAAACAGCATTCAATTCAGTGCCTTTGCATTCCAAAATGTCTATTACAGCATTGTGCTAATCACCCATTTGGTTCCAATTGCCATCCTAATGCACTTCCCGTACTTTCCCAGATATTCTACCCCTAATAAATAACAATAATAATAATAATACTAATAATAATAATCACTTATTATAATATTATTATTATATTTTTTTTTTTTTTCCTCCAATTTATTCACAATACAGTTTGTTGTTCGTCACTCTCAAGAAATTCGCCCTTCCCGTCATCATCCAATTGTAATCGGTCCCTGAAACATACTCAGTCTTTAACGTCCCCAGTTCACTATACTAACTTCTTCTCCCACCGTTCATACAACCTTCTCTATATAGGTCTGCACTATATTCCTTTTCTTTTTTACGGATTCTATCATATGTAATCCTCTTGAGATGTCCATATCACCATAATAATAATGACAACAATAATAATAATAACAATAATAATAATAATAATAATAATAATAATAATAATAATAATGATAATAATAATCATAATAATAACAATAATAATAATAATAATTAATAATAATAATAATAATAATGATATATAGTTTCAGGAGACGGAATGCAAAAATAAAAGTAGAGTAAAAAGCTTCTTATTCGCGGGTTAAAAAATTGCGACACGGTTCCTGTATTCGCGGCTAAATATGTCTTTATCCGCGGATCCAGTCGGTATGTTAGAAAGATTAGTGTCCTTTATTAATGCATTGGCAACGTTTTTACTGCAGGCAAGTGCCAAGGCGACTTTTACAAAGAGTGATTCAAATCAAATGGATAAATTAATATCAAAGTAAAACAAACCTTATTGTCACTAAGCCTAAAGTTCGTTATTAAAAGCCACTGTCGCCGTATTTCACGTGCCGCTATATCCGTTGATAAGAGGCGCACTCGCCACGATCGGTGTTTTATTGTTTCAACTTGTCATTTGTTGCAATCATTTTGGTTGAATAACACGTGTCTCTTTTGCTTTGTTCCCAATTTACGATATCGAGGAAAAGGAAAGAAAATTAGTTCCGAAGCAGAAAAAAAGTAGTGTTAACACTTGAAGAAAAATATAAATGTTTGATTGTTTACGCGTTGGCGAGTCGTTTGCGTCTATATAACGCTGTTTCAATGTTAATGAATCAACTATACGATTTATCAAGCAATCCGAAAACAAAATAAGAATTCTATCGCTGAATTCACAGCTAAATATCAATCAGAATTGAGAAACCGGCAAAACAGGAAAACATTATTAAGTTTTTTAAGCACTTGCCTAAGCCGGCGAGTAATAACACTGAGCAACAAAAAAGAAAAATATGTGATTCTGATAGTATCTTTTCTCCTGAATTCAAATATGATATCGGTTTTTCTCCATCACGCAAGGTTTACGAGAGACAAGAAATTATAATTTCAAACACTTTAATATTTTATACATTCATAACTACACAATATTCAAACATTCGGACTCACCTAGAAAGTAAGAAATGACGATTTTCTGCTACATTTCGCCTGTGGAGCATCCCTCTTAATGGTCCAACAATAATCGGCCAGCATATTAGGATTCAATTTGCCTTGATATCTCTTTTCCATAGCTGAAACAATTTGAGTTAGCTCATTTGGTTTTATTTTACAATGGACAAATGGACGAAAAAACGTTTATTAGAAATAATTATTTAAATCCATTAATTGAAATTGAAATAAAAAAGTGAGGGTGATGGAGAAGTTCCGAATACATATGTGAAAACATGATAAAAAACTGCATTAAGTACAAGTATTAGGCCAAGGCTTGTTACGATCCTATAGAAAATGTTCCCTCCAGCGTTTCATAGGACGGCCCAGATCTTCGTCCTCTTGGTATATAATTATAAACAGCTTTGGGGATCCGGCTTGAACTCATTCTTTCTAGATGGTGTTTCCAATTTAGTTGGTACTGTTTAATATATTCCAAAATTGGCGTAGTCTTCAATTATTTTAAGATATCAGTGTTCCATTTCCGATCCCATCTGGTGTAACCCGCTGTTCTGCGCATGAATCTCATTTCACAAACCGTTATTCTACTTTCATGTTGTCTTTTTAGTGTCCATGCTTCACTACCATAGGTCAACACTGGTCTAGCCAAAGTGTTATATAAACGTAATCTGGTGTTTTTTTTGTACAAGGGATGGTTTCATAACTTGATTAATAATTCCCAAACTTTTATTATAACTAGTAATTTTTTCAGGGATATCCTTTTAATCCCAGATAGAGAGATAACATCCAAGATATTTAAATTGATTAGATCTCTCTAAAATTTTATTCGGAGACAGATTTTACTTTGTATGGGGTCCTTCCCATGAAATGCCATAATTTTAGTTTTGTTAATTGATATTTCCATATTAAATTTGGCACCTATTATTTTATTGGTACTCATGAGACAAAAATCATGTCACCAGTGTAATTAATAGAAATTGTTTAAAATCTCTCGTTAATTGATTATATTTTGATAATTTTATTGGAAGTTCCATCTCTTATATATATGGATGTGAAACCTGGACATTAACAAAGGCAGATAGTAAACAAATAGAGGCTGCTGAAATGAAGAAGTTGAGAGCAATAGCAGGATACCGAAGGACCGATAAAAAGAAAAACGAATATATAAGAACAGAACTTAACATATTTAATCTCTGTGAAAGAATAAAATAGTATCAACACGCTTATCTTCAGCACGTATTACGCATGAATGAACAGCGCATACCAAGAAGAATGTATAATTATAAACCAAAAGGGAGAAGAACGTTGGGATGACCATTGAAGAGATGGAAGGACCAATTCGACATATAATGAGATCGGAACAGGCCATTGGGCCTAATCCTTGTTGTTGATGATGATGATGATAATTTTAATTTAATTCTGTACCCTTGGCACGTATGCCCTATATACCCATACAAATTACCATTTCGTAATAGTGGTTTCTGTATTCGTGGCATATTTGCGGAACATATCCCACGCGAATAAGGAGCTTTTACTGTATATGACCAACATGCATATTTTAGCGTAACCAATTAGTGCAGGTGAAAGTCAGGATGCTGAACATACTAAGGGTAAATCTGCTATAGCAAAATTAAGTGATGTTTTTGGGGTCAGAATATAACAAGTGTCCACCGCTGTGGTCTGGAGGTAGCGTACTGCCTTGTCACGCAGCGAGCCCGGGTTCAATTTCCGGTCGGGACAGGCTTCTGGGTGAGGTTTTTTTTCGGAGTTTTTCCTCGCCTGTAAGACAAATGTCAGTAAGCGTAGGGCCCAGTGGTCCTCGAAAATCATCCGGCCATCATCATCATCCGGCCATCATCATCATCCGGCCATCATCATCATCCTTATCATTATCATCATCATCCTTCATCGGTGTGGAAAGCAACGGGAAGCTACCACACCTATAATCCCTAGTAAAGCTGCAAAGCATAGCATGACAACGCTATGATTGCAGTGAAAGACCTGCCCTCGGGCAGAATTACTATGGATGGATGGATATTAGAAATAAAACAAAAACAAAACATTTTTAATACAATAATGAGTACAATGACTACAAGTTAGACTTGTGCACTGTATTTTGTTTTGGTTTCACATACAAACAGTTGAATACGGAGTAGTATGAGAAGTTAGACTTCTGACTGTCTTTTATCTTTATTCCACGCAAAAATAGTTTTGCAAAATGTTCAGCCGTTTCTCGGGAAGGTTTTGCCTTTCAGAGAGTTGTAATATTCAACCCCTTCACCCCTAAAAATCACCCTCTGTAGTGAAAAACGTGTTTTTCGGAACATTTTGGACGCTTAAATGGCTTACGCTGCCTAAACCATAACATGTACACCAAATTAATGAACACAGAATTGAATATCTAAAAAGAAATCTACAAAAAAGTCCGCGACAGCATATGCCTATCTTTTACGGATAACTCACAATAACCATTTTTATCTTTCAGCTCAATGATGTCAAGAAGAACGGGATAAGCAGATTCCCCGGCAACACCGGGTAATCAGTACGGAGTATCTAAAAATAATTACGATATAAATTTATAATTATTTTTTCTTTTTACTTATTCAACTAAACACAAAAAAAAATGCATTTAATTTATTTAGGCGTAACAGCGCATGCCGGGTATTAGGTAGTATTACATGCAAATCCTAGCCATAAGTATCATATGTAATACCTAGGGATGCAAGAGGATAATTGGAAGGAGATCACATAAGAATTAACAATGGGAAGAGAGCTCTCACTGAAGCATAACGCGATTGAGATGCGGACCACGATTTGAGCAGCAGAACACAATTTCCTGCTCTCAGAATATCGGTCCAGTAATGCGAAATCCGTGTCTCCCTTAACAAAGTTGTTACAGAACTCCTATCCGCCATTTTCACCTTATCTTCATTTCCATTAATACAAACACATGTAGTTTTTTGCTGGCTCAGTTTTCATTTCCCCGGAAACAAACTGATTAACACTAATGAATAACATTATTAAACCAGCAGGTTCGCGAGCATGTGCTCTTTATACATCCCTACCCAGATTTAATATTTTCAATGAACCCCTGTATAATTTACTCCCTCAAATTATGGCTAATGTCATTCTGCTACCTCGTTCTTGGCTTACCTACCGGGGGCTTTCCCTCTGGATTTTCTACAAGAGGTTTCCATGTCCCTTTTTAATTCCCCATTCGTGCTATATGTCCTGCCCATCGCAGCATACGAGACTTAACTGTTATTATATCTTGTTTGCATGAAGATCATGTAGTTCAATGTTGTGTAGTCATCTGCATTCACATTTCTGTACGTCTCACTTTATCCTTAGAATTCTGGCCCTACATCAAGGACGTACAGCGGTTTCAAAATTGCAGGCCTTTCAGCTTTCAATGGTTCTTTGGGAACTTTATTCTAAAATTCTCGTAATTGTTTTTATATATGTGAGATGAAAAATATATACGCCACTCTGGAATTCTCTCGAATAGAAGGCTCGAGATGTAGATTCTTTCAGAAACACATGTAATAATTCTCAGTGGGCTCCCGACTTGTGAATCGACAGCTCACAAATCCTCTTCCATAATAAAAGCAGAAACCAGATTCTCGCCGTCGCTGCGAATTTAATAGCCAGCTAATAATAAATCACAATATGTTCCGTAAACCAGGAAAATATGACCACGAATTATAGTTCCTGAGAATTATTTTACTTTACATACTCCTGCATGACGGTTTTTCACTTTTCACCTCTTTATTCTAGAATAATCTGATTCTCGAGGCTTTCATTCGAGAGTTTGTTCTTATAGGAAACCCAAAGGAAAGACACCCACTTGGTAGACCAAGAATGATTTGAGATTATATACGGGATGATTGGTAAACATTAGCTCAGTATAGGGATGTAGGGAGAGTGTGTCTCCGCGCGGGCAGGAACCTACGGGTTTTTATTTTCGTTTTTCGTCTTGTACATTTTATATTTCATTCGTTACATCCAGATTAAATTAATATATATTGTAAATAATAATGATATTGTAGATATGCCATGTAATAATTTTGTGTATTATAATTTAGACGTAATAATATTGTTTGTATTTTTTAACCTGGTTGAGTGGTAGACAATGCCTTACCACCTTAATTATGAAGGGTCAAATAAAGCTATATTAACATATGGCGCTAAAGTTTGGCAAATTCCTATCAGGGAAATGAAAATAATTTCTAGTACAGAAATCCATGTTTTAAGAATATCAGCTGGAAAAAACTAGAATGGATAGAATACGAAATAAAGGAATGAAGGAAATTATGGGTGTACAAGAGGAGCCGGACATCACAGACATTATCCAATATATAAAAATGAATGCTTTGTTTGTTCGTACTTTATGCGCGGCCATACCATTGATCCAATCATCCCGGGATGAACATAAGCTATAAGATAGGTGTAATACTCAATCACTTCACCCCTAAACATCACCCTTTGTAGTGAAAAAGTGAAATAAAGGCCCTATTTTGACGCTTAAATGGCTTACGCTGCCTAAACCATAACAAATTCGCCAAATTAATGTACACAGAATTGAATATTTCAAAAACCTCAACAAAGAAGTCTGCGACAGTATATGTTTATCTTTTACAGATAACTCACAATAACCATTTTTTTCTTTCATTGATGCCAAGAAGATCGGGATAAGTAGATTCACGGGCAAGCCTAGCAAGTGCACGGAGGATATTCTTTTATAACGAATTTTGTGTTTCAGCTCATTTATGTCAAGTACATCGGGATACGTAGATTCCCAGGTAACGCCGGGTAATCCCAGGTAACGCCTGGGTAACGCGTTGTATCTAAAAATAATTACGATATGGCTTTACTTACAGTGATTGCTTAAATATTAAATTTTGGAAGATGAAATTTTACTTGCTATTTGAAAGGTAATTTGGAAATACAATTAATTAGTTTATTGTTGTTTTAGCTGCAATAACGAAGAGAGCAAATTTATAATTATTTTCCTTCTACTTATTCAACTAAACATAAAAACACATTATTTATTTAGGTGTAGCAGCGCACGCTGGGTATTAGTTAGTAGAAAATAAAAGATTACAGTGGTATGGCCATGTCAAAAGAATGCCAGAGCAAAAATTGCCTAACTTATTATAGAATGGATCCCAATGAAAAGGAGGAAGAAAGGAAGACCAAAGAAAACCTGAATAGAGGGTGGGCAAGCGGGTATGATTACACAAGTCTGCATTTTAAAACTTTTTCTCAGATGATTTATTTAAAATAGGTGTTTTTAAATCAATTTTTTACACTGATTGCAGAAATTATTTCCATTTTTGTCTATCGCGTTAGGTTTTTGCACAAAATAAGTATTTGTATTTTCACGTTTTAGCTACTACAAGCACAAATATATTCAAACTTAATTTCACACAATATACATCTTTGTTAAAAATACATATTAAAAATACTGTAGAGAACTGTCCTAATATTTTTGTGACTACCTTGTAACAAAACAGAAAGTAAATGGTGTTCCATTAATTTTGAAACCTTCTCTTCTTTGACTTCCTTGAAGTTTCTCCATTTTTAGTCTCCCTCATCAACATCCAACAGTAGTTCCATTCCATGTTCCCTGATACCTCCTCTCCATCTCTTTTAATATCCTGGTGAAAACGTTCACCTTGCTCTTCACTATAATGTCCCAGATGTTCGGAGAAGTAGTCAATATAGAAACATAGAAAGTGAACTTACACACTCATGTTCAATTCAACTTTTTGAAAATCTCCAACATATTTTCCACAATTGTCTTGTAATTAGGATCTTTGTTAGGCCTAGAAAGTTTTCAGTAACAGATTAGAAAGCGGTTCAGGCTTATTTTCCTCTCTTATTCATTGTTTATTCAAAATATTCATCCTTCATCAGTTTACTTATTTGCGGGCCAACACAAATTCCAGCTTTCAATTTTTCTTGTGTGATGGACGGAAATTTCTTACAAAGGTACTGAAGCAGAGCCCATCCTTTGGTAGAGTCCTTACAAACTGCTTCACCAAGCCCAATTTGATGTGTAGTGGTGGAAGCAGGACTTTTTGAGGGTCTACAAGTGGTTCATATAGGATGTTTTTAGTTCCAGGCACAACATTTCTCCACTCTGGCCAAACGATTACACCCCAATGTTTTTGCTTTGCCCGACAGTCCAATTCACATAGATAGTATGGCATTTTTGTGAAACCAGCTCGTTGCCCTAATAGTATCTCTATAACACTGCAGATTAGCCACCTGTATTCCTCATTCTGGATACTTGTTAATAGCAACTTCATGTTCTCGAATGTCTCCTTCATCTGAATTTAATGGGCAATAGGAATCGACTCATACGCATTCCCGTTATGCAGTAACACACTTTTGAGACTCGTTTAAGTTATTACAGTAAACCAAGCAATCATTCTGTGACAATAAAGGAACTAGTTCTTTTTCTCTGTGTCTGTACCATGAGTAATGTGTTCCTGGTTCCAGAATATTCTTACTGTTAAGCCGTGAGCCAAGTAGTTCTGCAGATTCCTTTGGCAAATTCAGATCACGAACTAGATCATTAAGGCCACTTTGAGAGAACTGTTGTGAAGTAAAGCCGTCTTCAGTATCGTCGTCAGTGATTGCATCAAGTTCACGTTCAACATTATATTCTGTCAAGTTCTCTAAAACAACTAGAGAAAGAGGAACAGGCAGCTCTTCTCTATGTGGAACTGGCCTAATGGCTGAAAGGGTGCTTGGATATACAATTTTGGTTCTTATTTTTTAATTACACCTCTGAACAATAAGTAAATAGGAGTAACAGTCATTAAGGTGGTCTTTAGGCTCCCTCCACACCATAGGAATCATGAGTCAGGGTTTTTCCTAAGAGTGTGGCCTATCCAGCGCCAATTTCTCCTCCTAATTTGCATTAATTAATATATGAAAACAGATTAGGTCCATTGTGAAAAAACTGTACGTGATAGATGAAAATTAAGAATAGTTCTGGAATCAGTATAAAAAGTAAACTAATACAACATATTAGTTTTCAGTCATCTGATATCACGCAAACTAGTGATATCAGAGGATTGGAGGAAGATCAATGGATTGACAGAGAGGAATGGCGTTTGGTTTTCGAAAGACGGCGACATCTGTCATGATACCGGATGATGAAGAAATAAAGCTATTATTATTATTGTTATTATTATTATTATATAAATTATAAAAAATAAGATAAATGTCATACGAGAAAAAAATGAATATTAGATATTCAATAGTAGATTATATAAGATACAGCAATTAAATTGGTATGGGCATGTACGACGAATGCAAGAAGAAAGGATACCCAGAAAGATATTGGAATGGTGTCCACCTGGAAGAAGAAGGAAAGGAAGACCTAGAAATTCGGGGATGCAAGAAATAAGAACTGGAATGAGAATAAGAAGACTGGAGTCAATACTACAAAAAAATGTTATCAAATTCCGTTTAGGTGAATAGTCATAAGATAAAAACTAAAATTTAAAATGTACCAGTTGGCAGGTGCCGTCGTCCTGAACTTTGTTAAAATCATGTGTTTAAAATATTATTTGGAGGCTTTTCGGAAGTTAACTTCTATCGTCAGCAAGATGAGTATGCACTACTAGTTGACGTGTCTAAGATGTTACAGACGTTGATGATCTTGATTCGTCGCTAATAGGAACTGCCTGTTTTTTTTAAACCATTCGCTTCAGGATTAAATTCTCAATGTAATTTTCCAGAAACCGAATTTAAATCACCGTAAATAATATCATCTCTTTTCAGACATTCAAAACGAACAAAAGATAACAGTACTTGAGATCACAATAAGGGTGAAGACCAAAACACATTCCTCTACTATTCATATATGCTAACAAAACATTATCCTGCCAAGGGATGTACAAAATATTGCAAATTATATAACAGCACAGTTAAGCGAGTCTTCTGAGTTGAAGGCCATTTAACTGATGGCGAGTTTACCTCGTCTTTTGAGGCGAATGGGTTAACTATCTCGTATAGTGGATTATACGTTTGGGGTGTTTTCTCATTTAGTAATACTGGAGAACGTGGAGTAGGTGGATAGAGACGAGTGCAGAAGAAAAATAAAACTATAGTCACAAAAAGATGTGTAAACATTGAAAATCTGTATATGAATAAAAATAAATTATTGTATACCATAGTTTTGAAACCCCTGTAAGTTCTAGATGTATGGGTAACGGATCCAGAATTCTGAGGATAAAGATATAGTTCCAATCTGCAGTTGTCGTGGATCAGCTTAAAACTCCTTGACGCATGCGCTGTTATGATTAATGTTGTGTCACGGGGAAAAACAAAACACTAACTTATTAACTAACTTTACAACATCCATGAATATTTAAATTCCCCCGGAGTTAGGCAACTCACGCGCGCTTAATTATCCAGCGATAAATACAAACAATCCAGCACAAACTTTCAACTATGAAATCTATATGTCGCATTTTAACCTATCACAAAACTACATACACTAACTCACTGGCACTGATAAACCCGTAGGTTCATGGCCGTGCGGACACAAGCTCTCCATACATCGCTATCCTGAGCCAATATTTTCCAATCAACCCTTGTATAATCTAAATAACTTCTACGGCGCGAAGGCCTAGAAGGCCCTTGGCTTACCAGACGGCTGCTGGCCTCACATCTACATGTATTAATCACATAGGTAGACGATTTAAATGACAGGCTACATCTAATGACAGAAGAACTTTGCATTCACATGCTTTACTATTCCATGTCCTGCACACATATTTACCAAGTTATTTATCAACACATAGAAGTACATTATATAATGGAAATGGACAGCTAATGACAAATGAGGGAAATTTTGAGGAAGTGGCTGAATTCAAATACCTAGGAACAATAATTACAAATAGGAATGAGATGCACAAGGAAATTAAACATAGGCTCAATTCTGGAAATGCGTGCTATTATGTATTAAAGAGACTCTTGACGTCCCAACTCCTTTCAGAAAACGTTAAACTGAAAATATATAAAACTAGTATTCTACCAGTTATATTATATGGTTGCGAAACGTGGACTCTTACTTTAAGAGAGGAGAAAAGATTACGAGTATCTGAGAATAAAGTTCTTAGGAAAATTTTTGGACCAAAGAGAGATGAACAGACAGGTGAATGAAGAAGACTACATAACAGTAAACTACATGGTCTTTATAGGAAGCCACATATAGTAATAACAGTTAAATCTCGTAGACTGCGATGGACAGGGCATGTGGCACGAATTGGGAATGAAAGGCGTGTATGGAAGCTTCTTGTAGGAAAACCAGAGGAAAGCGCCCAGTTGGTAGACCAAGAATGAAGTGTGAGAATAACATTAACTATGATTTGAGGGAAACAGACTATACAGGGAATGATTGGAAAACGTTAGCTCAGGATAGGGATGTATGGAGAGTTTATGTCCGCGCGGCCATGAACCTACGAATTCGATAGTGCCAGTGAGTTAGTTATTTATCAACGTGTTTTCAAAATGTATCGGCTCATCAGAACTTAGGAACAAGATCACAAGACTCTTCTTTACTTTTGATACCACAGCACAGGACATGTCTATACTCTGATCTTACACAATATCTATGACTAGAGCATGGAACTCACTTCCCATCACAATCATCAAGTTAACTGATATCTTAAGTTCAACACAATGAAAATATAACAACTATATTCAGCATTTTGTAAATATTCATCTAGGAAGCTTTACTTACTTAATTTTATTTTGTATTATTTTTTATATTTTATTATATTCCATGTTTTTGTTAGTATTAGCTAGTATTAGATTACATCACCATTGTCTTTTGTTTAGTCCGTATTTTAATAATATTTTAAAATTGTGATAAGTATGTAATGAACTACAGGGTCTTTGTAGGAAGCCAGATATAATAAGAACAGTTAAGTCTCGTAGACTGCGATGGGCAGGACATGTTGCACGTATGGGGAATGAAAGACTTGCATGGAAGATTCTTGTAGGAAAGCCAGAGGGAAAACGCCCAGTTGGTAGATCAAGAATGAGGTGGGAGAATAACATTAACTATGATTTGAGGGAAGTAGATTATACAGGGAATGATTGGAAAGCATTCGCTCAGGACAGGGATGTATGGAGAGCTTATGTCCGCGCGGCCATCAACCTACGGGTTCGATAGTGCCAGTGAGTAAGTAAGTAAGTAAGAACTAAGTATGCAATTTTAGTATAATTTTACTATTCGCTGGTTGAGTGGAAGAGAAGGCCTTATGGCCTGAACTCTGCCAGCTAAAATAAAACATTATTATTATTATTATTATTATTATTATTATTATTATTATTATTATTATTATTATTATTATTATTATTATAACTAAACTATATGGCGAGACAGGCCTAGAAGGCCCTTGGCTACCAGCTGGATGCTGGCCTCACATCCACATGTGACGATCATCTAGCCTATGTAGATGTGATATGTGGTCAGCATGTCGGAACCTTCAACCGTTATAACTGGTTTTCTCAACCTGGAGTCGCTACTTATTGCAGTTACCCAAATTCCTCACGATGCTGGGTGGGCACCGATCCCATACTGGCCGAGATTCTATGAGAGAAAAATTCTTCTATGGAGACCCGAACCAGCCCAAATCCAGTAGCTCTGCGCCAAGGCATCTTGTCTTAACCACTCAGCTACGGCGCGGGATGCTGTGTAATCTACTTCCCTCAAGTCATATGCAATGTTAATATCCCACCTAATTCTTGGTCTACCAACTGGGTGTTTTCCTTCTGGTTTTGCTATAACAAGCTTTCATGCTCCTATTTGATTCTCCATTCGTGCTACATGCACTGCCCGTTGCAGTCTGTGAAGTTTAGTAATAAATTATATTTTTAAAGTATACATAAGGACTTTATTAAACTAAAAGTAAGATAAATACAATGTTATTTACAAATATGGATCGTACGGGCAGTAAGCCGTACGTGTTGTTGACAGTCCGTTACAATAAATAAATTACATTGTTTAAGTGAACCGCCCATTACGGAAGTGTTTACGACAGAAAATAAATATAAGACTTTTTAAGGCTTTTATAAAATTAGTTAAAAAGCTTTAATTTCGGATAAAATTATATAATGAGAAAACTTTATAGCAAACTATAACCCTAATGTATCTTAGGTGAAATAGGGTTTAAAAAATTCCGGATAGTAAATAATAATAATGTTTTTTTAATGCCACCAGTTTTGTCTATTTAGACATTTCTGCTATTCTCTCCTGGCAATGGCGTAATTGTAACCCATTTCTAAGGTTGGGGCGCCTGGAAGGCAGGGTTACGTTACCCCGATGGTATGATGGATGATGATGATAGTGATGCGCCAGGAGAGTCCCTAATCCTAAACTTAATCTAAGATGAATGTGAATGATGATGATTGCGGTGGTCATATGATTTGGGGAACCATTTGGGCCTTAAAGTTTTCCTGATATTTGTCTTACAGGTGTGGAAAAACCCCGATAAAAACCGCACCCAGAAAAACTGTCCCGACCGGGGATCGAACCCGGGCCCGCTGCGTGACAAGGTAGCACGCTACCTCGAGACCACAGCGGTGGACAATGATAATAATGTGATATTAGGTATATTGTAGTATATTGTATAGTTATGGATATAATGGGGCTATCTGGACGAGGGGGAAAACATTATTATTCTTGTAAGACGCGGAGGTGGCTTGGAGTGCACAGAAAGTTCTGGAAGCTTAGAGGAGACGATGGAAATCCAATCTGAACCCTTTTAGCCTTTAACACCACAATGAGACATGTGGGCAGTAGGAAGGCTCTAGCTAAATCGGGGCAATAGGCCTGAAATAACAGGCTTACCCTTCGTTCGAGAGTAAACTACTTAACTTACTCTGTTGGTATTACTGGGATTTATTAAAACACCTCACAGTACCAACTGCTATTTATATCGGATGCACACCACGCAGCAAAACATATCAGCTTTCATTATACAGGGTTCTATTTTAAGAATTAATTTAATGAATTATGAAAGAATACAGATATTAAGGTTGTTTCTCATGAAAAGATTAAACAAATATTCAACGATTCTACTTAGAAGGCCTGTAAACCGAAAATGACCAACATAAATTATACATATATAGGTATATACTAGCTAATACCCGGTGTGTGTTGTTACGCCTAAATAAATGAAAATTAATGTACTTTTATGTTTAGTTGAATAAGTAGAAGGTAAAATGTATATCGTAATTATTTTTAGATGTCCCGTGCTGTTTACCCGGCGTTGTCTGGGAATCATCGCATCCCGATCTTCTTGGCATAATTGAGGTGAAAGACATAAATTAATGAACTTCTTACGATTAGTTGAATAAGTAAAATGAAAAATAATTATAAATGTATTTCATAATTATTTTTAAGATTCCCCGTGCAGATTACCCGGTGTTGACCGGGAATCTACTTATCTCGATCTTCTTGGCATAAATGAGCTAAAAGACAAAATTCGTTATTGTAAGTTATCCGTAAAAGTATACTCCCCGTGTGCTGCTATGCTTGCACAAGAATCTACGTACTTGTCTCGATCTTCTTGGTATCAATGAAAGACAAAGATGGTTATTGTGAGTTATCCGTAAGAGATAAACATATGCTGTCCCAGACTTTTTTTGTAGAGGGTTTTGAGATATTCAATTCTGAGTACATTAATTTTGTGTATTTGTTATGGTTCATACAGCGTAAGCCATTTAAGAGTCCAAAGAGCTACTTTTTCCGCGTTTTCCACTACAATGGGCGATTTTTAAGGGTGTAGGAGTTTAGTATCATAACTCTCTTATAGCCTATGTTCATCCCGGGAATCTCCTGAACATTTTGCAAAAAAGCCCCATCACAATCGGATCAACAGTATGGCCGCGCATAAAGTATGAACAAACAAACAAACAAACATTAATTTTTATATATTAGAAGATATAATTCTTCTGAATGTGTGTTTGTCATATTACTCCTTCTAAAAGACTGGACCGATTTTTATTAAAATTTTTTGTGTGTTTGGGTGGGTCCCTGGATGGTTTAGATTCACAATTGGACCCTGTAAAACCATTAGCTGTAGGAGTTCACTGAAGTGAAAAATTTAAAAATTGCTCTAGCGGTCACAAGTTTCGATGTTTCACAACGAAACACAGTATATCCCATTAAAATATACCGAGGTAAGTATTATCCAAAACTGAGCAAAATCCGACAAGTAGAAGTGGAGGTTTACCTGAACGCCATGTTTGGTTCGTCTCAGCGTATACCATACAATTTAATTAACTTTTAGTATTTAATTTACTTAGGCGTAACAATGTACTTATATAGTATTTATAATGTTACAATTAAAATTTCAAATTAAGCAATGAACGCCAAATGTCATGAAAAACAAAAATTAATGCGTGAATCGGCATTTGAACTCGACCTCTAATTCTATACTTTAGTGCGTTATCTACGCATCCTTATGCAAACATTAATTTTCCTTCCTTATATACAATTCTCATCGACCACGGTGGTCTGAAGGTTATGTTCCTTGCCTCTGGTCCCGAGGGTCGCGGGTACATATCCGGCCAAGGTCAATGGATTTTTTATGACGGAAAAATCTAAGAAGCAAATCCTCCTGGAGGAACTTTAAGCCGTGGGTCCCGAATCTAAAGATTTTCAGGCTCGTAAAATATCGTTAAACCTGAATAAAAAGGCCTTTAAGAAAAAATTACCAAATTTTCCCAGCTATTAATACCTTGTTTTCCTAGATATCACTATGAGGCGGAACGTTGACTCCGGGGCACTCAATGACATCTATCCGAAAACAAGTGTAAGTTGATATTGATATTGAATCTCCAATAATATGAACCCTATTTCCTATTATATTTAATATTTTAATATTAGTATGATTGGATTTTTCCCCTGTAGGGGGAGAGCGCCTAAGTCTCGTTGAGAGAAACAAGGACTTAGAAGAAGAAGATGATTAATTTTCTAATTATAAGAGGCAGCGGGAAGAGTCCATAGTGTCATCTTACGGCTTCTATAACAAAAAAGTATTTTAATGAAAATATTTTTTGGTTATGATTTGAGAATTTGATATTAGGAAGGAAAATTAATTTCTTACTGCAATGCCTGGATAGCGTAGTGGATAACGCACTAACGTATAGAATTATATATCCTGAGTTCAAATAGCGATTCAGGCATTAATTTTTCTTTTCATGACATATCGATGTTATAATTAATAAAATTATATTTAGCAATGAAGGACAAATTGACATATTTGGCACTCATTGTTAAATGTCAAAATTTAAATATAACGTCGAAATAATGAAGTTTTAGTACTAGAAATAAATATCATCTTTAAATACTTATTTGTTATAGACGCCAAGAGAGACAGTGTGACCGATGTATCGCTGCCTCTCACTATATTAGAAGGAAAATAAATGTTTGTGCTGGGATGGCTTAGTGGACAAGTTAGTATGTCACTTACATATAAAGTTAGATGTCTCGGATTCAAATCCCATTTCTGATGTTTATATTTGTTTTCATATATATATATATATATATATATATATATATATATGCGCGTGCATGTCTGTGTGTGTTTTAACGGTCTAGAGGTCACAATTTTTTATTTATTACAACCGAATTTGGCATATAGCATTTAATTAAATATAGTGTGACCACTCTTACTTTAAGGGAGGAAAGGAGATTACAATTGAGAATAAAGTACTTAGGAACATTTTTGGACCAAAGAGAGATGAACAGACAAGTGAATGGAGAAGACTACATAACAATGAACTACATGGTCTTTATAGGAAGCCAGATATAATAAGAAAAGTTAAGTCTCGTAGACTGCGATGGCAGGACATGTTGCACGTATGGGGAATGAAAGACTTGCATGGAAGCTTCTTGGAGGAAAGCTAGAGGGAAAACGCCCAGTTGGTAGACCAAGAATGAGGTGGGAGAATAACATTAACTGTGATTTGAGGGAATTAGATTATACAGGGAATAACTGGAAATCATTAGCTCAGGATAGGGATGTAAGGAGAGCTTATGTCCGTGCGGCCATGAACCTACGGGTTCGATAGTACCAGTGAGTAAGTAAGTATGTAAGTATAATATGACCGAGTTCGTTAACCAGCAAAATCGGACTATTAGGTGAAGGAGTACACTGAAACAAGAATTTTAAAATCGGTCTCGCTGACGAAATTTTTAGTGGTAATTTTTTGTACGTAATAAGTAGGAAAGATGGAGATCTGAAAGAAAAATGTTTTCAACTTCGATAGCTAATGAAAGAAGAAAGTGTGTATGTTATTTGTGAAGAAGCCCCATTACCACGGTGTTGCCTGATTCTAAAGCTTTTTTTTTTCGCTCAGCTGAGCACCTAAATATTTGTTAAAAGAGAAGTAGGAAACAAGCTTAATTGCTAATTGCACGTCCTTTACTTTCTGGCTGGGGGAGGAGTGCTACTGTATGAATATAAAAGGTCCTCCAAGAGCAGTTAGAAGCTTCAACAACTTTAAAGAGACAGACAAACAGACAGAGAATGACAGAAAGAAAATATAGAATGAACGAAACAAATAACAGATAGAGAGGAATAATAATAAAGAAAGAGAGATAGAAATATAAAAAGAATGAGTGATCACCTCATTGTCAGGGCCACCTCCGAGACAACACATTAAAACGGAACACACCATTCACATTAAGCATGATGAATATACTAATGATGACTGTAGTGGTCAATTGGGCCTTAAAAGGTTCTGATATTTTGTCTTATAGGTGAGGAAAAACCCTCAAAAAATCACCCAGGAAATTTGTCCTGTCCGTATGAGGGAGCGACACTATCCCGAGACTAAAGCTGTGGACATCAACATCATCGTCATTATTATTATTATTATTATTATTATTATTATTATTATTCAATGTTCCGATAAGAAATGTCCTTTTGATGATGATGATAATGATGAATGGATTCTTATGGAACAGACATATAAAAATACGTTACAAATATATAATTCAATAGTGAGAAGTACTGTCACATATGGAGCTGAAGTTTGGAAATTCAACAAAAACGTATGTTGATGGAAATGGATTTCTTGAGGAGAGCACCAAGATGTTCAAAATTAGAAAATATAAGAAATACCGTTATTCGAGAAAAAAATAATATTAGATATTCAATAGTAGATTACATAAGATATAGGTCTATGCAATTAAATTGGTACGGGCATATACGAAGAATGCAAGAACAAAGGTTACCAGGAAAAGATTGGAATGGTGTCCACCTGGAAGAAGAAGGAAAGGAAGACCTCGAAACTCGTGGATGCAAGAAATAACAACTGGAATGAGACATGGAGTGGATGAATATATACGAGTGGAGAAGAAAAATAAAACTGTAGGTACAGAAAGATGTGTAAATATTAAAAATCTGTATATAAATAAGTAGATTATTATTATTATTATTATTATTATTATTATTATTATTATTATTATTATCATTGTTATTATTATTATTATTATTATTATTATTATTATTATTATTATTATTATTATTATTATTGTTAATATTATTATACTCTTATTATTCAAGTTTGATAGATTTTCCTTTAGATGGAGTTGGTGAGGGTGAATGTAAGCCGGAAATTGCGTCGTGTCATGAATAAGTGAGTGAGAAAATCAGGGTATATAATGGTGCGCCTCACAACTAGGTAATTGCATGAATACTGTCACCCGGTAGGTGTGGATCCACTTGTGCGTCCCAACGCATGGAACACTAGTTATTTCAGGTAAAATTTGAGATTCTGTATCCAAGTTCAAGGGTTCGAATGCGGCCAGAGCCAATGGATTTTTCAGCACGTAAAAATTCTGGGTAGAAGTTCCTACAGATAGAAAGTAAAGTCGTAACTTTACAGCACTTAAAAGAACCTCATGCCTGAGAAAAAGAGATCCTGACAAAATTGTTATATAATAATAATAATAATAATAATAATAATAATGATAATAATAGTAATAATAACGATAATACTAATAGTAATAATACTATTATCATATCTGTTATTATTACAATTAATATTATTATTATTATTAAAACTATTATTATTATTACTGTTATTATTATTACTGTACTGTAAGCCTATGTTTTCCCTTTACAGAGATTTGGACGCTCTCCTCCTACAGGGAAGATTTTTGAACCATATTAATTTAGTTACACTTGCTTTCGTATAGATGTCATTTTGAGTGGTACGTGGTCAGCGTTCCGCCTCATACTGACATCTAGGAAACCAAGGTAGTACTAGGACGGGAAAATTCGGTAAATTTTGCTTAAGGATTTTTTACGAGCCTGAAAATCTTCAGACTCGGGACCCACGGCTTAAAGTCCCTCCCGGAGAACTTGCTCCTTGGATTTTTCCGTCCTAAAAAATCCATCGACCACGGCCGGGTTTGAACCCGCGACCCTTGGGACCAGAGGCAAGGAGCATAACCACTAGTCCACCGCTGCCGACTATTATTATTATTATTATTATTATTATTATTATTATCATCATCATTAAGGAAAACTTCTTATTATTGTTATTATTGTTGTTTTTGATTGGAAAACAGGACGCCCAAAAACAACGTGGATTAATGGTGTTTTGAGCCGCATGAGGGAAAAAGGATTGGACGATGGAGATTGGAATGACAGAGAAATGTGGAGGAGAATGACAGTAGATTATCTGGTGTCAGGAAGATGCAGTGAATTTGTGAAACCTGTCAATATATAAATAATTGATTGTTGTTATTATTATTGTTGTTATTATTATTATTATTATTATTATTATTATTATTATTATTATTACTGCTACGATTAAAATATTTATTTTTGTTACCTATTATTATTTTTATCCAATATTGAAGAAATGTCTGAATTCAAATATACTCGGACAACGGATCTGCACCCCTATAGTGCTGAGATCATTCTTAGAAAAGTACACGTCTATACTCATACCATTTCACTGCAATTTCCTCCCACTACGTCAAACAGCAGCCACAGTAACTTATCGAGTAGGGATGTTGCCAAACTTCCCCCAGTGTCAAGGCTCTTGAATATTGAATAATGTAAGATTTGAGTCGAGTTGATAACACTGGAGTGCATGAGCAAGAGAGTGAGAGACATGCAGGGAGGGAAATGATTTGCCGAGGCAGAAAAGGAAATAGGCTTTAGTTCTCATATCTTACGGGGGCACAGATCCGTTGGACAGACAATACCTAAGAACAATAATAACAAGCAGGAATGAGATGCACAAAGAAATTAAACATGGGCTTAATTATGGAAAAACATGCTATTATGCATTACAGGGACTCTTGTCCCAACTCCTTTCAAAAAACGTTAAACTGAAAACATATAAAACTATTATTCCGCCAGTTATATTATATGGATGTGAAACATGGACTCTTACTTTAAGGGAGGAAAGGAGATTACGAGTATTTGAGAATAAAGTTCTTAGGAAAATTTTTGAACCAAAGAGAGATGAACAGACAGGTGAATGGAGAAAACTACATAACAGTGAGCTACATTATCTTTAGAGGAAACCAGATGTAATAAGAACAGCTAAATCTCGTAGACTGCGATGGGCAGGACATGTGGTACGAATGTGAACTTCTTGTAGGAAAACTCCCGGTTGGTAAACCAAGAATTAGGTGAAAGAATAACATTAACCATGACTTGAGGGAAGTAGATTATACAGGACAAGATTGGAAAATATTTACTTAGAACAGGGATGTATGGGGAGCTTATGTTCGCGTTGCCATGCACCTGTAGGTTCAATAGAGCCAGTGAGTTAATTTTAGTTAGGTAGTTAATAATAATAATAATAATAATATAGACATTCCTAGTTATACATATGGCCATGTTACAATGAAGGTATTATAACCGACCTGTTTTTGCTCTTTTTCGTTTAAAACAAAAAAAGTGGATTTACGTAAACAATAAACGCGATAGTTATGTAAATATATAGTTAATATGTTACACGCTAGATGGGACCAGAGTCAATATCACTCAAACACAGATAGCAGCGCTGTAAATACAAGCTTTTAAAAAAAATAAAATAGGAAACCCATTTAATACACATGCGGCCATGCAAACTTAATAGACTTAGGTAATTCGAAACAAAAGCTGCACGATGTGCCATATAAAAAGTATCTGGTTCATTTAATTGGTTCGCCTTCGCACGGCAACAATTACGTCACGAAGGTTCGCCCAGTAATGTGAAATGAAACGAGAGGAGGTGGATAGAAAAAAAAAAGCTATTCGTATTAATTAAATTGCCAACTAATCACATAATAGTATTAATTAAAATAATGACTCTTCTCTAATGAACTGAACTAAATTCAAATTACCAACTGCACAGATTCTAATTCCCCAAAAAAAGAAACTAACTTCACGCTTCTGCGCCTTCATTTTTTAATTTATAATACAGGACCCTTACAAATTATTACCCGATTATGTGCAGTTCATAGTTTCGATATGGGATGATCTAAGTAACTACTCACTGACTCTATCGAACCCGTAGGTTCGTGGCCGTGCGGACATAAGCTTTTAATATGTCCGTAAACAGAGATCAATACTAATAAAATTCATTATAAAACCGTTGAGGTGGAGAGTCATAAAATAAAATAAGTTAAAATATACCTTCTTGGGTAAGATCCGTCGTCCTCAACTTATAAAATTTGTATTCTTTATGCCTGTAAGCCATTCAGAATATCCGTTCCATCATCAGCAGGTATTTGTTCGCTACAATATTTAGTATTTTTGTATTGTTAGCCTATGTTTTCCCTTTACAGGGATTTAGGCGCTCTCCCCCTACAGGGAAGAATTTGAACCATACTAATTTAGTTACACTTGTTTTCGTATAGATGTCGTTTTGAATGGTACATGGTCAGCGTTCCGCCTCATACAGACATCTAGGAAACCAATGTAGTACTAGGACGGGAAAATTCGGTAAATTTTGCTTAAAGGCCTTTTCATTCAGGCTTAAGGATTTTTTACGAGCCTGAAAATCTTCAGACTCGGGACCCACGGCTTAAAGTCCCTCCCGGAGGACTTGCTCCTTGAATTTTTCTGTCCTAAAAAATCCATCGACCCCGGCCGGGTTTTAACCCGCGACCCTTGGGACCAGATGCAAGGAGCATAACCACTAGTCCACGGCGGCTGACACACAATATTTAGTATGATGGTAGATGCTGCTGGTCGTAACGTGGTGTTGTCGTGACTAAACAAAGATGTTTTGCAATCATCGCCTGAATAATCTAATTCCCTCAAATCATGATTAATGTTATTCTCCCACCACACTCTAGGTCTACCAACTGGGCGTTTTCGCCCTGGATTTCGTACAAGAAGCTTCTATGCCACTCTTTCATTCCCAATTCATGCTTTCATGCACTTATCTCTTCCTTGTCCAAATCCACTTCAGCACGGACTCACTGGCACTATCGAACCCGGAGGTCTATGGCTGCTGGTACATAAGCTCTCCATACATTCCTATCCTGATCAATTTTTTTCTAATCAGCCCCTATATAGTTCACATCCTTCAAATCATGGTTAATGTTATTCTCCCACCTCATTCTTGGTCTACCAACTGGAAGTTTTCCTTCTGGTTTTCTTATAAGAAGTTCCTATGCACCACTTTCATTCCCCGTTCGAGCCATATGCTCTGACAATCGGTCTATGGGACCTAAATGAATCGCACTTTTTAGAAAGGAACTAAGTCAAGATTTGCCATTTTTCTTTTTCCTTGCTAAATGATTACTACTGCCAAGACGAATTGATTGACAAAGAAATGAACTTATTCAGGCCCTTCCATGTGTCTCTAATATCAGTTTGATGTTTATACTACGGTAAAGAATAGAACTAAGTCAGGAAGTTAGTGCGTTTCTTCACCGTCCATCCATAGTAATTCTGCCCGAAGGCAGGTCCTTCACTGCAATCATAGCATTTTCATGCTATGCTTGCAGTTTTACTAGGGAATTGTAGGTGTGGTAGCTTCCCGTTGCTTTCCACACCGGTGAAGGATGATGATGATGATGATAATGATAAGGATGATGATGATGGTGGCCATATGATTTCGGGGACCGTTTGGGCCTTAAAGTTTTCCTGACATTTGTCTTACAGGTGAGGAAAAACTCCGATAAAAACCTCACCCAGAAAAACTGTCCCGACCGGGGATCGAACCCGGGCCCGCTGCGTGACAAAGCAGCACGCCACCTCGAGACCACAGCGGTGGACTCTTCACCGTTTGGGTATCGAAAACATGACAGGGTACATTATGGGTTAATATATTTTGCATTCATGATCTTAAAGTCAACCAATGTGTGCAGTACGTATACCATGAAGGACAGGCTCGAAAGGGAGCAAATTACGTTTGTTCATTTTTAAAATATTATTTTAATAAATTTGTGTCCCAATATATAGAAAACATACACATGTTCTCAGATGGCTGCCCAGGCCAAAACAAAAACCATACAATGGTTAGGTTTTGGTCTTAGTCTGGTTGCTTCAGGAAGATTCAAAACTATAAAACATTATTTTCCTGAGCGAGGTCACTCTTTCCTCCCTTTTAATAGGGATAGCACTAAGAAGGGCGGACAGGGTGTATACAATAAAATAATATTTATAAATAATCATATAAAGCAAGCAAAATACATTAGTTAAACTTACAGACTCTGAAACACTGATCAGTAACTTCTATATTTGGTGGCCTAAAACGAATCTGCAAAGAATCCTCGTGAGAGAAAGGTTCATTTCACACCCTCATTATATATGGAATCCACGTACAACTCAGACAAATTGGTGTTTTAGAAGCACGACCATACACAAACAGTTATGTAAGCAATAAGTTTTCATCTTGGGAAAGGAAACTTGCGATATTTGTCTTTGGAACTATCAAAGGCATATCACGGAGGACAAATTACCGGAGGACAAAAAAATCAATCCCCACAGAATGAAGATCTTAAGAAATTAATGCAATACATCAGTCTAGCAAATGCTAAAGCATTTAATGAAGAAGTAATACTTTCTAACTCTATTACAGCTCCTGGTGCCATGAATGAGAAATGTCTGTCATTTTACATGTGTCAGTTTTTTTTAAATAAATGAGTCAATTTTGATTTGTTTAATCAAGATATCATCTTAGTGTTCCTAACATGTCAATTTAAGCAAAATATATGTAGATTTGTATTGAATAAATTTTGTTCACTCTGTATGTCCATTTTATTTTTTCAAAAACAATGTCCAGTGAAGAAAGGAACTAAGTCTCAAATTTTAAATAGCATATATACCGTGGTAGCACAAAATTTCCACTGCTAGTCTGTTATTATTAAATCCAGTCCCATGTTATGTTTATATAATATATAACATAAATATTTTATTCCGCTATTTGTTCATGAAAATAAGTTTTTATGCTCTCCTGAAAAGTAGCAAAGTTTGACTTAGTTCCTTTCATATGTTCTTATGATACCTGGTTTCCTATAAAGACCATGTAGCTCAGTGTTATGTAATCTTCACCATTCACCTCTCTGTTCATCTCTCTTTGCTACTACATTTTCCTAAGAACTTTATTCTCAAATACTCGTATTCGTTTCTCCTCCAATAAAGTGATTATATATTTTTTTATTTATTCAATGCCACTTGGTATTCTTTCGACATTCCGGTAGCTGGCATTGGCATTATTGTAACCCATATGTACGATGTTATGCATCAATCGGTTAAGCGCCATTAAAAAATAACATTTTGATGCCATCTGTTGCATCTGTCGCAAGAAGTAAGTGTACGCACACTTTTAGCGCCAAATATTTAAATATAGCCTTATTATTAAAGAAAAATTTAAACGCCATCAGTTTTATTAGAGATTCTATCTTTTACAATAAACGGTTATGAAAACAGATTAAATACTAATCTAAATTCTGTATCATGCAGCTAAGCGCCAAATATTCCCGTTCTTAGATTGTTGATGTATAACTGTCAAAGAAGGAAAATAACTTGCAATATCCAGTATTGTTAGTTTGGCGTCACAATTAATAGTGGATTGACTTACACTTTAAACGCGTTTTTCTCGTAACTTACATAATGACGCATAGCCGGTTGATGCATAACGCCGTCCATTTATGAGGTTGGGGCGCCTAGAAGGCTGAGTTACACTACCCTGATGATAAACAAGGCCTTGTTTATTAAAATGGGCCTTGTTCATTTTATCACGTTTCGGGAACATATGATTTTGAAAGTCCACATACAGATTACAGAATAAAAGCAAGCAGGAATAAGTGACATCCAGTTGAAGTGAACTGAGCGGTTAATTACTTAATGGTAGGAAGTGTAATTGTCGTCAGTGTACCTAAATAATTCATCCGCAGACAATTACCTCCAACTAACCTCTGTTTAACCTCTGCCAATCCACTGCTTTTGTGTCTAGACCACAAATGTCTGCTTCTATCAATAACTTGCTAACACCCGGCGTGCGCTCCTACGCCTAAATAAATGAAATGCGATAATATTAGTGAACAAGTAAAAGGAAACAATATATTAAACTGCGATGTAGGGAAGTGGATTCTACAGAAGTGAGGAATTGATTAAAAACCTTTCTATAGCTCGTTTTTAATTTCCGAGATTCTGTAAAACACTTCAAAAACGTGTGTTCTACAATTTTTTTGCACGATAGTGTTTTGAAAATAATAAACAATAACAGCTTTTTTACAAATATTTGTGTTCATTATAAACAACAGACTGACGTTAGCAGTCTGGTTAAAGTATGTACGGTAAATGCCGAAAATAATTTAGTTGAAACTACAGCAGGCCGTGGCATCAATCAGGAATAAAATGGCGGCAAGTACGAATTTATTGCTTTATTTTTTTTTATTTTTTATTTTTTTTTCAAATGCCCCAGGTTTGTCTTTCGACATGCCTGGTTTCTCTCCTGGCATGGCATAATTGTAACCCACTTCTGAGGTTGGGGCGCCTGGAAGGCGGGGTTACGTTGCCCCGATGATACGATGGGTGATGATGATAGTGGTGCACCAGGAGATTCCCTAATCCTAAACTTGACCTAAGATGAATATGAATGATGATGATTGCGATGGCCATATGATTTCTGGGACCGTTTGGGCCTTAAAGTTTTCCTGGCATTTGTTTTACAGCTGAGGGAAAACCCCGATAAAAACCTCACCCAGAAAAACTGTACCGACCGGGGATCGAACCCGGGCCCGCTGCGTGACAAGGCAGCACGCTACCCCGAGACCACAGCGGTTGTCTTATATTGTTTCAAATAAAGTTCAGTTCATTTAGAATGCAGTGAATTTTTCGTATAATGTATATTAATAACAGTGGAATGCAGGCTTTCACGGCCGGTAATCATGGTAGTAAAAGATTCCGGGCTATGTGGTCGTGGTCTATAACTGGCGTTTCTTCCAGACGTTTCACCCTCAACTGCGGAGGGCATCTTCAGTGGCGAGCGCTTCAAGCTGTTGTTTCACTGTCGTAGACTCGACTGCGAGTCTGCGAGTCGAGTCTACGACAGTGAAACAACAGCTTGAAGCGCTCGCCACTGAAGATGCCCTCCGCAGTTGAGGGTGAAACGTCTGGAAGAAACGCCAGTTATAGACCACGGCCACATAGCCCGGAATCTTTTACTACTATATTAATAACTTTGGGATATATTTTTATATATACATTGTACGTAGTATACATAAAGGGCAGTGGTTTTACTTCCCGCCCTAGGTAGGTAATTTGTAATATTACAGTATAGTTATTTAATTATTTGTAGATTGGTAATCGCGAAATTTAGATGATTGAACTTTCAATCATGGTCACAATTTCTTTAAATGTGACAAAACGCACTATCGTGCAAAAAATAATTATAAATGTATATGGTAAATATTTTTAGATACCCCGTGCTGATTATATGGCGTTGCCCGACAATCTACTTACGTATCCCGATTTTCTTGTCATCAATGAGAGACAAAAATGGTTATTGTGAGTTATCCATAAAACATAGACATATGCTGTCGTGGAATTCTGTAGATTTATTTTATATATTTAGTTCTGTATACATTAATTTGTTGTATTTGTTGTGTTTAGGCGGCTTAAGTCAATTAAGCGTCCAAAAAGCAACTTTTTTAGTGCATCGAAGCACTTTTTTTAGCTCCGTTCCTATAGTACATAGGGTAATATGTTATATACGTTAACTGTCCCAGAAAAAAGTCTCTAACTTATGGAAAAAAACACCATTCAAATCAGTCAAATAGTTTTTGAGTCCATAAAGCACAGACAGATTTACATTAGTTTTTATATATGAAGAAGTCCACCGCTGCGGTCTCGAGGTAGCGTGCTGCCTTGTCACGCAGAGGGCCCGGGTTCAATCCCCGGTCGGGACAGTTTTTCTGGGTGAGGTTTTTATCGGGGTTTTTCCTCACCTGTAAGACAAATGTCAGGAAACTTTAAGGCCCAAACGGTCCCCGAATTCATATGGCCATCATCATCATCTTCATCATCATTACCATCATCATCATCACCATAATCCTTCACCGGTATGGAAAGCAACGGGAAGCTACCACACCTACAATTTCCTAGTAAAGCTGCAAAACATAGCATGAAAATGCTATGATTGCAGTGAAGGACCTGCTCTCGGGCAGAATTACTATGGATGGATGGATATATGAAGATTATAAACACGACTACGGTTTCCATGTAAAAAAATATTTTTTTGCGCGATAGTGCATTTTGTCGTACTTGCCAGCAATGGCGACCATGATTGAAAGTTGAACTTCCTATATTTCGGGGTTTCCAACCTAAATAACTATACTGTAATATTACATGTATACCCACATGCGAGAAGTAAAACCACTGCCCTCTATGTATTCTACGTAAAATGTATATACAAAAAATATCCAAAAGGTAGTGTTAATATACATTATAAGAAACAAATCACTGCATTTTAAATGAACTGAACTTTATTTGAAACAATATAAAACAATAAATACACACTTGCGGCCATGTTATCAATAATTGTTCTCAAGGCCTCCTGTTGTTTAAACAAATAAACATTGCCCACACTGTTAACGTTAGTCAATTGTTTACAATGAACGCAAATATTTTCAACTAACATGATATTATTTTGCTATTATTAATTATTTTGAAAACACCATCGTGCAGAAAATAATGTACAATGCGCGTTTGCGGAGATTTGTACAGAATCTCGCTGTCGCTCGGTTTTTAAACATTTTTCCTCAATTCTGTAAAAACCTCTTCTCAACCTCGCATCGTAATACTGTATACTATTTTGCGCGATAGTGCGTTTTGTCGTACTTACAGGAATGGCGACCATGATTGAAAGTTCAACTTCCTACACTTCGGAGTTGCCAACTTACTTACTTTACTTTTGAGGGCCTCTCCACTTTTCAGCGGTTACCCTGTATTCCCATTCGCCATTCATGCCGATCACGCCATTCATCCTCCTCCAGACCTCGGTCGTTCATCAATCTATGGATCTCTCCTCTCCAAGTTGTTCCTGGCCTGCCCCGTTTTCTTCTACCAGAAGGTGACCATTCCAAAAGAGCTTTGGGCCACCTATCATCCTCCATTCTCCTGACATGGCCAACCACTGAAGAGCTCGTCTTTCGATCCTTTCCACCACTGTCTCCTCCATATCCATCATCTGCCTCACTTCTTCATTTCTTCTTCTTTCCAACTTGGACACCCTGGCACCGCGTCTTATTCCATCCATCTCCACTGCCAAGATCTTAGTTTTTTGTCCCTCTACCAAAGTCCATCCCTCAGCACCATAAGTCATTATGCTTTCCACAACAGACTTCAAAATCCTCTTCTTCGTGTGGTTTTACATGGTCCTACTCCACAGTACTCCATTCAACATTTTTATGTTGCCAACTTAAATAACTATAATGTAATATTACAAACATATTACAAGCCGCGTGTGGTAAGTAAACCCACTGCCCTTTATGTATACTACATACAATCTAGATACAAAAATATATCCAAAATATAGTATTAATATACATTCTTCTTCTTTATTTGCTGGTTTAGGCATTAATTGTCTGTTAGTATACATTAGACGAAACAAATCACTGCGTTTTAAATTAACTGAACTTTATTTGAAACAATATAAAACAATACACACGTACTTGTCGCCATTTTATTAATGATTGGTGTCACGGCCTGCTGTAGTTTCAACAAATAAACATTGCCCACACTGTTAACGTTAGTCTATTGTTTATAATGAACGCAAATATTTCCAACAAAGATATTATTTCACTATTACTTATTATTTTGAAAACACCATCGCGCAAAAAATAATGTACAACGCACGTTTGCGAAGTGTTTTGCAGAATCACGCTAATTAAAGCCTCGTTACTGCTCGGTTTTTAAACATTTCCTCGCCTCTGTAGAAACCACTTCTCAACCTCGCATCGTAATATACTGTTTTTTACATTAGTTAAAATTAATCTTTTGTTATATGTTTACAAATTAGAGTATTTGATGCAATCAAAGTCATTTCATTTACCACATTTATCCATATTTCAGGGGAAAGTACACATTTCTTTACATATTTCAGAAAACATATTATTTGCATAACTTAACGTTTTACTTTAAATATATTCCGTGCGGACATAAGCTCACCATACATCCCTAACCTCAGATAATATATTCCAATCATGCACTACCTTTATCAAATTATTCTATTTCATTCTCGTCCTTCCTACTGGGCGTTTTCCCTCTGGTTTTCTTGAAAGGATATTCAATGCACTTCGCAGTCTACGAGATTTAACCGTTGTTATTACATATGGCTTCCCATAAAGACCAAGTAGTTCAATGTTATGTAGTCTTCTCCATTCACCTGTATGTTCATTTCTCTTTGGTCCAAACATTTTTTCTGTGAACTTTATTCTCAAATACACTTAATATTTTCTCCTCCCTTAAAGTAAGAGTCCATGTTTCACATCCATATAACATAACTGGGAGAAGAACAGTTTTATATATTTTGAGTTTAACGTTTTTGAAAGAGGATGGGACGTCAAGAGTCTCTGTAATGCATAATAGCACGCATTCCCAGAATTGAACCTATGTTTAATTTATTTGTGAATCTCATTCCTATTTCTGATTATTGTTCCTAGTTATTTGAATTCAGCCACATCTTCAAAATTTGCATCTCCATTATATAATGTATTTCTATCGATATCATGTATTAATATAAAAGTGTATTTGCACATTTGTACTGCTTGAGTGAAAAAAAAGGCCCTTTGGCCTTAACTTGTACAGAATAAATTAAACTTATTTATTATTGTTATTATTATTATTGAGGAATGAAAGAGGGGAATGGAAGTTCCCCATAGAAAAACCAGAGGTAAAGCGCCTAGTAGGCAGGCCAAGAAATGAAATGGAAGAATAACATTAACTATTATTTGAATGAAGTAGATTACTCTGAGGATGATTGGAAAATATTAGAACAGTAGAGGGATGTATGAAGAGCTTAAGTCGGCGCGGACAGGATTACAGGTTCGATAGTGCATTGAGTTATCATTATTAAAATTAATCATAAAAAAGTTAAATTGGTATGGGCATGTACGACGAATGCAAAAAGAGAGGTTACCCAGAAAAACATTGGAATGGTGTCCACCTGGAAGAAGAAGGAAAGGAAGACCTCGAAGCTCGTGGATGCAAGAAATAAGAACTGGAATAAGAACAAGAGGACTGTAGGACATGGAGTGGATGGATAGAGACGAGTGGAGTAGAAAAATAAAACTTTAGGCACAGAAAGATGTGTAAACATTAAAAATATGTATATAAATAACAAAATATTATCATCACCATTATTATTATTATTATTATTATTATTGCAATTATTGTTCTTGTTGTTCTTCTTGTTGTTGGTCTTGTTGTTCTTGTCGTTATTGTTATTATTATTATTGTTATTGTTATTATTATTATTGTTATTATTAATGTTGTTATTATTATTATCAATATTATTATCATCATCATATTATTATCATCATCATCATCATCATTATCATTATTATTATTATTATTATTATTATTATTATTATTATTATTATTATTAGATAATTCGAGTAATTGTAATATAAGTTGACAATAAAACGTGGAACTAGTAGCCATGGAGACCTGGCAAATTGTAAAAACGAAAATCTGAGAATCTGTGTGACACAGAAAGAAGATGGAAGGAAAATGTCTTGTGACAGAATTTAACTTGCGAAGTTTTAAAACTCTATTAAAGTTTGCTATCTCATCTTTTAACAAAGATTATGGTATTTTACATGAAGTGTAATTGAAGATCACAAACGCCAGTAGTTTGAAATATAAAAACTACATCCTCTGCTAATTCAAACATCCGACGGTTGGAAGCAGAAAAATTCCAGACGTTCAAATTAAAGCTTTAACTAGCGACATGCGGGCAGGTTATTATATCCATATTTCAAGATAATTTCATGCTCAGCTTGTTCATTATTTCACGCTACATTCGTAATGCGATTTCCTGATAACGTACAATCACTGATGCCGCGTTTTGACTATTGTCACGTTCTACTAAACTAATTCCGAGCTAAGTTCCAGTTGTACTGTAAACAAACCTGCATAAGTAGGACAAACTCAGCTAATTTCGTGACACGGATAATTTCGTTATTTTTTTTTCGAAGTTGTACTGGCAAGAAAAATAGTATATTACGATGCGAGGTTGGGAAGAGGTTTTTACATAACCGTGGAAATTGTTTAAAAATCCGAGCGATAGCGAGGTTTTTAATTCCTGAGATTCTGAAAAACATTTCATAAACGTGCGATGTATATTATTTTTTGTACGATGCTGTTTTCAAAATAATAAATAAAAGTAAAACAATAACATCTTTGTTGGAAATATTTGCGTTAATTATAAACAATTGACTAACGTTAACAGTGTGGGCAATGTTTATTAGTTGAAACAACAGGAGGCCGTGTGAAAATTAGTGATAAAGTGCCGTAAAGTACGTATTTATTGTTTTATATTGTTTCAAATAAAGTTCATTTAAAATGCAGTGATTTGTTTCGTATAATGTATATTAACACTACCTTTTGGACACATTTTTGTATATAGATTGTACGTAGTATACACAGAGGGCAGTGGTTTTACTTCCCGCACACGGTTTGTTATATGTGATATTACAGTACAGTTATTGTATTACAGTATAGTTATTTAGGTTGGCAACCCCGAAATGTAGGAAGTTGAACTTTGAATCATGGTCCCCATTGCTGTAAGTACGACAGAACGCACTATCGCGCAAAAACAAACTTGCATAAGATAGGGCAAACTCGGCTAATTCCGTGACACGGATAAATTCGTTATATTTTTAATGAAGTTGTACTGGCAAGAAAAACAAAATTATTTTTGTGTCTCGTAGATGGCAGAAAGTCTACTTTCTTGCTGTGTTTTCATATTTGTGATAAAAACGTTCCTTGAGTGTATTTTATGTTAACTTGTTTTCATTCGTGTTAGCAGTTGCTAGATTTAATACTTGTCTGTGTTTGAGTAGATACAATGTGATCTGTGGTTCCAAGTGTTTGTAAGTGGGATTTCAAATGTAACATGGAGAGTGATTAAAAAGTTTGTCATGTATTTAATATAATACTAACACGAAATTAACCGAGTTCTTCAATCCTCCAGAAAAAAATTGATATACAATTTATGTCATATTGGTAATAAAATGAAATATATATTGGACAACTCAGCATATATATTCCATTCATATATACTTAACTGTAATATTCCTAAGAATCTAACCTAACATTTTCATAATATCAAGGTATAATAGTCTAAAAGCTTAGTATCACGAAATTAGCCGAGTTTGCTACGAATATATTACCCCGCCGACTCCATCTATTGGGGAAACCGTGGTGCTACTTTTACCTGCCATATGACTGAATTGTTTATGGAAGTGCCACCGATAGAAACATTGTTCTTAGGCTACATTGTATTTTACAGGAAATAAGACTGAATTCAAGATAAGATGGTACCAATAATTAGGTACTTCCTTCATTTATTATTTATTTATGATAAAAAATATATGTGGGCCTACTTAAAAAGACGTTTACGCAATTTACGTTATTTGCAATTTCATTATGAGCAGAATATATGCTGCATGCTGACTCACCTGTAAATTCTGTTATTTTCAGCACATCCTCAATGGCTAATGTAGTTCGCTATTTAACACCAGAAATAAGTAAAATAAAAGTAACCGAAACTTAGGATTATCTAGCACATGTATATACAAGTTATATGGGAGAATTTTAAAGTATATAATTGCAATTTTAGTACATTAAATAAGTATTGTTTAATCTTAAGCCTGTGCAATGACAGAATAGTTGGAATTTCAATTATTTCAAAATGGACGATTTTGTAGAATATCTGAAACATTTGAAATTAAAGTCTTTGAAAAGCTGAGAGAAACAAATCATTTTGAATGTTTTAAAATAGTTTAATGAAAAATATCCTACTTCACAAACTCAGGGTGTGATGAAAATAACAGCAGAATTTACAAGTGAGTCAGCATGGAGTTAAATTCTGTTGATAATGAAATTGTAAATAAGGGATATATGTCGACATTAGGAAAAAAGGTCATATGTCTGATTAGATAGATCGATACATAATTTTTTGTCATAAATAAAATTAATAAATGGAGGAAGTTGCTAATTATTGGTACCATCTTTCCTTGTGTTCAGTCTTATTTCACGTAAAATACGATATTGCCTAAGAACAATGTTTCTATCGATGACAGTTCCGTACACAATTTAATCATATGGTGGGTAAAAGTAGCGCCACGGTTCCTCCAATTGACGGAGTCGGCGGAGAAATTCCTTATGCAAGTTTGTTCACAGTACAACTAGAAAATCTCGGAACTAGTAGAACTGACATAAGTAACGGACAAACTGCACGTGTTCATATTTAATTTCCCAAAATTACGATCACATTTTTTTCTGGAATTGACATGGCTAAATCTTAAAAAAATAGAAGAAAATGACACTGCCCAGTTCTCTTATTTAAGATTATTTATCCTCTCGTTTCCAGTATCTATCCTCCAACCATAATTTAAACACACGATCACAACATAATCTATTGCTTAATATACCGCAACATAGGACATCCCATCACTCCATGAACCACAGAGAAATTAAATATAGACTCTATTCTGGAAAATTCGTGTTCTTATACAATACTTCCTCCCAACTTCTCCCAAATAACATTAAACTGAAAATATATAAAACTATTATTCTCACAGTTACATTACATGAATGCGAAACATGGACTCTTACTTTAAGGGAGGAGAAAAGATTACGAGTATTTGAGAATAAAGTTCTTAGGAAAAAATATGGACCAAAGAGAGATGAACAGAGAAGCGAATGGAGAAAATTCCATAATAGAGAGCTATATGATATGTATAGGAAGCCAGATATAATAAGAACAGTTAAGTCTCGTAGACTGCGATGGGCAGGACGTGTGGGACGAATAGGGAATGCAAGAGGGGCATGGACATTTCTTGTAGGAAAACTAGAGGGAAAACGCCCAGTTGATAGAGCAAGAATCCATCCATCCACAGTAATTCTGCCCGAGGGCAGGTCTTTCACTGCAATCATAGTATTTCCATGCTATGCTTTGCAGCTTTTCTAAGGAATTATAATAGGTGTGGTAGCTTCCCGTTGCTTTCCACACCGGTGAAGGATGATGATGAAAATGATAAGGATGATGATGATGGCCGGATGATTTTCGGGGGCCGTTGGTCCCTAAGCTTCCTGGCATTTGTCTTACGGTGAGGAAAAATCTCGAAAAAACCTCACCCAGGAGCCTGTCCCTCCGGAGATCGAACCCGGGCCCTCTGCGTGACAAGGCAGCACGCTCCCTAGAGACCACGGCGGTGGACAGAGCAATAATAATGTGGGAGAATAGCATTAACCCCGATTTGAGGGAAATAGATTATACAGGGGGTGGTTGTGAAACATTAGCTTACCTTAGCTTAGGGATATATGGAGAGCTTATGTCCGTGCGCCATGAACCTATGGGTTCGATAGAATCAGTGAGGCAGCTAATTCGATTATCCGCACCGTCAACTTGGATTTTGATCTGAAGTGAAGTTTGCGTGAGGTTTGATCTCCATCAAATATAAATATTGCAGTTATGAAGAAATTAAATACGGTACTGCAGGCGGACTCCATGCCATGGCGTGATTTTTAATAATGTTCCCAATCGAGTAGACCTACTTTCTTTCGCGCTTGCAGCCATGTCCGTGACAAATCCGTGCATTTTACAAATCGATACTATCAACTGTCACAAAAAAAATTGTATTTCAACTAATTGATACCACTAGCTAGAACCATGATTTTTATCCAAATACATGTTTTATACATGGTCTCCATTTTAAGATGCAACCCTAGCGCCTAGCGACAGCTCGTTGCACGGACCTCGTATGGTAATCTCGCCAAATAAATCTAAGTGGAATAAAATATATTTGTATGCTGTTTATTTCTTACTTTATGACAAAAGATTTTCAAAATTATCTCCTTCAGATTCAATACAACGTTGAAACCGGCGAAGAAGATTTTGAAACACGCTATCCAAATCCTGCCTTGAAATGTTGGTGTTCACAGTTCGAATATTCCTTTAAGTTCCTCTAATATTCGTGCATTTGAAATCGTGGCTTTATTTGAGACAGTTGTGTTAGAGAATTGACGGTAACATTTACGACGACAACTTTTATAAGATTTCTTTTTTGCACTTGTCAAAAGTAGAAATACCATCTCTTCAGTGATATATACCATGTTAAACTGAAATCACCACAGTCATAACTGAACACAAATTTACAAGTTGGTTAAGAGAAAACACGTGTATACCTTACAGGTACACAAATAACACTAAATACGGGTAGAGAGAATGTGAATGCAACCTACTTTAACGCCTGCCCACCAGTTTACTGTGCTTTGACTGCTTGCCTATCGGCTGGTTGCCACGCGCTTAGGGTTGCGACTTATACTGAAGGCACAGTAAAAATTGCTTCAACTTAACAGTATTAATAAACTGATAAGATATGTAGGTGCTTAACATGAGGCTCTTTCAGATGAATGGAAATAATCGATTATTATTATCGTACCAATTTATAAGAAAGGAGATAAAACTGATCGAAACAACTATATGGGGCATCTCATTACTTTCAACTTTGTACAAGATTTTAAAATATATATTAGTAGCAGTAGTAGGACTTTATTAGACAAAAAGTAAGATATTTACAATATTATTTACAAATATGGGTCGCACGGGCAGTAAGCCGTACGTGCTGTTGACAGTCCGTTACAATAAAGTAATAATTGGTACTAGTGTAAAGAAAAATAAACAACAATAAAGTAATAATTTGTACTAGTGTAAAGAAAAATAAACAACAAAAAAGCAATAACATTAAAATTACATAAAGAAACCCCAATAATATTACAATTAAATAATAACACAATAGCATTATACACTAATTAATTTATATATAATTGTTAAGAATTAATGGTATTGCATTTTGATAACATATATTTATTCATGAATGAGTGTTGTTCTTACTTTCCGCGTTTTGTCCAGAAATTTACCGAGGTTTAACCAATTTTCTGGATTTACCAATAACTCGTAGCATGCCAATCTTTCCCGATTTGAATTTAGAAATATTTCCGGTAATAACTGACGTCTCCAATATTCTAAATCATTACATTTTCCTAATATATGTATCTCATCTTCAAAGTTCCCACACATTGGACATATTCGCATATCGTGATCGTCGCTAATTTTTAGAAATTTCCATGCCCCTAGCCTAAACCAAGCAAGCCCTGATCTCTCCTTAAATCCTAGGTTGAGTATATATCGATTCTTTTCCCCAGACGTGTTTTAGGTCTCTTTGTAAACACAGTGAGCGTTTTCCTGTACATTCGGCGAAAGTATCTTGTTGGTTTATATCTAAGTACCTCCTCCTTATTTTTCTCCACACGTTCTTGCGATTTTCAGTCCCTTTTTCCCATATCCAGCCCATCCCAATCTTTTGGAGTTCTCTTCTAACCTCGTCTGCCCAAAATTTAACATCTATGTTTTTAATTTGGTGGTCGTAACAAATTGCTCTAAGCATTGTTTGTTCACCTTGGATTACTCGCAACCAGTATTTGAGTACACGAATTTTACAGTTTATGTCGTCCTGGAATGACCCGAATTCATATAAAATTCCACAGTTAGAAACGGCCTTACTAAGTCCTGTAATATATTTTAGAAAATGCGTATATACCTTATTTAGTACTTCCGTTCTTTGGAAACCCCAAATCTCACTACCATAGTGCATTACTGGCCTGTTACTCCTTATATTGATGATATTCTAGGAGATCATCAATTTGGATTTAAAAGAAACAGGTCTACAACAGATAATATTCTTAGTATAAGAAAGATTTTATAAACGCAACGAGAATATAATGACACTGTGCATGAACTATATGTAGAATTAAAAAAAAGGCGTACGATTTATTTAAGGGGGAGAATTTATATAGCACCCTGCTGGAGTTGGAAATTCCTAAAAAAAGTTAGTTAGACTCATTAGAATGTGTCTAAATGGCACAAAGACTAGGATGAGTGTAGGCAAACAGTTTTTAGATATTTTTTAAATACACAATGGACTAAAGCAAGGAGATGCACTATCTCTTCTACTATTCAAAATTGTACTAGAGTATTATATGAATTATTAAATTTACCTTCGAAATGACATTGTAACACGAACATGCACCACTCTTCCACTACATGGGTACACACCTGAAACAACAGAATACCACACATCAAACAAAGTATAGTAGAAACGTACAATTTATATATATATATATATATATATATATATATATATTAATTTGCTTACTTGTTATAGTCAGCTACTAGATGGCAGTGAAGACCGAGTTCTCGCGACATCTAGTAATAATGGAGAATATAATAGATATATAAGAAAAATAAGTGTTTGAATTGGATTCGCCTGGTGGTGCAATGGATAACACGCTGAGGTACAGACTCAGAGTTCCGGGTTCTAATCCCGTCCAGGCATTTATTTTTCTTATCATGCCATATATATATATATATATATATATATATATATATATATATATATATATATATATATATACGAATATAGGTGTGTCTGTTTCTCCTTTATGCATTACTACACCATTCATTCGATTGTGATGTGGCTTTTTGCAAAATGTTGAGAAGTTTCCCGGGAAGATTTAGGCTATAAGAGAGTTGTAATACTCAACACCTTCACTCTTAAAAATCACCTATTATAGTAAAAAAAAAAGTGTATTCCGGAACTTTGTGGACGTTTAAATGGCTTACGCTGCCTAAACCATAACAAATACACAAAATTAATGCACACAGAATTGAATATCTAAAAATAAAAATACAAAAAGTCCGCGATAGCATATGTCTATCTTTTACGGATAACTCAAAATAACCATTTTGTCTTTCAACTCATTGATGCTAAGAAGATTGAGATAAGTAGATTCCAGGGCAGCGCCGAGTAATCAGCACGGGGTATCTAAAAATAATTACGATATAAATGTATAATTATTTTAATTTTTACTTATTCAACTAAACATAAAAACACATTCAATTTATTTAGGCGTAGCAGCGCACGCCGGGTATTAGCATGTTGTAAAATAAAAATATTATACTTGAGTTGTAGCGAGATATGAGGTAACAATGCTAGTTTAATTTCTCAGTGACGTCACGCAAAATGTTAGACAAGTATCGTAAAAACGTGTTTAAGTGTAAAAAAAAGAACAGCTATAAAAACAAAAGAAGCAATCACAACAAATTACATCACACAATAATGAAACAACACATTATAACTTGTGCAATCTTGTTTCCGAGATGGCTTTCAACTTATAAGACACTATTAAACAACACACTCCCATAACTGCTGTTTCTAAAAGTTTCCTATATTAAGCAGAAACCAAACAATTCTCGTCGTGCAGGAATTGCGTAAACTAAGCGAATTCCTGAGCAAGTCTAATTTATGTTTTAACTAGCTAAAACCCGACGTGCGTTGCTACGCCTAAATAAATGGCAAAGTGTTTTTGTGATTAGTGGAACAAGTAAAAATGAAAAATGATTATAAATTTGTCATTATTTTTAGATACCCGTGCTGATTACCCTGCGTTGCCCAAGAATCTACTTATCCCGATATCCTTACATAAATTAGCTGAAATACGAAATTTGTGCTTTTATGTTTAGTTGAATATGTAAAAGGAAAACAATTATAGATTTGCTCTCTTCGTTATTGCAGCCAAAACAACCAATTGTTAATTCTATTTCCAAACTACCTTTCATAGAATCGAAATTGTGAATAAAATTTCACCTTCCAAAATTTAATATTCAATCAATCACTATAAGTAAAGCCAGCGTTGCCCGGGAATCTACGTACTTGGCATAAATGAGCTGAAAGACAAAATTATTTATTTTGAGTCATCCGCAAAAGAATACCCATCGTGCGCTGCTAAGCTTGCCCGGGAATCTACTTATCCCGATCATCTTGGCATCAATGAAGGACAAAAATGGTTATTGTGAGTTATCCGTAAAAGATAAACATATGCTGTCCCGGACTTTTTTTTTTGTAGAGTTTTTTGTAATATTCAATTCTGTGTACATTAATTTGGTGTATTTGTTATATTTTAGGCAGCATAAGCCATTTAAGTGTACAAAAAGCTATTTGTTTCACGTTTTTCACTACAAAGGGTGATTTTTAGGGGTGAACGAGTTGAGTATTACAACTCTCTTATGACCTATAATCATCCCGGGAAACTCCTGAACATTTTGCAGAAAGCCCCATCACAATTATGAATGGTATGGCAGCGCATAAAATACAAACAAACAACCATTCATTTTTATACATTAGATTTTTTTTAATATATCTTTATTTTGCTAACCTTTACATCGGAGAAACTCAATTTTTATGTCAGCTTATTTAAGCAGTTAATATCAAATGAGCATTTTATTATATGGGTCCGAAACTTGGACAATAAGTAGAAAATAAGCCAACAAAATGTTAGCAATAAAAATGGATTTTTGAAGGCGATCGACAAGAAATCAAGAAGGGATAGAGTCAAAAACAGCACAATATGGAGAATTATGCAACTTGAAAAAAAAAATAGAAAAATAGAAGAAAAACGCTTGAAAAGGATAGTTCATAAGAATGGAAGAAGATAGAATACCAAAAAAGATCCTTGATTCGAAAGCTAATGGAAGAGGTGTAAGAGGCAGACCTAGAGATCATTGGATAGACGGAGTGAGAAGAAGTATGGGAGCTAGAGATTTGAGGGAAGAAGATGCTTTAGACAGGAACCTCTGGCAAGAAATCACTTTGGGTTGAAGGAGAAACACTGCATTGTAGATTATTCCTAATAAAAATAATAAATGAGGGAAATTTTGAATTCTGATTTCAAATACCTAGGAACAATAATTACAAATTGGAATGAGATGCACAAAGAAATTAAACATAGGCTCAATTCTGGAAATGCGTGTTATTATGCATTACAGGGACTCTTGGCGTCGCTACTTCTCTAAAAAAAACATTAAATCGAAAATATATAAAACTTGTTATTCTACCAGTTATATTACATGGATGTAAAACATGGACTCTTACTTTAAGGCAAGAGAAAATATTACGAGTATTTGAGAATAAAGTTCTTATGAAAATGTTTGTACCAAAGAGAGTTGAACAGACAGGTGAATGGAGAAGACTACAAAACAGTGAGCAACATGATCTTAATAGGAAACCAGATATAATAAGAACAGTTAAGTCTTGTAGACTATGATGGGCAGAACATGTGGCACGAATGGGGAATGAAAGAGGGGCATGCAAACTCCTTGTTGGAAAACCAGAGGGAAATAATTGTTTGATGAGAACAGCCTGAATTCTTTCAAAATTCTCTGAAACCAACTGTAAGGCTTGAAGATGTGTTATTCAGTTGAAAATAAACAGGATGAGTTATGGTTCAACTGTCACTCTGATTGATGACGTCATCAATTCTACTGTAAAATTAATCAACAATTAAAATGACTGAGAGGTCGCCGCTCGAAGGCATATCAATAAACTGCGGACATTAAAAAAAGTACGCATACTGATAGCTTCACAAACTGCTGGACAATACAGGGTGGAAGTGATTCAAAGAGGCGTTAAATTACAATAATACCAACACATCTTGTCTCTTTCATTTTGTAATTAATCCCACGGTTAATGAATTAATTAAGACAAAACTTTCTGAAAATTACAACGGTGCATGTAAGATTCGCGTGATTCTTGCGAGGAAATATTAACAGTTGTTTTGGTATCAATGATTGCAAGACCATCTCTTATCTGCAGTTTGACTTTGCCATATATCTCATGATTTATCCCAAAACGTCAAAAGTTTAGTTTTCACTTAATTTGCAGGAAAACTATAAATTTTATTGCAAAACTGCAAAGGAAGAAAGTATTCCTGTTCTTCACCTTTAATTCTCATAAGTAATGCCATGAGTGATTTCCAATTTACCTAGAGGATTCGGAAATCAAGAGTGACATTTGTTAGGACTATTTAACGAATAAAATTAAGCTGTTTACTCAAAAGTCATTATTTAAATATAGTTACCGGTATTTTAAAATACTTATATATTAAATGTAAACGGCGATGTTTGAAAATAAATCAGAAATATGAGGTTATGTACATTCACTGCAACTTAATGATATTATTTATTGCCAAATAGGATCGCAATATTGTAAGAATGCACCCTAGTGGAGAAATAATTAAACACATCATAATGTATATTATAATCAACATGCAACATTATAGGTTATTAATTTATTTTTTAGTAAACAACTCAGTAAAATCAAGGAATCTGTTCGTTATTTGCTATATTTAATGTATTTGTTGGAGAGAAATAATGCTCTGAGCTGTTCGGATATTTAAAGCAGGAGCTTTCTTTATCACAAAAACCGGAGCTGATAAAGAGAAATCGATAAAGACCGAAGTGAAACACGACTGTTATTGGTTTTAAAACAAAATTCATTGAAACGTGATTGGCCATTGACTACCATTTGAGGCATGAGTTAAATAGTCTGAGTAAAAACTTTTGAGGACGTATACTGGGTATCTAGAAGGTTATGTTTAGCATAGGAACTCATGTCCGGAAACGTACAGTTTTCCCACAACACGCGTTGCTCTCTCTGACGCCTGCTGCTTGTCGTCTGGATCCACAAGAAGGGCTCGATGTGACGTCAACACAAATACAGTACCTCCGTATCATGTTTTGGTACACACGATCACCAATCCGTGGACCTGCAACATCCATCGCAGACAGTAGGTCTTCCTCGGATGCCACAGAGGTCTCGTAAATCAAGATTTCATGTGACTACACTGGTAGTAGTGCAGCGGGTCAAGTCGGAAGAACGTGCAGGTGTTTAGCGTCGAAAATGCGGGAGATTTAAACGTCTGTTATGTTTTTACGTGCGTGTAGCAGGAAAACGGTACTTTTCCGGACATGAGTTCCTATGTTAAACATAGCCGTCTTGGTCCACACTACACGTCCTCAAAGTCTGTAATATATATATATATATATATATATATATATATACATATAATAGCTTTATGTTACCTGGCAGAGTTAAGGTTTTAAGGCCTTGTCTACCACTCAACCAGGTTTTAAAAACATAAAAAATATTCTTACATCAAAATTACAATAAACATAAACGTGTGCTAAATATACAATACAATTATTATTTATAATATATATATATATATATATATATATATATATATTATAAATAATAATTATATATATATATATTAGAGCAAGTGAACAATTTTAAATATCTAGGTTTCAATTTATCATATGTTAAAATTAAATGTATTAATGACAAAATAAATGCATTTAATCTAATGACACTATTAAAATAACCCTTAAAACACAAGAAAAGAAACAAAAATGAAATTTTATAAAGTAGTGGCTGTTCCTGTATTGATGTATGGATCAGAATGTTGGACGATAACTAAAAGACAAGAACAAAGATTGGAAGCAGCTGAGATGAGATTTTTAAGAAATATAGTAGGATATACTATGCTGGATAAGAAAAGAAATGAAGATATAAGAAAGGAACTAAATATTTTCAAACTTACAGACCGAACAATTAAATATAGGAACGACTGGAAAGAACATATTGATAGAATGCCAGAAGAAAGATTTCCAAAATGATTGCTAAATTATAAACCGCACGGAAGGAGAAATGTTGGACGCCCACACAGAAGATGGTCTGAACAATTTTAACAATTCTAGTTTTCATGAAACCGGAACAAGGCAACAGGTTTAATCCCTGGATGATGATGATGATGATATATATATCCATCCATCCATAGTAATTCTGCCCGAAGGCAGGTCCTTCACTGCAATCATATCATTTTCATGCTATACTTGCAGCTATACTAGGGAATTGTAGGTGTGGTAGCTTCCCGTTGCTTTCCACACTGGTGAAGGATGATGATGATGATGATGATAATGATAAGGACGATGATGATGATAATGATGGCCATATGATTTCGGGGACCGTTTGGGCCTTAAAGTTTTACTGACATTTGTCTTATAGGTGAGGAAAAACTCCGATAAAAACCTCACCCAGAAAAACTGCCCCGACCGGGGGATCGAACGCGGGCCCGCTGCGTGACAAGGCAGCACGCTACCTCGAGACCACAGCGGTGGACTATATATATATATATATATATATACAGAGTGTATCAAAAAGGGTTGAAAGTACACGATAATAGAAGCAACAATGTCCCAGTAAACATGGGTCCGCAAACGAGCCGTTTGCGAGATAATTACAAATATATTGTTACAAGCCGCCACTGACGTCATTGTTTGTAACATCATACGGTTTACTCCTTGCGCAATTGAAGCCGTCCTATGTTCTTTGTTTACAAAACTGAACATTGCCGAGAGGTGGAGTTGTAATCAAACCATACACGCAGAACATACAAGACGGATACAGTACACAGTCTCAAAAGGTATCAGTCTCGTCTGAGGAGTGCCACTTGTGCTGTGTTGTAGTTATAATGGAACCTTACAGTAACGAAGAGTATGTGGATATGCATTCCATGTACGGAAGGGTTAACGGCAATGCACGCTTGTACCAAGAAACATATCCTGATCGAAGACACCCCGAAAGTCGTATATTTACAAGGGTCCATCAGCGCCTTAGAGAAAATGAGGGTTTTGCACATGGCAGAGGAGTAGGTAGGCCTGCTCGCATTATGCCTGAGGTTGAGGATATGGTGATGAAAGCAGTACAGCTCTCTCCAGGAACCTCGACGAGAAGAATTGCCACACAAGTGCCTGTACTAAGCCACAGTAGTGTATGGAGAATTTAACAGCGCAATTTACTGTACCCTTACCACCTCCAACGAATTCAATATCTCAATGATGCGGACTTTCTTCCTAGAGTGATGTTTTGTCAGTGGATGCAACAACAGACTCTAGTCAACCCTCGTTTCGCATGTAACATTTTATTTACAGACGAAGCAGGATTCACACGCGATGGTGTTCTTAATTATCATAATACACATTTTTGGCGTAAAATGAACCCACATGCTGTTCATGAGTCACCACATCAGCACCGTTTCTCACTGAATGTGTGGTTAGGGGTACTAGGTGATCATCTCATTGGGCCACACACTCTTCCATGAAAACTTAATGGACGGAGGTACCTTACGTATCTGCGGCGTCATCTTCCAGGATTGCTTGAGGATTTTCCCCTTCAGCAACGTCGGAGTTTGTGGTACATGCATGATGGAGCTCCGGCACATTTTGTTGCTGCTGTGAGACGGCATCTAACGCGCAGATACGGACAAAGATATATAGGTCGAGGCGGTTCTGTACCTTGGCCTTTAAGATCACCTGATCTAAATCTTTTGGATTTTTGTGTCTGGGGTCACCTCAAAAGCGAAGTGTACAACACACCCCTTAACACGGTTGAAGAACTTGGAGCAGAGAGTTGTACATGCTTGTCAAGAATTCAGAAATGATCCAGGGGGTTTTCGAAAGAATTCGACATTCATTGCAGAGACGAGCACAGTATTACATCCAGATGCAAGGAAGACACTTCGAACACCTCCTTTAACAGGTAACCCATAAGTGAAGTGAACTGTGAAATGTGAACTAAATGAGATAAAAAAATAATAGTAAAGTCTAAATTCAAATTAATTTGTACTAACTAGGACGATGTTTACAATGAAGTCAGTGGCGACTTGTAACCATACATTCGCAATTATCTGGCAAACGGCTCGTTTGCGGACTCATGTTTATAGGGACATTGTTGCTTCTATTATCGTGTACTTTCAACCATGTAAGTTTGTGCCATCCTTTTTTATACACACACACACACACACAGATGAGAGAGAGAGAGAGAGAGAGAGAGAGAGAGAGAGGATAAAGATAAAAGTAAATTGGAAGCAGCACATACGAGATTTTTTGAGACCACTTCTTCGATCCATATGGTTAGATCATCATACAAATATTAATATCAGAAATAAATTGAAAGTCGAAAATATATTAAATGTATTACAAAATATCAACAAAATTTGAAACAATATGTTTTGAGAATGGACAGGGGAAGATTACCCAAACCATCTCTACAATATCAACCCCAGGGAAAGAGAGATTTGGGAAGGCCAAGACGCAGATGGATTTACCAAGATCACCTTGAGTAAACTTCAGACGACAGATCCTACTAAAATGCTCATCATTAATGGGCATATATATATATATGGAGGGAGAGAGAGAGAGAGAGAGAGAGAGAGAGAGAGAGAGAGAGAGAGAGAGAGAGAGAGAGAGAGAGAGAGAGAGAGAGGAGTCTTTTTAATCAAACTGGACGTTTAACAGCGAGTTAAGAATAGTAATATCGGGTTGAAGGAATAAAGATTGTTTTAAGAAGCATTTAAAAAAAAGAGAAGAGATTAGAATAAGCATACAGACAATTATACAAATTAAATTAGCTAATAAATTGCTTAAATACAGAGAGGGTTTACATTCCGCGTTATTTTCTTACAAGCACGTGAAGTGTGTGATAAATAACAGCTGCTCGCGTTTAATTTGTTGTGAATGAAATTTATCTTGAAAACATTTATTACACGTATTTCCTAGCTTCTAAGAAACCAAAATCTACCTTGGTACTATTAAACTCGTAATGGAAATCTGGTCAAATCTCATATAAATTGGACGTTATGTATCAATCGGCTAAGCACCATTAAAACTTGCTGTTTTGTTTGATGCCATCCGCTGCACTGGCTCATGAAGTAAGTGTACGCACACTTTTTGCACCAAATCTTTAAAAATAGCCTTATTATTAAAGAAAAATGTAAACACCATCAGTCCTATCAGAGATTCTATGTTTTGCAACAAACAGTTATAAAACAAGATTTTCATTAATGCTAATCTAAATTTTGCATCATTCAGCTAAGCGCCATTGTTACCGCTGTAAGATTGTTGATGCATAACTGTCAAACAAGGAAAATAACTTGCAGTATCCAGAATTGTTAGTTTGGCGCTACAATAAATAGTGAAGATTGACTTAAACTTTAAACGTATTTTTCTCCAAACTTAGGTAATGGCACGTAACCGGTAACGCCATCCATTTGAAGATCAGAGACATACTAACAATATTATAAAGAAATAAAGCATAGAAAGGCTGTCGAGCAATTTACATCAAATTACAAGATTATGTGAATAAGTAACACAGGTTCGATGCATCCCTAGGTGCATGGCCGAAGAGTTTTAGCTCTAGTGTCGCCGAACTACTGAATTATGGAAGGGATGTAGGAGAAGACTGTACATCCGATCACGTACTGAAATGGTTACATTTTAAGTGTGGGCGGAGAATCCCTCAACACGTGTGAAAGATCTTAACATGGTTGTCAAATCAGTCATTTAAGCACGGAACGCTTAAGCGGTCGGATCATTTAAAATCACAGTATTTGTCGTCTCTCCGTCACCAGCATCACAATAAATCACAAGTGGTAACACGAAATGAGAAGACACAGCCCATTCCTACACGTAACCACAATAGTAACAGAATTGTCAAATTAGTAAGTTTACCAATGACCATGTAAAATGACGGACCATTAAAATCCATAGTATTTGTCAGCTCTCTACCTGCCAGACAAAGAACATATACAGAGGACGGGAAATGGCAACATAGTAAGGAAGAGAAAGACAGCAAGTTAGTTAACATATTTTCCGCCTGCGCAGATTACTTAGTGGAGTAGTAGTAAGTGATCGTGTTAGCATCCATATCATAAGAATGACAATGCAACCACTCTATATAGATTTTGCAGCGATTCTTGACTTACGTAGTATTTTAATGCTCGCTATATCGTACCACACAATTGTCAGAATCTATTCAATCACAATAACTTTTCAAATAACAATAATAATAATAATAATAATAATAATAATAATAATAATAATAATAATAATAATAATAATAATAACAATAATAATAATAACAATAATAATAATAAATATAATAATAATAATGATAATGATGCTGAAGGTAATATTATTATTAAAAATAATAATAATAATAATAATAATAATAATAATAATTAGAATTATAATAACAATACAGCAATGAAAACAACCATAATAACGATAAAAATACAGTAAAATAAACATGAACCTCTTAGATCCACAGTGTGTGAGTTAGTATATACTTTACTATAAGCATTTTTAACAAGTTTTAGAAAGAGCGTAAAATATATATAATTGGGAACGATATAGTTAAAAATATGTTGGCCATCGTCCTTTATGGTGATGTCTACAGGGAAAACGGCAGTAATTTGGTAATCAACTACACAGCAAATATTAACAACTGCACGTTCTGTTTATATTCACTTGTTTTTTAATTTGTTTTGCCTCAAGTCACCTCTGTAACGTAAATCAAACCACTCTCCCGTTTGTAAAACTCAATCCATGCATTTTTAAACACGCCTGTTTTTTTTACCTTTATTTCATGCTCTATCCCACTTAATATCGATGAAGATGATGATGATGATAATAATAATAATAATAATAATAATAATAATAATAATAATAATAATAATAATAATAATACATCATCTACTATTTGCAGACAATCAAATGGTGATTACTCAGGACAAGGTTAATGCATCATACATGACAAGCAAATTAATTAATTGAGGAATATAAGAAATGGGATTTAAACATAAATATTAAGAAAATGGAATATTACACAACAGAAATAGAGAATATTCAGGTTTAAGGATTTTTTACGAGACTGAAAATCTTCAGACTCGGGACCCTCGGCTTAAATTCCCTCCCGAAGGACTTGTTCCTTGGATTTTTCGATCCTAAAAAAATAAATCGACCCTGACCGGTTTTCAACATGCGACTCTCGAGACAAGAGGCAAGGAGCATAACCTAACCACTAGTCCACCGCTGCCACCAAACTTTGGACACAGATGCAATGTTCTGTTCAAATAACCTTTTTTATTGAAATGGTCGACGTAAATATAGTAACTATAAATTTATTTAGTCCACCGCGGCCACCAAACTTTGGACACAGATGCTATTTTCTGTTAAAATAACTTTTTTATTGAAGTGGTCTATGTAAATATAGTATCTATAAATATATTTTTATTAAAGCAATGAAATTTACGCTTTTCCATTTATGATACGGGGCAATTTCATCCAATAGCAAGCATTTAGCCCACACGCTGCGTAAAGTGTAGGCAGGCCTCCATGTTAACTGCAAGATGCAGAGAAACATACGAATGTCGAAGTTCAGCATTGAAACCGCAATCAATATCCATATATTATATTTATAGCCTCGCGTTTTAAATTGCGGTTTTCATTTACTCTCAACCTGTCAACACAACATTCCCCTAAATGTGCACTTTACATATTTATGATTGATGGCTTTCGTTGACTCATTAGTTCTCTCTTTATTCGGGATGAAAATATCGTTTCTGAGAGAGAATATACCGCTTAAATTAGCCACTTCACAATAAAAATAATTTACACTGGAAAGTAGTTCATAAAAATGTCAGTCCTCAAAGCCCTTATCGGCCATAATTTGTTTTTCAGAACCAAACTAAGCATGGGTCTTAATAAGTGAAAATAGTATTATTTTCATTATAGATTACATATTTTATTTGTCAAAATTTAAATTAATTTTATAAATATTTTAAAATAATTAATATGCCAAATATATTTGTTTTTGCAATCTATAAAAATAAAACATTGGCATAGAACAACGAGACTTGCGCTGGTTCGAATCCCCATGGGAGAAAAAAAAATCCAACGGATTTTGGTCTGTATGGGGCGGGCCACCCAATATTGAGAGGAAGTTGGGTAGTTACAATAAGTAACTGCTACAGGTTCAGAAATGCAGCTATAATGGCTGGAGGACCCGACATGCTGACCATATTCACTCCTACAGTGACTAGATAATCAGAACTGTGATATTAATACATATGCATGTGAGGCCAGCAGCCAGCTGATAGGCTAAGGACCTCCTAGGTCTTTCCCGCCATGGAGAAAAAAAAGGTCGATTTTGTAAAGGAGCAAAATCGAATCATTAGGAGTAGGAATTTACCCGAAGGGAAAATTACAAATCGCTCTATGAAGAGAAATGTTATATTTTTCGCAATGAAACTCAGTATATGTACCTATAAAACTGACATAAAACGAAAAATGAAGAAGGCATTCTCCAAAATCTTCGAAACAGATTCCTCTACTGACTCAGTAAGTTTCAATGATTCCTTTATAATTTCCCTGATCTGATCGTTAATTTATATATATATATATATATATTTCCGGTTTAACAATGTTGACACATTTTTCCGGCACCAATTATTTATCTTCAATTTCGCTTTATAATGTTCCTCCCTTCGTCTCTATTATAACACAGTTCTTAATCTATTTCTCAGTCCTTGAAAGTTTCTCTAATCCCTTGGTTCCACGTGATATTTGGTCGTCCTTTCCTTCTCGTTCCTGATGGTGTCCATTCCATTATTTTTTGGTAATGTTTTATCCTCCATTCGCTTAATATGCCCGTACCATATTATTTGCTTTTCTTCGATAAATTCTAAAATTGAGTTTTGTACATTCATGTTCTCATTTATAACTTCATTTCCACTTTTCTCTCTCCTTGACATCCTAGCAGATTTTCTCCAATAGTTCATTTCTGCTATTAATTTTTTCTTTAATGTGATAATTTATAGTCCAAACCTCTAAACCATAAGTCATAATAGTTCTAACTATTGTTTTAAAAATTTTAAATTTAGTTTCTTTTTTTTATGTTTATTCTATAATATTCCATTCAGGACAGATATTACTTATTTTCCTGAATTTATCTTCGATCTTATTTCCTTTTCCTGCTTCGAATCTTCTGTAATTTTCATTGTCCGTTTCCGTAAGTGTTCCGTATATTTTTGAATCTGACCGGCTGTAAACCATTGTTTTTTAACATTTTTTTTTTGGAATGAACGGGAGTTAGCCCATCGCATCAACCCCCAACCTGGAAGACCAGGAAATTTTCTCTTTGGGTTTTCTTCCCATAGCCTTTGAAGATCCCTCTTCACCACAAGGCAGTGTTTCTCTATTTCCCTTAGCGATAGGGTTGTCTCTTCCGCCAGATACGCCGTCTCGAAGGATTCCTTCTGCGCCGACTCTCCATTGAGTTCTTCACTGTAACTCTGGCTAGGGGCCCTTAGGCCAACTGAATCCTGGTATTTTAATGAGGTTGTTACTCCTCCCCTCCTCCTTTCTCATCCGGGCTTTGGAGCGGCCATGCCGGAGTTCTGATCGTTAATTCACCTCATTTAATAATGGTAAATTTTATTGTCCCTTCTGAATATTAAACTAAACACTGGCCACTTTCCATCTGGACTTGCTAAAACATTCTAAAACTCCTCCATATTCGTGACAAATATCCTGACTATCGCAGACTTAAATGTTCTTACATTTCTTCTTACTGAAGAATTGAGACGCTCAGATCCCAACCGACATCGAATTTTGAGATAGAAGCTTGACCATGCATAATTTGCCATCTGCCTTTCACCTCATGAAGTATCAAACGAATTAGGATATGCCAAAGCTCTCATTTTTCACCTTTAAAATTTGTCCGTAGTGAAAACGAACACATTCTAAGCGTAAAAATGACATATCCCAACTATGAGTGCTTTATGTTCGCTACACGTTCATGGCGTTGTTGTGAACGGTAGTGAATTAATCAAATGAACAGGGAAGACTTCGTTGGCATACAGATGTTATCAATTCTAACTTTGTAATTAGAAAAACAGATGCTGATGGCGCTCCTTTGCTTTTACGTAAGGTTACATCCATTATTGTGGATCACGATAATCCTTCGTCATGATGGAGTTGATGACAAAAAATGTGAAGATTTGCAAATAAAGCTGGATTAGGTATTCCAAGATGTTAAATGAAGGAAAAGTCAATTTTATACAATTTTTTCTGTTTTGTATATTTTTTGTTCTAATAAAAAACACAAAATCTGGAAAACTATTAATCGCAATGGTTCAAGAATTTGCATATAGACTTGAAATCCTTTAATTTAAATACCCAGAAAATATTAGGTCATAATGTTAACTACTTTCCAAGTTTTGGAAAAAAACAAAAAAACAGAAAAATACATTTATCTCAAAATGAACTTTGGTTGGAATCTACCGTTATTATTCTAAGCGCTTCAATTCGCTTAGTTCCTGCGTGACGTATTTTTAATTTTATTCTAGTTGCACTCTGTTTAGAGAACAGAAGTCTGACAGCAGTGCGATTGTAACGCGTGTGCTAATAGTTATTTAGACAACTTGTAACAAAAGCAGTGGTTTAGTAACGAGATGCTCAAGTTAGAACACGACCGAAGGGAGTTACTAAACATAATTTTGTAACGTGTTGTCTACAATATTTTATCTATGTTCACAGTATTTTAGTATGTGTTGTATATTTAGTATATTTAATGATATTTATTTATTGGGGAAACGATATGTTTACAGATAGAGTAATGTGGGCTTTAAAAAAACACGATAAATGAACAAACATTGTTGTTATATTCTGTAATTTTGGTGCTAGTTTTATAAGTGGATTTAAAGTAAAAATGAGCAGAGAAGGTGATTTTCACAGTTCATCAGGAAACATTTTAAAAGCAGTCCAAGATGCAACTATTAATACGCTTCCAGAAAAGTCAAGAAAGGTGTATTTATGTAGTTATATGAAATGATCATCAAAGTGTATTTTACGTTTTGTTGAACCTGTATTTTATATTTTGATAGCGTGTTTTGTTAGAATATAAAGTATAGGTTTTGTTGCCTAGCAACTGCTAACTAACAAATGTGTGTCTGTCTGTACTTTATAGTCTTCTAAATCGTTCAACCGATCTTCGTCAAAATTTATATAAACAGGGTTCCAGATGCGGCGAATGTTTAGCTTGTTATCTCTTATGTTCAAAAATTTTTAGGTCTAGGACTTCACTTGAAACGAAAATTTAAAAACCGCTCTAGCGAACGCAATTTTCGATGTTTCACAACAAAACTATATCCTATTAAAATAAACCGAGATAGTAATTATCCAAAAATCAGGCAAATCCGACCGTTAGAAGTCGGGGTTTACCTGAAATTTGAAATTAAAAATTTACTCTAGCAACCGCCACGTTTGGTTGGTCGCAATGTATACCATCATCATCATCTACATTCACGGTTTAGACCATTGTTCCGGCTCCATATTATAGTTGCTCGCTCCATCTTTTAGTTGGTCGTCCACGACTTCTATGTCCTTGTGGATTGTAATTTAACATCCTATAAGGTATCCTGTCTTCACTCATTCTACTAACATGTTCAAACCATTTATTTCTATGTTCTTCTATTTTTGTTATGACCCTAGTTATTTGTAATTCCTCACGAATATTTTTATTCTTCCGTTTGTCCAAAAAAGTAGATCATCATCATCAACGACAACAAGGATTAAGCCCAATGGCCTGTTCCGATCTCATTATAGGTCGAATTGGTCCTTCCATCTCTTCAATGGTCTTACCAACATTCTTCTCCCTTTTGGTTTATAATTATACATTCTTCTTGGTATGCGCTGTTCATTCATCCGTAATACGTGCTGAAGGTAAGCATGTTGATAATATTTTATTCTTTCACAGAGATTAAATATATTAAGTTCTGTTTTTATATCTTCGTTTTTCTTTTATCGGTCCTTTGGTATCCTGCTATTGCTCTCAACATCTTCATTTCAGCAGCCTCCATTTGTTTACTATCTGTCTTTGTTAATGTCCAGGTTTCACATCCATAGATAAGAAATGGAACTGCCAATACTTTGTAAAACTTCAAAATAGTTTATTTTCTAGTCTTATTCAATATGTGTGTTTAATTGTGCCACATAGATAATTGAATCGTTGTATTTTAGTGTGTTTATCTAAATTTCTGTCATTGCCTAAATGACATCCCAAATAATTAAAATTCTGAACTTGGTCTATAATTACAACGTTTATCATTATCCTGCCACATATCGTAGGAATTTCATCTCGGCTGCTTCCAGTCTTTTTATTAAACTTTTGGTGTGAGTCCAACACTCCAGGCCATACAACAGAACAGGAATAACTAAAACTTTGTAAAACTTTAGGAGTGCTTCTTTACGAACTTTCTTTGCTAATGTTCTTCTAATTGTATAAGTGATTAACCCTTAATATTTAATTTATTTAGGCGTAGCAGCGTACGCCGGGTATTAGCTAGTGGTGGATCAAGATAATTTGTTGTTTATAGTAGGAAACATAATCAATGTATACGTAGGTAGATATCAAGTCGCCATACTGGTGCAGCGATCCAATCGATTTCTACTGTAGAAAGCACTCGAGATTCGCAGGCAAAACAGAGAAAGAGAAATGTGTGTCCGGCTTTACAAGGAAGGGGATGAAACATCCCTGTGCCAGCAATTTCGTTTCCAATTGGGGAGAAAGTTGTTTATTCAAACATACCCGCCTCCAGGGACACATCTGCTACTTGCTCTATCCACCTTTCAGCTCCTCCTGACGGCCTCGCCCAACTGGAAAACTCATTGGCCTTCAAAACAAACTAACTCTAGGTTCATAGTCGCGCTGACACATCCCTATCCTGAGCTAATGTTTTCCAATCACCCCCTGTATAATATTTTTTTCTTTATTTTACCGTATTTACGCGTGTATAGGCCGCACCCAAGTTTTGCGACAATAAATTGGGCAAAAATATTTGTCTTATATTTTCACTAAAAACAGTGCAAAAGACAGAAATAGGCCTACACCATTTTTAAATCTTGCAATGTTATAAATTCCAAAGCTTCTGTTGCCGGCTATGTAACGATACATTCGGACTGCGGCTCAGTCATTAACACAAGGGTAAAACGGACAGTCAGTTGGTAGGTACGGTATTCATTGTTATTTATGTTCACTGTGTGTAAACATGGGTCCGTGCAGAGCAAGTTTTGCTTCCAAATTCAAGCTGCAAGTGATGCTCTATGCAGCAGAACACGGAAATAGGACAGCAGGAACAAAGTTTGATGCAGATGAAAAAATATATGCAACGGTGGATCGAAACAAAACATGCACTTGAAAACACGTCACGACATCGACAATCTTTATGCGGAAAGAAAGCGAAATATCCACAGTTAGAAAGAGTTCTCCTGGATTGCGTACGGAAAACAAGGGCAGACGGATTTTCTGTATCCGTCGAAATTATACACTTCGAAAGCCTTAAGTAAGCCAAGAATATGGAAGTCCCGTGCAATTAATTTAAGGCAAGTTATGGCTGGGCAAGGTGATTTATGACACATCACGACCTTGTAATTCGGCGGCGTACATCAATAGCGCAGAACTTCCCAATATGTACTAGTTATCTAGTTATTTCATGTAAAAGCCGCACTAAGTTTGAAACTGAATTTTAGGTAACAAGTGCGGCCTATACACGCGTAAATGCGTATTTTAGGATTGTTTCTGTTATATACACAGGTATCTTGAAACAAAATATACAATTTTTTTCTTTCACACTTCCCGGTCTTGCGTGTCCGCGTCTGTTATATTTCTCTTCTTCGTGTTGTCTTGAATTCCCTTTATCCACGTTGGCTTTGGTCTACCATGATTCCCCTTTCCAGGAGGAATCCATTTCAATACTTGTTTGTTTCTGTGTCCTTACTTCTCATTATATGTCCATACCATTTTAGTTGGATTTATTCAATCTCTTGTACAATATCCTTTTCTACATTAATTATTTCTCTTATAGTATTATTTTTTATTTTAATCTAATTTTGATATTCTTGCCGATCTTCTTAAAAAGTCCATTTCTGTGATTTGCTTTAACGTCCATGTTTCCGCACCATATAATCTACTTCCCTAAAAATCGTGGTTAATGTTATTCTCCCACCTCACTCTCGGTCTATCAACTGGGCATTTTCCCTCTGGTTTTCCTACAAGAAGAACACGCTGTAGCGTAATTGCCAATTCGTTACAAACCGGATGGTCGAGGGTTCGAGTCCCGGTGGAGTCAGGATTTTTAAACTGACCAAAACCTTCTGGTGGTACAATGGACCTAGAACGGCTCAGCCTCTAACGGAAATAAGTACGAAATTCTTGTAGTGGCGGTATATACCGCCCTCGCCCAGAGCTTACAACCCGGCTAGCAGTAAGTGCCGATTGTTAACATTACACTCGAAAGTCTAAATTTAAAAAACACTGTACCGGCCGCAATTTTCGTTTTTTAGCAATGAATCTCGATATATACCAAATAAAACTGAGAAAGTATTAATCAAAAATCATGTAACTGCAATCATCAGAAGTGGGGGTTTATCTCAAAGACGAAATTAAAAAAAATCGCTCTAGCGGCCGCAATTTTAAATGTTTCGCAATATGCCAATGGTATATGCCAATGAACGGGGAATGTATTCTCCAAAAATCAGGGAATTTCGACTGTTAAAACTTGGAGTTTACTTGAAACTCGAAATTTAAAAATCGCTCTAGCGGCCGCAATTTTCGAAAGTTTTAATGAATCTCGGTACATGTTATTGAAATTAAATGGGGAATGCATTCTCCAAAAATCGGAGAATTTCGACTGTTAGAAACTGGAATTTACTTGAAAGTCGAAATTTAAAAATCGCTCTAGCGGCAGCAATTTTCGAATTTTTGCAACGAAACTCGGTATATGCCACTGAAATTAAATGTGAAATGTATTCCCCAAAAATGAGGGTATTTCGACTGTTAGAAATTGGAGTTTACTTGGAAGTCGAAATTTAAAAATCGCTCTAGCGGCCGCAATTTTCGAATTTTTATAATGAATCTCAGTATATGCCATTGAAATTAAATGAGGAATGTATTCTGCAAAAATCAGGTAATTTTGACTTTTAGACATTGGAGTTTACTTGAAAGTCGAAATTTAAAAGTCAGTCTAGTGACCGGAATTTTATAATTCTTGCAATGAATATCGGTACATTGCATTGAAATTAAACAGGAAAGGTATCCAGAAATCAGAGAATTGCGAGCATTAAAAGTGGGGGTTTACTTGAAATTCGAAACTTGTGAAACACTCTAGCGGCCGCCATATTTGTTTTCTCGCAACGAAAGTGTACAGACACGATTTAATTAACAAATGAAATATATATTCCGTAAATCAGCAAAATGTGATTATGAATTCGACTTAATTTAGCTTCTTCGCGCAGTTTCTGCGTGACGGATTTTGTATGAGATAAAATAATAGCACTGCATCTCGAGAAGTCTTTGATTGGAATTTAGTGGTAAAGCCTTTCTGGTGTTCCCATGTGGCCAACAAAGCGTTTGTTCAGAAAATACGGCTTCTCTGTGTCGCAGAAAATGTTTTAATAAAGTTCCACAGCCATCTATTACCTACAGATAAAGGAATAACAAAAGTAGCTTGTTGTAGGCGTGGCCACCAAAATAACAGCTGCTAATAATTTTCAACAGAAACCACAAACTAACCCTGTCTGAATATTTCTACCATCTAAGAGCTTTATGAAAATCTTCAAGTTTTTTTTTTATAATGTAGGGGAAAAATATCCCTTAAATTGGCAATTTATCTTATAAGATACATCAATTCGTTTAATTTATTCAATATTTTTAATAAAACAAAAGAAAACAATTGAGAATAAATTACTTTTTGCACTATGTAACTAATATTGTATACTTACTGTTATTGCTGATGTGCATTGTAATTTGACATTCCAGCATACAATCTTGGTTGCTATGAAAACAAAATAAATCTCAATACTTTGAAAATGACCAAAAGCACTAGTACGGTAAATAAAAACATTTATTTTGAAATATTGATAGTGATACTGCAATTAGTATTAATTTCGGTATTAATTCATCAAGCTTTCCACACCTCTTCTATTTCATCATCACTGCACACATCATCTAAAACGTTCTCCATAATTAGAAATAAATCCCAAATCAAATTGGTTTTACAGTTTTAACAAATATAAGATGGCGACATGACCAACAATACTTATTTCTCCATAGCAAGACGTATAGCCGATTCACCTTCTGAAATCTAACATTTAATATCAATTATATTGTCCACCGCTGTGGTCTCGGGGTAGCGTGCTGCCTTGTCACGCAGCGGGCCCGGGTTCGATTCCCGGTCGGGACAGTTTTTCTGGGTGAGGTTTTTATCGGGGTTTTTCCTCACCTGTAAGACAAATGTCAGGAAAACTTTAAGGCCCAAACGGTCCCCGAAATCATGTGGTCATCGCATTCATCATTATTCATATTCATCTTAGGTTAAGTTTAGGATTAGGGACTCTCCTGGCGCACCATTTTCATCATCACCCATCATATCATCAGGGCAACGTAACCCCGCCTTCCCGGCGCCCCAACCTCAGAAGTGGGTTACAAGTACGCCATGCCAGGAGAGAAACTAGGAATGTCGGAAGACAACCTAGGGTATTTGAAAAAAATCAATTATATTTATTAATAAATATCTTAATTACTAAAATAAATTCACATAGTGCAAAAAATAGTATGAAATATTCAAGTGGTAAACACTAACGGACGGAATACCGCAAATTTAAAAACGCTCGGCGCAAGCACCTCGTTCTTTTGAACTTTTCCTCGATACATGCCAAGTGTTTACCACACTCGTATCGCAATATACTATAATGTGTGTCGAAATACGCAATATATAGTTGGCTCAGTCATTTAGTTTCCAGGCGGCATCAAAGGCAACTGTTTCCCTCTGGTTTAAAAAAAATGCATTGTTACTGCCAGGTAGAGCCGGGGAGTTGTTATTAGAGGCTTCTAAGACGCCGCTCCAATCACCAAAAACTGAAAACAGTTCTCTGCCAATAATGTCTTCGTATTTTTAAATGACGTTTCCATGTCAACTCCACGTGGATATAATTATCTTAACAGTGTTGCAACTTTTGTCTTTTGCATTATCTTTAGTTCATAAAAATTTATTCCAGTGAATAAAACTTGTCTCCAGATTAACTAAAGTTAAACTGTATAATACAGTAATAAGACCGATTGTAACTTATGGCTGTGAAACATGGGTACTGAAGGTGTCTGATAAACAAAAACTATTAATCTTTGAAATGAAGATCTTATGGAGAATTTTTTGGACCAATTAGAGAAAACGATGGCACATTGGCGTATACGAATAAACTCTGAATTAAATCATCTAATACGAAATATAGATGTAATAAACCACATTAAAGCTCAAAGACTGCGCTGGTTTGAACATATAAATAGAATGCAAGAAGACAAGCTTGTAAGAAGAATATACAAATGGAAACCAATATGCACCAGAACAGCTGGACGCCCAAAAACAGATGGCAGGATGTTATAAAAGATATATTGGAAATGAAAATTGGAAATTGGCCAGTCTGTATCTAGGACAGATCTAGGTGGAGAAAAATGGTTGAGGAGGCAAAAACTTCAAAGAGGTTGTAGTCGCCTACTAAAGAAGAAGAATAAAACCTGACAACGCCGCTTGATATGCTAAATACTTATGCGTGCAAAATAGACCTACCTAACCACAAAACGCTTGTAAACTAAATGACTAACCCGACTATATCTAATAACAACAGTTATTCATAATTTCGTTTTCACTGCGGTCCGCCACATTTAAATAAATGACATGAGAAATTAGGTCCACCTTCTACACACATACGTAAATATCTAACAGCTTTCTTCTCGTATTTTATCCCTCCCTGTGCATAAAAATTACTTTAGAACGCACAATACACCTCAAAAATCGTTTCACCTTCCTCAAACAACCTCACTTACCTACGTCCAGACATTACACAACATAAATTTCTTTATCACAACCAAAAATCTCATAAAAATCACCTATGTAAACAACCCGAAGAGAGCAAAAAGTAAGACTCTCTAAAGCGGGGAGATCAGGGTCAAATATACATCTCAATTACACGCACAAGGAACATCATAACTTTGCAAAAACGCCATTTAGGTAAGAAAAAATAATATATAAAACACTCTGTACAGTAAGCGTCAAAAGTAATTAGGCGTCAGGAGATAAACAGATCTCACAATCAGCACGACTGGACGGCGCATTGTTGTCATCTCAAAAAGCAACCAACCAAAGCAAAAAGCAAGTGTTTTGCCAATTTAAGGGTGAAACTGTATTTTCATTGTTATAGGGCCTATATTATTCTTGCGCATTCACAGATTATAGGAAATAATTCCACTCGACGGAATATAAGTGTCACAGAAGTAATTAATTCGTTAGCCATTCATTCTAAACCAGTCCGCCGCGCTGGTTCGAGTCGTCCGTCGCCGTGGCGCAGACGGTAGAGTCCCTACCATCCACTCCGGTTACCCGGGTTCGATTCCCGGAGGGGTAGGGGATTTTTAATCTCCACCTTGGGTCTGGGTGTCTATATGTGAGTATAACAGAAAGTTGACAAAAAGGTAAAACAAGAAGGAAAACAGTATTTAACAAAAAGGTAAAACAAGAAGGAATAAAAAAAACAGTTGAGGAAACTGAAATAATAATAGGCATCATTGCAGCCAATGGCCATGTAGAAAGAACTGTTTTCATGTCTTACAAAAGTCTGTTATCGATGTTCCTATGTGCGACACACATAGTTTGCACTTGCACTTTTCTTCTGGGTTATGGCGCTTCACTGTTGTGCATATCCTGTGGTGGAAACCATGGACCGCGACTCTCGTCACGGTGTGTCTCAGGTCGTATCTGGCTGCTGTCCATTCCCTGTAGATCATCGCATCCGTTGCGTAGAACTCAGGCCATATCTGTTCTCTCTTCTCGTTGAGTTCCCACAGCAGTTCTTTGTAGGCATCTGTTGCCGCCACGAGAAGGTCGAGGTGGAGCTCTTCTATGAAGAATGGTTCCTTTGTCAGTATGTATGTTAGGCGTGAAGGCGTGTATTTTGATACGCTTAGCGCTATCTTTAAAAAGTGTGCTTTGACTTTCTCTATTTCCTCTAGGTTTGCCTTATTTAGGTTCTTCCAAATCACTTCTATTCCATAGGTCATGATTGGTGCTATTTTTAAGCGGAAGATGGTCATTGCTATCTCCAGGGATAGTTTACTCAGGCTTTTAATGCTGTTCGTTGCTATTTTGGCTGCTAAGGCGCGTTCTTTGATGTGCTTATCGAAGGTGTCACCTCGGCTCTGCAGTGTGATCCCCAGATATTTGAACTGGTTTACATTTTGCAGTGGGTCTCCCTTATACCGGATGCAGTCATTCGCTGCGAGTATTCCTCCTTTCCTGAAGGTCATTTTTACTGTTTTCTTCTCATTTATTTCGAGGTCGTTCATTTCGGCCCATGCTACGAGTTTGTCGAACGCTGTTTGAGCTTTTTCGATGTCTTGGGATGTAATCACCATGTCATGGCGTATGCCAAGATTTGGACGTTTTCTGTTTCTATCTCTGTGGGTATTTTTGCTGTTGCTATTATGAAGAGTAGGGGACTCAACGGGTCACCTTGGAGTACGCCGTTTGTCTGATCTATCTGCTCTGTTTTTGAAACTCCATCGTCTATCTGCACTTGGTTTCTGGAGAGGATGTTCTCAATTGATCTAGTTATTTGGTTTCTCCCTGCTGCTTCTTCTATTCTTCTTATTATCAGCTGCCTGTTTAAGAGGTCGAAAACCTTCTTGTTGTTCTAAGGCTATTTCGATGCTCTCTTGTAGACATTTAATTGCTTGTGTCGTCGATTTTCCTTTTACGAACCCGAACTGTTGTTCCGGTATGACGTGGGCTGTCATCGCTCTTAATCTCTCTGCGAGTATGCTGGTCATTATTTTTAGTGTTGTGCACTCTAGGGCTATTCCCCTGTATGAGTTTAGGTCCTTCGTGTCTCCTTTGGCCTTGTACAGCACCTTCAGCTGCTATTCTCCACTTGTCCGGAATGCTGCCTTGCCTTAGGCGTTCGTTGAAAAGCTCTGTCCAGGTGTCTGCGAGAGCTTGCTCTGTTTCTTTGAGGTGTTCGAAGGCAATTTCGTCAGGTACGCAGGCTTTTCTGTTTTTCGAACTTGCAGTGTGTCGTCTTACTTCCTCTCTGGTGAAGAGGCAGGATTTCTCCACTTCTTCTTTCCTTCGTGTGGTTTCTGGGCGTGTTTTCTTTGGCCTGCAGTACTTCTTTAAAGTGTTTCTCCCACGTATGTATTGGTACACCTCTTGGAAAGGATGGCTGTTTTGGTGAGGTCACTTTATAACTGAAATAAGGTATAATTAAAAACATTGTCCTTCGCCGTGGCGTAGTGGGTAGAGTCCCTACCTTCCACTCCGGGGACACGGGTTTGATTCCTGGCGGGGTAGGGGATTTTAAATCTCCACCCTGGGTCTGGGTGTGTGTCTTGTCCTTGTGTCTATGTGAGGATAAAATAAAATAAACAAAACAGGTAAAACAAAAAGGAAAAAATGTAAAACAAAAAGGAAAAACAGTATAAACGAAAAAAAAAAGAGTGGTAGCATGCCTGTTTCCTGGCTATCGGGCCTGAGTTCGAATGTTAACCCTTAAATTGTCAAAACAAAACAAAGACAATACATGGGATTGGAAGAGCAGAGCCACCCTTTATGTACTCATACTCATTGTCCCCGGGTCCGTCGAGTCTACATTCAGTTTGACCCGGGTGCACGCTCGGTTAGCGAGGTGGAATCAACAAGTAGAGCCCGTGCCCTGTCTTTTCCGGCTGCTTTAGGGACTTAAATGCCCTCTTCAGCCCATTGATATTGTTTCTGAGTTGAAGGTAGAGCGATGATCCAGCCGCCAGTCATTAACCAGCCGTAGATCAGGAGACAAAGATCCGGTCATTGAGCATTAGAAAGCCTGTTTTCAGTTTTTCGTTAGTTATTGTTATTGTTTGATGCCAGAGGAAAACAGTTTATGAGACCAGACGCACCCTCCACGGATCTAGAGATTAAGCGATTATCACCATCATCATACAGGGATTAAGCCTGTTGGCTCGTTACGGTTTCATGAAAGCTAGATTTGTTAAAATTGTTCAGACCATCTTCTGTGTGGGCGTCCAACATTTCTCCTTCCGTGCGGTTTATAATTTAGCAATCATTTCGGAAATCTTTCTTCTGGCATTCTATCAATATGTTGTTTCCAGTCGTTCCTATATTTAATTATTCGATCTGTAGGTTTGAAAATATTTAGTCCCTTTCTTATATCTTCATTTCTTTTCTTATACAGCAGAGTATATCCTACTATATTTCTTAAAAATCTCATCTCAGCTGCTTCCAATCTTTGTTCTTGTCTTTTAGTGATCGTCCAACATTCTGATCCATACATCAATACAGGAACAGCCATTACTTTATAAAATTTCATTTTTGTTTCTTTTCTTGTGTTTTTAAGGGTTCTTTTAATAGAGCCACACATTAGATTCAATTGGTTTATTTTGTCATTAATATCTTCAATTGTAACATATGATAAATTGAAATCTAGATATTTTTCTACAAAGAGCTATTTTTAATTTGGAAAAAATAAGTGCCAATTTCAAAGAATAAAACTAAACTTTTAGCATTTAAAGGACATGATACCTTAATAGCAAAAATAGTAGCCTAACTGATAATACATTTTTAGAGCAAGTGAACAGTTTTAAATATCTAGATTAAGCGATTAATGGTTTGTATTTGTATATAGCCGTTGTTTTATTTAATTCTGGCATCGGTTTTTTAAATGTGGTGGACCGCACTGAAAACGAAATCGTACATAACTGTTATTATTAGGTAAATTGTGTAATTCCATACACATTTCTTATCGTTATCTTTCTTCTATTAGATAAATTAAAACAATTTATATTTTCTATAGGATACATTGCGAATTTAAGGGTTAAAATAATTGCAATGCAAAATGTTCATTCTCGTGGCCAGGAGAGGTGATGGTGCACAATTTTTATTCACTAGATTGTGCACCAGATTCCTGCATTAAATTGCAAACCTCTCCACAGTATGCATGTTGAGAAGGCGTGTGGTGCTGTTGATATTGGTTCGTCCCTTGGATGGGGAAGTTAAGCCTGTCGGCCCCTTGGTGATTTTTGATAGGAATAGGCTCCTTGCCGGCACCGGGTTTCATATTATCCCTCCTCTTCACTATCTGCCTCATAGAAAACAGTTTACACTAAAGAAAAACTAAACTCTAAAACGTGACAGGCGTAGAAGACCATTAAACTACCACCCGGCTACTGGCCTCACATCCACACGTGTTAATCACAGAAGTAGACGATCATTCAGCTAGTATAGGGGTGACATGTGGTCGACATGTCGGGTACCCTGGCCATTATACCTGGTTTCTCAACATGGAGCCGCTATTTATTGTTGCTATTCCTCACGATTCATGGTTGGCACCGGTCCCATAGTGGCCAAAATTTCATAAGAAAATTCTTTCCTTCATGGTGATTGCAAATCCCATAGCTCTGCGCCAAGGCATCTCGCCTTAACCACTCGGCTACGGCGCGTGACTTCACACTTTACACTACACAAACATAAACATATCATCCTACACTCCTCTATCTACACAATACAAGAATACATTATCTATGAGAAGTGTTCTGCCGAAGTCATGCATAAATTGACCAGACATAGCTCCCTCATACCTCTTCTTATATCATCCATTCATTTAAATCTAGATGGACTTCTCTTTCCTTTCCCAGGTGGAATCCATTCCAAAGCTTGTCTGGGTAATCTTGTCTCCGGTATTCTATGTAGCTGTCTGTATCTCACAAAATCTAATATTCATTTGATGTCTGATGATTGTATTTCTGATTTTTTCCAATTTAGATTGTCTAGTTGAGCGTCTAGAACAATCCATTTCAGTAGACATAAGCTTTAAACTCAAAATTTTCTTCAACTGCCAAGTTTCTGCACGTATGTTTGCGTGCTTCCAATTATGGATTTATAAATTTGTAATTTGGTATCTATTCTTATGTTTTTATCCCACAAAACTCCGTTTGACAGAAAAAAAAAATATTTACCAATTGCACTGGAAAAGTAAGAACATAGATCGAAAGAGAAACCTTTAAAATTTAAAGAAATGGAGTTAGAGAGGGAGACCCTACGTCCCCAGGGACTGCAGTAGATATTCAGCAAAGAAGGCTGCTAAGAAAACAATTGCGATATTTATGTCGTCCCAACTTCTCTCCAAAAACGTTAAACTGAAAATATATAAAACTGTTGTTCTACCAGTTATATTATATAGATGTCGAACACGGACTCATACTTTAAGGGAGGAAAGGAGATTACGAGTATTTGAGAATAAAGTTCTTAGGAAATTTGACGGAATTACAAAAGAATAAAATTAGAACAGTTGAATTTGATTATTTTAGAAGAAGCCTCCAAAAAACAAGACAGGATAAAATAAGAAATGAATTCCTTTGGAGAGAAATGAATGTCACCACATCTGTTGTTAAGAGGATTGAAAATCAAACGCTTAAATGGTATGGCCATGTACAAAGAATGGAAAATGAAAGATGGCCAAAAAATATATACCAGTGGTCACCCCATGGAAGAAATAAACGTGGCAGACCAAGATGGAAATGGAAAATCTACGTCAGAACTATAATGGACGATAGGAATTTGGAAGAGGGAGATTGGAACGATAGAGATAAATGGAAACTGAAGACGGCAAACCTATAAGTGGAGGAAAGCCGAAGAAGAAGAAGAAGAAAAGGAATTTTTTTGGACCAAAGAGAGATGAGCAGACAGGTGAATTGAGAAGACTACATAATAGAGAGCTACATGATCTTTATAGGAAACCAGATATAATAAGAACAGTGTAATGTCGTAGACTACGATAGATAGGACATATGACAAGTATGGAGAATGAAACATGGGCACGGAAGCTTATATATCTTTTTTGTTACAAATAAATAAGAAATGAGAGTTCCTAATTATTGATACCATCTTACCTTGTAACTAACTCACTGGCACTATCGAACCCATAGGTTCATGGCCGCGCGGACATAAGCTCTACATACATCCCTATCCTGAGCTAATGTTTTCCAATCATCCCCTGTATAATCTACTTTCCTCAAATCATAGTTAATGTTATTCTCCCACCTCATTCTTGGTCTACCAACTGGGTGTTTTCCCTCTGGTTTTCCTACAAGAAGCTTCCATGCACGTCTTTCATTCCCCGTTCGTGCCACTTGTCCAGCCCATCGCAGTCTACGAGACTTAACTGTTCTCATTATATCTGGCTTCCTAGAAATATTATGTAGTTCATTGTTATGTAGTCTTCTCCAGTCACCTGTCTGTTCATCTCTCTTTGGTCCAAAAATTTTCCTAAGAACCTTATTCTCAAATACTCGTAATCTCCTTTCCTTCCTTAAAGTAAGAGTCCATGTTTCGCATATAATATAACTGGTAGAATAATAGTTTTATATATTTTCAGTTTAACGTTTTTTGAAAGGAGTTGGGACATCAAGAGTCTCTGTAATGCATAATTGCACGCATTTCCAGAATTGAGCCTATGTTTAATTTCTTTGTGCATCTCATTCCTATTTGTGATTATTGTTCCTAGGTATTTGAATTCAGCCACTTCCTCAAAATTCCCCTCATTTGTCATTCTTTATTTCCCGTAAAATACGATGTTGCTGAAGAACAATGTTTCTATCGATAACAGTTTCGTAATAATTTCAGAAGCTTCTTCTAGGAAAACCAGAGAGAAAGCCACAAGTTGGGAGGTCAAGAATGAGGAGAGAGAATAACATTAACGATGATTTGAAACAAGTAGATTATACTGACGATAATGAAAATCATTATATTGGGATAAGGGTATATGGCGAGCTTACGCCGTGAAGAGTCTAATGCAACTCAGACTCCTCTATAACAAAATGTTATTTATCTGGTTCTTTCCTGTACCATTCATTTAAAATTTGCTTCAGACATGGAAATACGGAGAACATGAAGTCTCTAATAATGAAAGAAGCAATTAATTATATTTAATCTGACTCAGTCAACAGAGAGAAAAGAACAGGGAACACAAAAGAGAAGGGAATAATTAAAAAAATGCATGTAAATTAACGAATTCTTGATGACAAAGGGGCTTTAAGTCATTAGGATACAAATCTGCGGACTACATTTTGTTATCAGGTAGACAAGAACAAAAACCGCTGTTAAAAATATTTATATTTCGTTTCCCGTTAGAGTTAGGTTTTTTCTAACTGCAATACAAACTTGGTCTGGAAGTAAATAACAGTAAAAGTCCGTCGCACAGGAACTGCGTAAACTAAGCGAATTCCTTAACAAATCACAGTCATAATCCGAAATCGCTGGTTTACGGAATTCATCTTTATTTTGTTAAATTGGACAAACTCAGTGGTCTATGTAAGATTGTAAACTTTCACGGCATGTGTCTTGATTCATATATTTTATGTCTTTCGGGCTAAATGGCCGTGGTCTGGTTTTATTAAATCAAAAAAATAGCTCCAAAGTAACGGGCCATGTAGAAAACATCACCACACAATACTCAACTATAAATAAGGACACGATTTCCAACACACAGCCAGTCTGCAGCCGACATTTGAAGAGTTAGGAGGTCAAAGAGCACGCAGAATCTCCTGAGGATGTCTACTTAAGTAGTAGACGAAACGTTGATTTTTAATAAAACCAGACCACGGTCATTTAGCCCGAAAGACATAAAATACATGAATCAATGTCCTATGTTAATTTATTTAAATGGCGTCGGATTGGTGAGAAAGCAAACCTATCATAACCTAAGTTATTACTAGTGTCAGTATTTTTATGTATTAAATGTAAGATTGGAATATAATATAATGAGAAGTTAGACTTCTGATTGTCTTTTATTTTTGTTTCATATACAAATAGTTGAATAGTACAATGAAAAGTTAGACTTCTGACTGTCTTTTGTTTTGGTTTCACACACAAACAGTTGAATAGTATAATGAAAAGATAGACTTCTGACTGTCTTTTATTTTGGTTTCACACACAAACATTTGAATGGTATAATGAGAAGTTAGACTTCTGACTGTCTTTTGTTTTGGTGTCACACGTAAACAGTTGAATAGTGTAATGACAAGTTAGACATTTGATTGTCTTTTGTTTTGGTTTCACACACAAACAGTTGAATAGTATAATGAGATAATGAGAAGGTAGACTTCTGACTGCTTTTATTTTGGTTTCACACACAAACATTTGAATAGTGTAATGAGAAGTTAGATATTTTCTGTTTTTTTTTTCATTATTCATGGAACAAAAATTTGAAAGTACAACCAAAAAAGCCCTTGTGCAATGTAAAATGAAAATGTATTTCCTTTCTTGGAAAAAAAGTCCATAAATTCCATTTACTATATATAAAATGGCGATTCTTCCAGTTATAGGCCTACGTATGCGAAATGTGGTGACTTACTTGAAGACAGGAAAAAATATTGCATTTTAAAATGAAACGTTATAAGTTTTAATAGGCACCCTGTACATTTTGATATTATTTTCGCAATGAAATACTTAAAATAAGACTAAGTAACTAATTCACTGGCACTAACGAACCCGCAGGTTCATGGCCGCGCGGACATAAGCTCTGCAAACATCCCTGTCCTGAGCTAATGTTATCCAATCTTTCCCTGTATAATCTACTTTCCTCAAATCATGGTTAATGTAATTTTCCCATCTCATTTTTGGTCTACCAATTCGGCGTTTTCCTCTTGTTTTCCTACTAGATGCTTCCATGGACGTCTTTAATTCCCCATTCGTGCCACATGCCCTACCCATTGTAGCCTACGAGACTCAACTGTTCTTGTTATATCTGGCTTCCTATATATATTATTTATTTATTTATATATACATACCATGTAGCTCACTATTATGCAGTCTTCTCAATTCAACTATCTGCTCATCTCTCTTTGATCAGAAAATTGTCTTAAGTACTTTATTCTCTAATACTAGTAATATTCTTTCCTCCCTTAAAGTAATATTTTATGTTTCACATCTATATAATATAACTGGTCGAATAACTGTTCTATATATTTTCAGTTTAATGTTTTTTAAAGGATATGGGACGACAAGAGTCCCTGTAATGCATAATAACATGCATTTCCAGAATTAAACCTATGTTTAATCTCTTTGTGCATCTCATTTCTATTTGTGATTATTGTTCCTAAGCTTAAAATAAGATTAAATGGTAATTCTGATTTGAAAGTTTTGTTAGCCACCCTGTAGATTTTCCGGATTTTCGGTTAAGTGGAAATGCATTTAGCTTCGTCTGTAATCGAACTCCTAACGTCCCGCTTGTGAGTGAAGTTGAACATTTCCAGTGAAGCATGATATTGAAATCTGTGCGACATTTGGCACTTACATCATAAAACTGATAAAAATTCCACTCGAAAAACGTGTCGAAGCTAAAAGCTATCTTACCAGGTTGTTTAAAAGCAACTCCTACCTTCTTATACATACAGGAATTCCTTTATGGAAATATCACCTCCTACTGACTTCAGCCCAAAAGCACACCCTCACAAGAGACAAGAGAATTATACAACTCTCACTATATACCGTGGACCTGGTGGTCTAGGGATTCAGTTCATTCCCTTTAGTCCGTATGATTGTAGGTTAAGCCCCATCAGGGTTTCATTGATTTTAATAAATATACAGCTAATACCCGGCGTGCACTGCTACGCGTAAATAATAGTATATTACGATGCGAGGTTGGGAAGTGGTTTTTTCAGAAGAGAGGAAAATGTTTAAAAACTGAGCGATAGCGAGGTTTTTAATTTCCGAGATTCTGTAAAACACTTCACAAACGTGCGTTGTACGTTATTTTTTGCTCGATGGTGTTTTCAAAATAATAAATAATAGTAAAATAATAACATTTTTGTGGGAAATATTTGCGTCCATTATAAACAACTGACTAACGTTAACAGTGTAGGCAATCTTTATTAGTTGAAACAACAGGAGGCCTTGAGAACAATATGTGACAATATGTGATAATATGGCGGCAAGTGTGTATTTATTGTTTTATATTGTTTCAAATAAAGTAAGTCCATTTAAAATTCAGAGATTTGTTTCGTATAATGTATATTAACACTACCTTTTGGATATATTTTGTATATACATTGTACGTAGAATACATAGAGGGCAGTGGTTTTACTTCCGCACGAGGTTTATAATATGTAATATTACAGTATAGTTATTTAGGTTAGCTACTCCAAAATATTGGAAGTTGAACTTTCAATCATGGTCGCCATTGCTGTAAGTACGATAAAACACACTATCGCCCAAAAATGTGTCTTTTATGTTTAGTTGAATAAGAAAAATGAAAAATAATTATACATTTATATCGTAACTAATTAATAAACTGCGTGCGTTGTTCTACGCCTAAATAAATTAAATATTATCTAAAAGTTAATTAAATTGTATGGTACAAGCTGAGACGAACCGAACATGGTGGTTGCTAGTCAGTTTTTAATTCTGGATTTCAGGTAAACGTCCACTTCTAATTATCGGATTTCGCTCATTATTGGAAAATACCTACCCCGGTTTATTTTAATGGGATATACTGAGTGTATTGGCCGCGGTGGACTAGTGGTTATGTTCCTTGTCTCTGGTCCCGAGGGTCGCGGGTTCAAACCCGGCCGGGGTCGATGGATTTTTTAGGACGGAAAAATCCAAGGAGCAAGTCCTCCAGGAGGGACTTTAAACCATGGGTCCCGAGTCTGAAGATTTTCAGGCTCGTAAAAGATCCTTAAGCATGAATGAAAAGGCCTCTAAGCAAACTTTACCGAATTTTCCCGTCCTGGTACTACCTTGGTTTCCTAGATGTCAGTATGAGGCGGAACGCTAACCACGGATCACTCAAAATGACATCTATACGAATACAAGTGTAACTAAATTAGTATGGTTCAAATTCTTCCCTGTATGGGGAGAGCGCCTAAATCTCTGTAAAGGGAAACATGGGTTATTAAAAAAAATATACTGAGTTTCATTGTGAAACATCGAAAATTGTGGCCGTTAGAGCGATTTCTAAATTTTCACTTCAGGTGAACTCCTACACGTAATGCCTTTAGAGGGTCCAATTGTGAATCTAATCTAAACCATCGAAGGACCCAATCATACACACATAAACAATTCATCAAGATCGGTCCAGTCGTTTAGGAGGAATTCAGTAACAAATGCACTTACAGAAGAATTTATATATATGTTATACTTAAATCTTTAACATTGAGCAATGCAAGCTTAATATGGTATGATAAGAAAAATAACTGCCTGGACGGGACTCGAACCCGGATCTCTGAGTCTGTACCTCAGTGTGATATCCATGATATCTGAGGTACAGACTCAGAGATCCGGGTTCGAGTCCCGTCCAGGCATTTATTTTTCTTATCATACCATATATATATATATATATATATATATATATATATATATATATATATATATAGGCCTATATATATATATTGTGGTCTCGAGGTAGCATGCTGGCTTTTAGTAGCGGGCCCGGGTTCGATTCCCGGTCGGGACAGGTTCCTGGGGTTTTTCCTCACCTGTAAGGCAAATGTCAGGAAACTTTGGGCCCAACGGTCCTCGAGAAACATAGCATGAAAATGCTATGATTGCAGTGAAATACCTGTCCTCGGTCTGAATTAGTATAGAATACAATATATAAAGATTATTTTCATATATTCCGTGCTGATTAGTCGGCATTGCCTGGGAATGTATGAGTACGGACAGACATACAGTACCAGTGTTGCCAATTTCAGAAAAATGCTCAAAATCTAAAGTATTCGACAATCGTCATAAATAACAATATCGAAGCATCTCAAATCATGGTTAATTTTATTCCCCTACCTCATTAAAGGCATATCTATAATGCGTTTTCCATTTCTGATTTTCCAAAAACAAGTCTCAATGTCCCTCTTTCATTCTCCATTCGTACATGTCCTGCTAATCGCAGGCCATAACAGATTTTATTACAGCTAGCTTGCCATAAAGACCATGTAGCTCACTGTTATGTAATCTTCCCCTTACACCTGTCTGTTCGACTCTCTTTATGGGCGTTTAGCTTTTGCTTTTCTTACAAGAAGTTTCTATGCCCTTCTTTCACTCCCCATTCGTGCCACGTTTCCTGTCCATCGCAATCTACGAGACTTAACTCTTTTTATTATATCTGGTTTACTATAAAAATCATGAAGCTCACAGTTATGTAGTCTTCTCCATTCGCCTGTCTGTTCATTTCTCTTTAGTCCAAAAATGTTCCTAAGAACTTTATTCTCAAATACTCTTAATATTTTCTTCTCCCTTAAAGTAAGAGTACATGTTTCACATCCATATAATATAACTGGAAGAATAACAGTTTTACATATATTTATTCGTAGTTTAATTTCTTACGAGAGAAGTTGGGATGATGTGAGAGCGTGCATTGGAATTGACATTCGTAATGGTAAAAGAGTTGCTGACCTAAATATAAAATAATTCCATGTCCCATCCGGACCGCCTGAGAATTAGATAACCCAACATTACACAGTCCACTGATCATTGGATTCAATGAAGCAAGAAATCAAGTTTATAGCTTCATGATATTTCTCTTTGATCTAAGTTTACAGACCGCAGCAAAATTTCAAATAAATCCCGCAAATTCATAAAAAAAACTCGCTCCAATACTGAACAGACTTGTGATATGTATTTGTATTGAAGCCAACCTGAATGTCTACCATCACGATATTATAAGAATTGTTTATTATTATTATTATTATTTTCGTAATTATCATTATATTACTCTCACTGATATGTTCGTTATTACTGTTATTGTTGTGTTATTATTGTTATTTTATCACTGTTATTTATGTGTTATTATCATTGCTATTGTTGTGTTGCTGTTATTATTTGTAGTTATTGTTATGTTACGTTATTTTATTATTATTCTTACTGTTATCTCATTATTGTTACTGTTATATTACAGTTATTGTCGTGTTGTTAGAGTTATTATGGATATTGATGTTATTACAATTGCTATAGATAAGCCTTTTGGACTCAGGCTACAAAATATACACCAAGTTACTCAAATCAAAATTAACTAATTATTATGACAATTTATTAGATGAAGCGCAAAATGGATTCCGAAAAAGAAGATCCTGTACAGATGGATACTTCGCTATTAAAATTCTAATAGAAAAACACGGGGAGTTTAATATTGAAACACACGTGGCGTTTATTTACATTTATTTGACAAAGTAAATAGAAACAAATTATTAGAAATCCTCAAATATGATGGAATCCCAGACAAACTGATAAAAGCTATATATGATATTTATAAGGATATTTACATCCAAGTTAAGATTGAAAGTAAAATCTCTGAATGCAGACCAATTAATCAAGGAGTTAGAGAAGGAATTGGTCTTTCACCAATGCTCTTCATAATATACACGAACTGAATTATTAAAGAATGGAGATTACAACCACATGGCAGTATACCACTTAATAGATTATATAATTTATTTGCAGATGACATTGTGTTTATAGCGAATTCAGAAGATGACCTACAAGGTTCAGTCCACTATTTTCACCAAATTGCAATAAACTACATGGAAATCTCAACAGAAAAATCTAAAGTCATGGCTTTCCTAGGAAAACACCCAGTTCGCAGTAAAATTGTTATTAATAATAAAGTGTTAGAACAAACTAACACATTTAACTATCTCGGATACCAAGTTACATACGAAGAGGAAAAAGATTTTAGTCAAAAAAATATAAAACTTAACAAAGTAACAGGAATTACAAATAATATTTTCAAGCCAAACACAGTACAGCAACACACACGAACTATAATTTATAAAACACAGGCCAGACCCATATTACGTTACGGCAGTGAGGCCTGGACAATTCGCAGTGTATATGATCAAAGACTAACTGCAGCAGAAATGAAATTTATGAGACGTACTGCAGGTTACTCAAGAACAGACCATATAAGGAATTCTGAGATTCTCAAAGAATTACAAACAGAATCAATCATGGAATATGTACAAAAATACAAAAACAACTGGAAATCTCACGTAAGAAGAATGAGCAGAACAAGAATACCACGCCAAATCTTAAATTACCAGCCACCAGGCAAGAGATCTTTGGGCAGACCCTTCAAACGTTGGATTGAGACCGTAACAGACCGTTAGGTCTATCAGATGAAAGGAAGAAGAAAGAAGAAGAAGAAGAAGAAGAAGTTGGTATTATTCGCTATTGTTATGCTATTATTATTGTATATTCGGTATTTGTTATATTGTTTTATTTTTTATGCGATTTTCATTGTTTCTATTCAATTTGTTATTGTGTTATTTTATCATTATTCATGTTATGTTATTATAGTTTTTGTCTTATTTTTATTTGTTTAGAAAATGGAGTGGATGTATAGAGACGAATGGAGAAGGAAAATTAAATAACTCTAACAACACGACAATAACTGTAATATAACATTCAAAATAATAAGAAAACAGTAAGAAAAAGAAAATAAAACTTTAGACACAGAAAGATGTGTAAACATTGAAAATCTGTATATAAATAATTTTGTGTTATTATTATTATTATTATTATTATTATTATTATTATTATTATTATTATTATATTATAAATTATTATAAATAAAAATTAATATGTGCTAGACAGAGTGGGTGAAGGAAGAACAATGGAACTCATAAATAAGAGAAAAATAAATTGGATTGGCTACTGGCTAAGAAGAAACTGCTGCAGACGGATGCCCTAAAAGGAAAAGTCAATGCAAAGAAGGTTAGAGGCAGAAAATACATCAGATGATAGAAAATAATAAAATTAATGGTTTGTATGCGGATACAAAATGGAAGGCTGAGTTAAGGAAAGAGTGGAGAATGCTGAGTTTGCAGGGAATGACCTGCTCTTGTTCAGGAAACAATGTATGCATTATTATTATTACTATTATTATTATTATTATTATTATTATTATTATTATTATTATTATTATTATTATTATTTGTAATATTATTATGTTACTATTATTGTTATTCTTATAATATTATTGCTATGTGATTATTATTGAATATTCCACAATACAATGTTTCTCCTTCAACCCAAAGTGATTTGTCGCCAGAGGTTCCTGTCTAAAGCATCTACTTCCCTCAAATCTCTAGCTTCCATACTTCTCCTCACTCCATCTATGCAACGTTCTCTAGGTCTGCCTCTTCCACTTCATCCATTAGCTTTCCAATCAAGGATCTTCTTTGGTATTCTATCTTCTCCCATTCTTGTCAGAAGTCCATACAATTCCAAACTTTTTCTTGCTCACATTATTATTATTATTATTATTATTATTATTATTATTATTATTATTATTATTAAGTTTATTTTGGGTGCAGCTCGTTCCCCAATATTTTACCTAAATTATAGTAGTAATGTTCTTCTTCTTCTTCTTCTTCTTCTTCACTTCACAGGCTAGGCAAATATTGCTTGTTCCGCCTCACAGTTGTTCTGTCCATCTTTTCACGGCCTTTCTACATTCCTTGAACCTCTTGGCTTGTACTTAAATGCTGTTTTTGATAAGCTTGTTACATTTATTATTTCTACATTTCTAAACCATTTATCTCTATATTCTTTTATTCTATGTTCTAATGTTTATTTCGATTTTTTTACGAAAATCTATTTCTTCCTTCATCTTGCTCCATCTCCTACTCAATAATATTTAAATATTAATTTTGTTTCACTTTTGTTGCGCGTGATGTTTGTGTTATTGAGCTGTTTGTGTTGACAGTGTAAAGGAACATGTTGTATTTCGCACAAAGTTGGCTCCGGGGTTCAGCAGTTTGCTTAAAGTTGTTGCATCCCAACACCAAGATGTGGAGATTTGTTCATCTTCACGCAATATGTTGCGCTCTCTAAATTAAACAATGTATTCTACTTATTTGTTTACTGGCTGTTCCTGACGATACGTTTACACGTGTCTCCAGCCCGTTTGTGGCTGATTCCAGTACTTTACATTCTTATATCTCTGCAGTAACTATTATTATATAATAACACTGAGCAACAAAAAATAAACTTTTTTTTTGTCTCAGAAAGAAAAATATGTAATTCTGATAGTATTGTTTCTCCTGAATTCAAATATGATATCAGTTTTTCTCCATCACGCAAGGTTTCCGAGAGACAGGAATTTATAATTTCAAACACTTTAATATTTTCTACATTCGTAACTACACAATATCGAACATTCGGACTCACCTAGAAAGTAAGAAATGACGATTTTCTGCTATATTTCGCCTGTGGAGAATCCCTCTTGATGGTCCAACAATAATCGGCCAGCATATTAGGATTCCATTTGCCTTGATATATCTTTTCCATAGCTGAAATCTCCTGATGAAAATGTTCCCCGTGCTCATTGCTCACTGCGCCAAGATAATAAATGGACGAATAAACGTTTATTAAAAAAATGATTATTTAAATCCAATAATTGAAATTGAAATTAAAAAATTGTGGGCGATGGAGAAACTCCGAATACATATTTGAAAACACGATAAAAACTGCATTAAGTACAACTATTGGTACTCATGAGACAAAAATCATGTTGACCAGTGTAATTTATTTATTCTGGTAGAGTTAAGAACTACATATGACCTTTATTGATTTAGTGATGGCATATGATAGTGTACCTCCACAATTGTTATGGACGGCAATGAGAAATCTGAATATCTATGATAAATGGATTAGTATTGTTAGGAGGATCTGTAGTAATACAAAAGCTAAAGTAAAAATACAGAATACTTTAACAGAGGAATTCACAGTGAATAAAGGCCTTAAGCAGGGATGCAGTTTATCACCAATTCTTTTTAACATTTATTTAAACCAGGCTCTTAACTTGTGGTACAAAAAATGTTCTGAAATGGGTATTCCTATAGGAGGAAAAGTATTGCATTCATTCTTGTTTGCAGATGATCAAATAATTTTTGCAGGGAATGAAGATGATATGAAATATACGATAAATAAACTAATGGAAGAATATAAAAAATGGGGACTGAATATAAATTTACAGAAAACAGAATATTTGTGTTTGGGAAAGGATGTGGATGACCTCATACTTGAAACAGGAAAATAAAAAGTGTGAATTTTTTTAATATCTTGGGTCAATAATTACAAGTTTAGGTACCTGTGAGAGAGATGTACAGACTGAAAGTGCAATGGCAAAAAATGCAACTAAAACATTACATGGAATAATTTGGAATAAAAATATTACAAAGCAAACTAAAATGAAAATTTATAAGAGTATAATACAGAATATTTTGTCATATGGAAGTGAAACTTGGTCTTTGACGGAATTACAAAAGAATAAAATTAGAACAGCTGAATTTGATTATTTTATATGAAGCCTCCAAAAAACAAGACAGGATAAAATAAGAAATTAATTCCTTTGGAGAGAAATGAATGTCACCACATCTGTTGTTAAGAGGATTGAAAATCAAATGCTTAAATGGTATGGCCATGTACAAAGAATGGAAAATGAAAGATAGCCAAAAAATATATACCAATGGTCACCCCTTGGAAGAAATAAACGTGGCAGACCAAGATGGAAATGGAAAACCTACATCAGAACTATAATGGATGATAGGAATTTGGAAGAGGGAGATTGGAATGATAGAGATAAATGGAAACTGAAGACGGCAAACCTATAAGTGGGGGAAAGCCGAAGAAGAAGAAGAAGAGTTAAGACCATAAGGCCTTGACTTGCACTCAACCAGCACACATACAAATAAATATCTGACAAATATAGATATACACTATAATAATTATAAAGAATTTAAAATATAATAAATGTTGCAAGGGAAATTTCATGTATAAACAACATTTTGTTTTTATTTATATACAGATTTTTAATGTTTATACATCTTTCTGTGCCTAAAGTTTTATTTTTCTTCTCCACTCGTCTCTACCCATCCACTCCATGTCCTCCAGTCCTCTTCTTCTCATTCCAGTTCTTATCCAGTATCCACGAGTTTCGAGGAATTTATACGATGATGATAATAACAATAATAATATTTATGATAATAATAATAACAATAATAGTTATTGTATAAATATGATCAATTATACAAGAAAGGACAATTAATATGTTCCTTGCACTAGGTGATGAAGTCGAGGTTAGAGCAAATATAAATTTAGTTTTCTTTTAAAAGATGTCAATGTCCGGCAACTCCTTATTCCTTGTGGTAGGAAATTTCAGTTGCGAGAAGTGGAGATAGTATATGACATGGAGTGATGTGATGTCCTATGTTCTTAGTGTTAAGTTTCAACATTTTATCCAAATATCAGCACAATACACTTCAATAACAAAGAGTTTACACACGTACATACATAGTGTTCTGCCTAGGGGCAGGTCTTTCACTGCAAAATCAATATTTTCCTTAACTCAGCTTTTTTTTGTATCCACATACAAACAATTAAATTTAATATTGTCTATCATCTGATGTATTTTTCTGCTTCTAACTTTCTGACCATTCATTCCAGGGCATCCGTCAGCAGGCAGTTTCTACTTAGCCAGTGGCCAATTTTCTTTTTTATTTTCCTCTTTTTTTATGGGTTCCAGCAATGTTCTTCCTTCACCCACTCTGTCTAGCACATCTATATTTTTTATTTTTCTGTCCATTTTATACGTTCCATCCTTCTCTATGTCCACATCTCAAAAGCTTCCAGTCGTTTTTCCTCATTCAGTCGTAATGTCCAAGTCTCTGTCCTTACAATGCTACACACCACACAAAGCACATAACTAGCCTCTTCCGTGATTATTTTTCCAAAGGTCCGCAGAAAATATTAATTAATTAATTAATAATAATAATAATAATAATAATAATAATAATAATAATAATAATAGTAGTAAGTACAACACGCAAACACTATTGAGTAACACTAAGAAATTAGGACTGGAAGTAAATATCAATAAAACTAAATATGTGGTCACACATAGAAATATATAATGGAAATGGACAGCTAATGACAAATGAGGGAAATTTGGAGGATGTGGCTGAATTCAAATACCCAGGAACAATAATCATAAATAGGAATGAGATGCACAAAGAAATTAAACATAGGCTCAATTCTGGAAATGCGTGCTATTATGCATTACAGAGACTTTTGATGTCCCAACTCCTGTCAAAAAACGTTAAACTGAAAATATATAAAACTATTATTCTACCAGTTATATTATATGGATGCGAAACATGGACTCTTAATTTAAGGGAGGAAATGTGATTACGAATATTTGAAAATAAAGTACTTACGAAAACTTTTATACCAAAGAGAGATGAACAGAGAGGTGAATGGAGAAGACTATATAACAATGAACTGCATGGTCTTCTTTATAGGAAGCAGATATAATAAGAACAGTTAAATCTCGTAGACTGCGGGGGGCAGGACATGTGGCACGAATGGAGAATGAATGAGGTGCTGGGAAGCTTCTTGTAGGGAAATCGAAAGGAATACGCCCAGTTGGTAGACCTGATATGAGGTGGGAGAATGACATTAACCATGATTTGAGGGAAGTAGATTATAAACGGGATGATTGGAAAACACTTGGTCAAGGTAGGGATGTATGGAGAGCTTATGTCCGCTCGGTCATGAACCTACGGGTTTGATAGTGCCAGTGAATAAAATAAATAAATAAAATAATAATAAAAATAATAATAATTTATTTTACCTGATAGAGTTAAGACCATGAGGTGTTCTCTTCCACTTCACCAGGTTAAATTACGCATATAATAACAATTATGATTTAGGATAACTTGGTTAATAATAGACTACACAATGTGCAAGAAAAGAACAACAAATATCATTATCATCAACAATCACGGATTAAGCCAATGTGGCTTGTTCCGGTCTCGTAGATTCTCATTCAAAAAATTGAATCCATCTCTTTTTCGGTCTACCAATATTCCTGTCTCCTTTTGGTTTGTAATTAAGTATAATTTTTGGAATCCGATCATCTTTCATTCTTTGAACATATTCTTTCCAGTTTTTTTCTATATTATCTTATTTTATCTAAAAGTTTAAAAATATTTAGCTCATTTCTAATATCTTCACATCTTCTTTTATCTAGAAGTTTGCAGCCAGCCACACTTCACAGAAATCTAATTTCAGCTGCTTCTATGATCTTCTCTTTTCTTTTCTTTTAGTTAAAACCCAACATTCACTACCATACAATAGTAAGGAGACTGCCACTGCTTTATAAAATGTTTGTTTTGTTTCCTTTATTTTATTTTTCAATATTCTCTTAATTGTGCCACATATATAATTAAATGTATTAAGTTCGTTAAACAGATCTTCATTTTCAAAATAGGAGATTTCGTAACCCAGGTATTTAAGATATTTCACTTGTTCAATGGGTTTCCCCTCCAGAATTATTTTACTTATTTTAGCACAAAAATATTGAAATAATAATAGTAATAATAATAATAATAATAATAATAATAATAATAGTAGTAATAATAATAATAGTAATGGTATATTTTACCAGATGGAGTTAAGACCGAAAGATCTTCTGTACCACTTCACGTAGCAAAAGATAATGGCTTTGAAGAAACCATGATACACAATGAAATAAGTTTAAAAAAAACTATTGATTCCGACCGGGTTTGAACCCACGACCTTCGGTACCAGAGGAAAAGAACATAACCACTACACCACCGCAGCAAACAAATTAGGCGATGTCATGCATCAACCGGCTAAGCGTCATTCTTCAAAAAATTCATTTTGATGTCATCTGTTGCATGAAGTAAGTGTTCGCACACTTTTAGCACCAAATCTTTAAATATAGCCTTATTATTTAAAAAAATGTTAACACCGTCAGTCCTATCAGAAATTCTGTGTTTTGTAACAAACGGATATGAAACCAGATCTTCATAAATGCTAATCTAAATTTTGCATTATGCGGTTAAGTGCCAAATGTCCCTGCTCTTAGATTGTTGATGCATAACTGAGTGTATTATCATACAAGTGATTATCAAGTCAGAAATAATTAAATACCTCTTGCTAGAGTTAAAAATGCAAGAAAAACTTTTTGCGCGATAGTCCCTTTTGTCGTACTTCAGCAATGGCGACCATGATTGAAAGTTCAACTTCCAACATATCGGAGTTACCAACTTAAATAACTGTGGAAAGTAAAACCACTGCCCTCTATGTATACTACATACAATGTATATACAAAACATTCCAAAAGATCGTGTTAATATACATTATACGAAACAATCACTGCATTTTAAATGAACTGAACTTTATTTGAAACAATATAAAACAATAAATACGTACTTGCCGCCATTTTATCACTAAATTGGTCTCACAGCCTCCTGTTGTTTCAACTAATAAACATTGCCCATACTGTTAACGTTAGCCAATTGTTCATCCATCCATCCATCCATAGTAATTCTGCCCGAGGGCAGGTCTTTCACTGCAATCGTAGCATTTTCATGCAATGCTTTGCAGTTTTACTACGGAATTATAGGTGTGGTAACTTCCCGTTGCTTTCTACACCGGTGAAGGATGATGATGACAATGATAAGGAAGGTGATGATGGCTGGATGATTTTCGGGGACCGTTGGGCCCTGAGCTTCCTGACATTTGTCTTATAGGTGAAAAAAACCTCAAAAAAAAACCTCACCCAGGAGCCTGTCACGACCGGGAATCGAACCCGGGCCCGCTGCGTGACGAGGCAGCTCGCTACCTCGAGACCACAGCGGTGGACAATTGTTTATAATGAACGCAAATATTTCCAACAAAGATATTATTTTACTATTATTCATTATTTTGAAAACACCATCGCGCAAAAAAATAATGTACAACGCACGTTTGTGAAGTGTTTTACAGAATCTCGGAAATTAAAAACCGAGCGATTTTTCTCGCTTCTGTAAAAACCACTTCCCAACCTCTCATCGTAATATACTATTAAAGTATTTTCTCGAATCTTACACCATGGCGCATAGTCGGTTGATGTATAACGTCCAATTATGATAAAGAACAAGGGATTGAAGTGGAAGATTTTCAATCTGTTAAAGAATTATTAAAATTAGCTAGAATTAATATTCACAGTTGAGTTTTTATTAGTAAAATGTTGAATGAATGACTTTTAAATTAATAAAAGTTTTCTACGAGTTTGAAACAAGTGAAGCATAAAATCCTGTTAGATCTCAGATTAATTTTTGTTAAATTTCAGAAAGAAACAATAGATGGAGCTGCTATCGGTATCGTTCCACGAGAGAAATATTGTTTTCAAAACGGAAATTACCCCGGCTTCATCTTTTATGTGGTTTCAACAGAAAATAACATTTTTTTTCTCTCTGTATCCAGTGAGGCGGGTGACAGTAGAATATCGACCCGACTGCCATCTTGCGGGTCACCGTGTCAACATATTGAGAATCACTTCGCCAACAATAATGGGATTTTCACAGGAAATAGAAACACTTTTTCGCTCTCTGGTAGACAACTATTTTGCAATAAATTGTCTTTAGTAATACCGCTACTAACAAACTGGGGGTGAAAGTCAATGCCAACAGAAATAAATATATTTTCAAAAACCTAACCTGTTTCGCGACTTTTTTTTTTAATTCCTTCATAAACTCATTCAACTTTTATTCTTCTTCTTCTTAAATATAATTTGTAGGGTTTTCATCCTGTTTATTTCCAAAATCATTCCTCGGAGGAAGACGTGTTGTATGTGCATGCACATCCATCTCTTAGCTGGTCTTCCTCTTGTTCCTCTCCCGTCCACTGGTCTATCTTCTTTAGCTCTTTTTGCAAGCCGGTTTTCTTTCTACATGACCCTTCCAATATTTTCGTCTATCTTTGATAAATTTGGTTATGTCTTGAATATGACATTTGTCCCTAATTTTTGTGTTGTGTATTTTATCAAATAATACTTTCCCCTGAATAGTTCTTAAAATTTTCATTTCACATGTGCTATTATTTGTTTAGTTTTTGTTGTATCAGCCCTAGTTTCTGCTCCATATACGATAACTGGTCAAACTATCGTTTTGTGTATGCGGATTTTGCTTTCTTTTATTCTTGGGGTTTCATTTTTCAAATTATTTTCCCACCATTTACAATGATTTTTACATTTTTCTTCTTCTTCTTCTTCCTTCCAAGTATTAGGCCAAGGCCTGTTACGATCCTATAGAAAATTTTCCCTCCAGCGTTTCATAGGACGGCCCAGTGATCTTCGTCCTCTTGGTATATAATTATAAACAGCTTTGGGGATCCGATTTGAAATCATTCTTTCATTTTTTCTATCGATTAATTCAATATATTTTTCTACTAAATGTAACTACATACTGTATTTACGCGTGTGTAGGCGCATTTTTACCTAAAATATAAGTTTCAAAATTAGGGTGCGGCTTATACATGAAATAACTATGTAACTGGTACATATCGTGAAGTGTCTGCGCTATTGATGTAAGCCGCCGAATTACAAGGTCGTGACGTGTCATAAATCACCTTGCCCAGCCGTAACGTGCCTTAAATTCATTGCAAGGCATTACCATATTCTTGGCTATCTTAAGGCCTTCGAACTGTATCATTTCGATGGATACAGAAAATCCGTCTGCCCTTGTTTTCCGTACGCAATCCAGGAGAACTCTTTCTAACTGTGAATACTTCGCTTTCTTTCCGCATAAAGAATGTCGATGTTGTGATGTGTTTTCAAGTGCATGTTTTGTTTGGATCCACCGTCGCACATTTTTTTCGTCCACATCAAACTTTCTTCCTGCTGTCATATTTCCGTGTTCTGCTGCATAGCGCACCACTTGTAGCTTGAATTTGGAGGTATAACTTGCTCCATGTTTACACACAGTGAACAGGAAGGACAATGAATACCGAACCTTCCAACTGACCGCCCCTTTTTACCCTTGTGTTAATGGCTGGGCTCCAGCCCGAACGTACCGTTACATAGCCGGTAACAGAAGCTTTGGAATTTACAACAATGCAAGATTTAATAATGGTGTAGGCCTACTTCTGTCTTTTGCACTGCTTCTTAGCGAAAATATAAGACAAATATTTTTCCCCCAATTTATTATTAGAAAACTTGGATGCGACATATAGACGCGTAAATACGACGTAGCATGAAGACGAGGCAGCCATATTGATTTAACTAATATTATATGCAACAATAAAGTCATGTACCAGTGCAGCCAACATAGAGTAGGCCTATGTACTAATTAACTGTACACATATACTTCAGAATTTCAGAACTTGCTATTTATTTCTGGGCGTTACATTATTTCACAGGTTAGAGTGCTTAAATTGCGTTAGGTTAGCTTTTAGGTTGATCTTTCACAGGTTCCATCCATAGTAATTCTGCCCGAAGGCAGGTCTTTCACTGCAATCACAGTATTTCCATGCCATGCTTTGCAGTTTTAATAGGGGATTATAGGTGTGGTAGCTTCTCGTTGCTTTCCACACCGGTGAAGGATGATGATGATAATGGTAAGGATGATGATGATGGTCGGATGATTTTCGGGGACCGTTGGATCCTAAGCTTCCTGACATTTGTCTTACAGGTGAGGAAAAACCCCGAAAAAACCTCACTCAGGAGCCTGTCCCGACCCGGAATCGAACCCGGGACCCCTGCGTGACAAGGCAGCACGCTACCTTGAGACCACAGCGGTGGACTTTCACAGTTTAGAGTACTTAAATTGCGTTAGGTTAGGTTATAGGTTCGTTAGATATCGTGTATATGTTGGCTGCATCCCGTGATTTCATAGTGTAAGCCGCTTCGCGTTTGTTGGCGCATGCGCATGGTGTATGATTGGAACTTGGAAAAATGTTATAAATTTATAAAAAAGCATTGATTGTGTCTACCATTATAACAAACAGTGACGTAGTTGCTAGGCAACAAAACCTATACTTTATATTCTAACAAAACACGATAACAAAACATAAAATACAGGTTCAACAAAAACGTAAAATACACTTTAATGATGATTTCCTATAACTACATAAATAAACTTTCCTTGGCTTTTCTGGAAGTATATTAATAGCTGCATCTTGGACTGCTTTTAAAATGTTTCCCGATGAATCGTAAAAATCACCTTCTCCGCTCATTTTTACATTAAAATCACATATCAAACTAGTACCAAAACTGCATTCATTTATCGTGTTTTTTTCTCCAAAACCCACATTAGTCTACTTTTTCTCTAAACATATCGTTTCCGCAATAAGCAAAGTTTATTAAATATACTAAATATACAACATATAGGCTACAAAAGTACCTGAACGTAGATAAAATAATGTAGACAACACGTTACAAAATTAGGTTTAGGAACTTTCTGCTCTTACAATACTCGCGAGTCAAAATAACTATTTACACATTGACTAGCTAATACCCGGCATGCGCTGCTACGCCTAAATAAATTAAAATTAATGTGATTTTATGTTTACTTGGACTATTTAACTCATCCCCAAATGGGAGTCAATGACCAATCACGTTACAATGATTTTTTATTTACAACCAATCATCATAGTCGTGTTTCGCCTAGAATTTACCAACTAAAGTTTATCATAATAAAGAAAGCACCTCCTTTTTAAACATTCTGAATAGGTCATAGCATTATTTTGCAGTGACTGACTCCCCAAGAAATACGGCTACCAGATTGTATATATAGTGAATGAATGTCAATACATACCGCAGGCGGGAGTAAATATAAAAACATTTGTAGCAATTGATTATACCACCAAATAAAGAAACCACTGTTTGCACTTTCTTAAATGTATTTTTTCCCAGAAAATATAATTGTTATATTTACTTAATTAATATAGAGTAACATGTGTTTCATTTTTTCTCCACTAGAGTTCAATCTTACAATATTGCGTTCCTTTGGCAATAAATAATATGATCTGGTTGCAGTGACAAACAAAAGAAGCAAATTAAGCGTACCAATCGTTTCTCATTTGTTTTCAAACATCGCCGTTTACATTAAATATATAAATATTTTAAAATAACTATATTTAAATAATGATTTGTGAGTAAACAGCTTAATTTTATTCATTAAATAGTCCTAACAAATGCCACTCTTGATTTCCAAATTCTCTAGATAAATTGGAAATCACTCGTGGCATTACTTATGATAAATGAAAGGAAAAATAACTATAAATTTATATTCTTTAAGATACCCAGTGCTGATTACTCGGCATTGCCCAAGAATCTACTTATTCCGACCTTCTTAACATAAATGAGCTGAAAAAATAAAATTAATGTTTTTTTATGTTTAGTTAAATAAATGAAAGGAAAATTTTATATTGTAATTATTTTTAGATACCCCTTGCTCTTCATCCGGCGTTGTCCGGGAATCTACTCATCCTGATCTTCTTGGCATAAATGAGCTGAAAGACAAAACTTAACGGACTTCTTATGATTAGAGTTGGTAGACCAAGAATGAGGTGGGAGAATAACATTAACTATGATTTGAGGGAAGTAGATTATACAGGGAATGATTGGAAAGGATTAGCTCAGGATAGGGATGTATGGAGAGCTTATGTCCGCGCGGCCATGAACCTACGGGTTCGATAGTGCCAGTGAGTAAGTAAGTAAGTAAGTAAAAATAATTATAAATGTATATCGTAATTATTTTATGATCCCCGTGCTGATTACCCGGTGCTGCCCGCAAATCTATTTATCTAGATCTTCTTGGTATAAATGGGCTAAAATATAAAATTCGTTATTGTGAGTTATCCGTAAAAGAATACCCGCCATGTTCTGCTATGCTTGCACAGGAATCTTCTTGGCTTCAATGAAAGACAAAAATGGTTATTGTGAGTTATCCGTAAGAGACAAACATATGCTGTCGCGGACTTTCTCGTAGAGCTTTTTGAGATATTCAATTCTGTGTACATTACTTTTGTATATTTGTTATTGTTTAGGCAGAGTAAGCAATTTAAGCGTCCAAATAGCTACTTTTTTCACGTTTTTCACTACAAATGGCGATTTTTAAGAGTGTAGTAGTTGAGTATCACAACTCTCTTATAGCCTATGTCCATCCCGGGAATCTCCTGAACATTTTGTAAAAAGTCCCATCACAATTGGATCAACGGTATAGCCGCGCATAAAGTACGAACGATCAAACAAATAAACATTCATTTTATATTTAATTAAATTAAATAAAACTTACAGTTTTATGTGATTTTATTATTTATAAATATGAAAATCAAAACTGTATTAGCTTTTGTTTATACTGCATTGCTTGGCTACATTTATTTACAAAGTTCGCTATACAGATAAATATGAAAATTATGACAATGAAGATGATACGGTGAATTAAAACAGCTGTTATGAGTGTTAAATAAAATGGATATTTATGAAAATCATATAAAACTTTTATAGTTTCATTTATTAGATATATTTGAAGAAGTTCGTATGAAATTACCGTAAGTAATGCCACGAGTGGTTCTCAATTTATCTAGAGGATTTGGAAATCAAGAGTGGCATTTGTTAGGACTATTTAACAAATAAAATTAAGCTGTTTACTCACAAAACATTATTTAAATATAGTTATTTTAAAATATGTATATATTTGGCAGAACATGTGACACCTATGGGAATGAAAGACGTGCATGGAAGCTTCTTGTAGGAAAATCAGAGGAAACACGTCCAGTTGGTTGACGAAGAATGAGGTGGCAAAATAACAATAATCAATATTTAAGGGAAGTAGATTATTGAGGGAATGATTGGAAAACATTAGCTCAGGATAGGGATGTATGGTATCCGCGCGGCCATGAATTTACGGGTTCGATAGTGCCAGTGTGTAGGTATTTAATGTAAACGGCGATGTTTGAAAACAAATGAGAAATGTTTGGTTATGTTTCATTTGTTCATCACTGCAACTTGATCATAATATTTATTGCCAAATAGTATTGCAAAATTGTAAGAATGCACCCTAACGGAGAAAAAACTTAAACACATCAAACTGTCTGTTATAACTTACATTATAGGTTAAATATTTTTTTTAGAAAACAACTCAGTAAACTCAGTATTTAAAAACACAATTATTGAAAACAGAATTATCAAATGTGTAGTTCGAAGGAATATGTTCATTATTTGCTATATTCAATGTATTTGTTGGAGAGTCTGTCACTGCAAAATAATGCTCTGACCTGTTCACAATATTAAAAAGGAGTTCTCTTTATTTTGGTAATCAAAATTCGATAATTATCGAGGTGAAATACGACTGTGGTTAGTTGTGAAACAAAATTCATTGAAACGTGATTGGTCATTGACTCCCATTTTGGGGCATCAGTTAAATAGTCAATATAGAGAATCACATCTAAACATCATGGAGGTGAAAGGAGGCAACAAAATTAATTAAGACAGAGCTGAAACGGATGTTTCTTGCTCAGAATACAGACGGATTACGGGTTCGGTATGACAATTATTTGTGTATTTAAAGCACAAAACTGAATTAATTCAACACAGATAGAGTTCATTATATTGATTCAACTGTCTCCATGAATAACTTATCTGTGGCTGTCTTACGTAATACAGAAACAAAACAACTCCAATAACAATTGGTAAACGTGAGAATATCTGTTGCAATCTATTTCAATATACAAACCACTCCGCCATCTTGTTAGCGTCAACTCTATTTCCTAAACACAAGAGAAACTCAGAAAATTAAGTTTTTAGCTTGACTAATTAACTCATGTCCCAAACGGAAGTCAATGACCAATTAATTTTGTTTTTCAACCAATAAAACTCGTGTTTTACTTCACTATTTATCGATTTATCTTAACCACTTCCTGTTTTTGTGATAAAGAAAGCTCCTCTTCTTTAATATTCTGAATAGGTCAGATCATTATTTTGCAGTGACTGACTTTCCAATAAAGCCGCCAGATTTTAATGTACAAAATGGCAGTCACAATATTTGGCTGCGCTTCAAATGAAAATATAGACGAAATAATCCAGCAATCTAAGCCTCGAATCACTCAAAGTAAAAGAAAATATATTTAGAACCAGTTTTAATGATTTTGTCAACAACGAAATTACGTATTAATATTCTATATATTTATTTACTAAAAAAATAATTAATAAGCTATAATGTTGGTTATAATATACAGTTTAATAATGTGTTTCATTTTTTCTCCACTAGGGTGCATTCTTACAATATTGCGATCCTATTTGAAGTTTCCCACGCCAGGTGGCAATAAATAATATTATAGGATCAAGTTGCACTGAACAAACAGATGAAACATAAGCGCACAATTCTGTTTCGTTTTCAAATATCACCGTTTACATTAAATATATACATATTTTAAAATAACTATATTTAAATAATGTTTTTGAGTAAACAGCTTAATTTTATTCGTTAAATAGTCCTGACAAATGCCACTCTTGATTTCAAAATCCTCTAGATAAATTCATTCGTAACTTCGTGAACATATCGATTATTTGGAAATCACTCCTCACATTACTTATGATAATGATGTAAGTGCAACGTATTGTTGTTGTTATTATTATTATTATTATTATTATTATTATTATTATTATTATTATTATTATTATTATTATTACTATTACTATTACTATTACTATTATTTAATCAAATCATCCGGCCATCATCCTTATCATTGTCTTCATCATCCTTATCATTGTCTTCATCATCCTTATCATTATCATCAACATCCTTATCATCATCATCATCCTTCACCGGTGTGGAGAGCAACGGAACTATAATTCCCTAGTAAAGCTGCAAAGCATAGCATGAAAATGCTATGATTGCAGTGAAAGACCTGCCTTCGAACAAAATTACTATGGGTGGATGATTATTTAATTGACCGCGGTGGACTAGTGGTTATGCTCCTTGCCTCTGGTCCCGAGAATCGCAGGTTCAAACCCGGCCGGGGTTGATGGATTTTTTAGGATGGAAAAATCCAAGGAATAAGTCCTCCTGGAGGGACTTTAAGCCGTGGGTCCCGAGTCTGAAGATTTTCAGGCTCGTAAAAGATCCTTATGCCTGAATAAAAAGGCCTTTAAGCAAAATTTACCGAATTTTCCCGCCCTAGTACTACCTTGGTTTCCTAGATGTCAGTATGAGGCGGAACTCTGACCACGGGCCCCTCCAATGGCATATATACAAAAACAAGTGTAACTAAATTAGTATGGTTCAATTTCTTTCCTGTAGGGGGAGAGCGCCTAAATCTCGTTGAGGGAAACAAGGGCTTACAAGATTATAAGACAAGATTATTATTATTATTATTATTATTATTATTATTATTATTATTATTATTATTATTATTTAACAGGTTTGAATGTATACAACATTTTCCTGTGCCCAATATTAAGTTTTGATTATCTTCCTCCATTCATCTCTATCCTTCCAATCACCTGTCCTTCATCAAATTCATAATTCCTCTATCCATATCTTCTTATGTCTCTCTCTTCTTTTCAAACCCACTCCAAATTGCTGACTGGCAATCTATCTACATTCATCCTCTTGTGGTGTCCAAACAACTGTAATTGATTATTTCCCACAAATTGTATAATTGTTTTGTTAAAGTTCATTTTTTCTGTGATAATACCGTTTCTGATCCTGTCTAATTTAGAACAACGTGCAGATCTTCTTAAAAATCCATTTCTGTAGATTGTAATTTAGACTTAAATCTGACATATAGTCAACGTTTCTGCCCCATAGGTCATTAAACTTGTTACTATTGATTTATAAATATGGATTTTAATTTCTTTGAATATCTTTATTCAACATTTTTGTTATCTCCAAATCATTGTTTTCATCTTCATTTATTTCAAATAAACATATCGTAACAAACTCATTAGCACTATCGAAACCGTAGGTTCATGGCCACGTGGACATAAGCTCTCCATACATTCCTATCCTGACCTAATGTTTGCCAATCATCTCCTGTATAATGTAGTTAACTCAAATCATCGTTAATGTTATTATCTCACCTCGTACTTGGTCAACCAACTTGGCGTTTTCCCTCCGGTCTTCCTACAAGAAGCTTCCAAGCTCGTCTTTTATTCCCCATTTGTGTCACATCTCGTGTCCATCGGAGTCTACGAGACTTAACTGTTCTTATTATATTTGGTTTCCTATAAAGACCATGTAGTTCACTCTTATGAAGTCTTCTCCATTCACCTGTCTGTTCATTTCTCTTTGATCCAAAAATGTCCCTAAGAACTTTATTCTCAAATACTCGTAATCTCCTTTTCTCCCTTAAAGTAAGAGTCCATGTTTTCACATCCATATAATATAACTGGTAGAATAACAGATTTATATATCTTCAGTTTAACTTCTATTCTTTTTTTTTTAGAGAAGTTGGGATAAGATTCTCTGTAATACATAATTACATGCATTTCCAGAATTCAGCCTATGTTTAATTTCTTTATGCATGTCATTCCTATCTTTAACTTTTCTTCCTAGGTATTTGAATTCAGCCACTTCTTCAAAATTTAAGAAAAAAAAAGTAAACTTTCAAGACATGTGTCACGAATGCTGAATTCACAAAGGAGGAAGTCGTATTATAAAGAGAAATTGCACGCTGTACTCGTGAGTCACTCTGTATTAATGTGCCAGGTTACTCTGTATTATCTGTTACAAAATCGCATTTTTAAAATGCTGGAACTTTTTTTCTCATTCTGGTTGTTTGATAAGTTGAAGTAACCCCACACGCTACCTCTTGACCCTAACACGAGTTCTGTCTAGGGACTATAAGAGGGGGAAACATGTCATTCTCCCCTAACCTATCGAAAACCCTCTCAACACACCGTGTCCGATAACACGAGCCACTTTATACACAACAAGCTGCTAGCTGTCTCATGCCAAATTTCTGTTCATATTAAGATACAGTTAACCTCTCTATGTCTCCCTCTCCCCTTCCTCTACTCTCTCTCTCTCTCTCTCTCTCTCTCTCTCTCTCTCTCTCTCTCACTCACTCTCTCTCTCTCTCTCTCTCTCTCTATATATATATATATATATATATATATATATAATAATTAGATGTTTAACATTGAGCAATGCAAGCTTAATATGGAATGATAAGAAAAATAAATGCCTGGACGGGATTCGAACTCGGAACTCTGAGTCTGTACCTCAGCGTGTTATCCATTACACCACCAGGCGAATCCAATTCAAACGCTTATTTTTCTTATATTTGTATTATATTCTCCATTATTACTAGATGTCGCGAGTACTCGGTCTTCACTGCCATCTAGTAGCTGACTATAACAAGTAAGCAAATTAAAGAGAATATTTTTACTTCATAGCAGTGACGCTTTATGGATGTTATAATTAAATGTTTAACATTGAGCAATGCAAGCTTAATATGGTATGATAAGAAAAATAAATGCCTGGACGGGATTCGAAGTCGGAACTCTGAGTCTGTACCTCAGCGTGTTATCCATTACACCACCAGGCGAATCCAATTCAAACACTTATTTTTCTTATATATGTATTATATATTTATATATATATATATATATATATATATATATATATGAAACAGCGTAAAAGTGAAGATAAGGAAGAAATGTCAGAGGAAAGAGAAATTGGAGGGGGGGTACGGCAAGGATGTCCTCTATCACCTACTCTTTTCAACATCTACCTGGAAGACCTAATGAAGAACTGCTTCAGGAATACGGGCGGCGTAAAACATGAGAGGAAGACGAAGATTTGCTGATGACATGGCTTTGCTAGCAGAAGATGCAATGGCACTGAGGAACATACTGATGGAGCTAAATGACAAGTACGAGGATTACGGAATGAAGATAAATATAAATAAGACGAAGGCCATGATTATAGGATGGAGACCAAGGAAGATAAACATGAGGATTAAATATGAGGTAACTGAGCAAGTGGAGATCTTCAAATACTTGGGTTGTGCTATCAGTAGTAACATGAACTGCGGTCAATAAGTAAAGCAAAGGATAGCAACACACACACACACATATATATATATATATATATATATATAGGGTGTTTCAGAATAAGTATTACAGACTTCTAGAGATTATAGAAGGGACTTAGTAGATAAAGTTTTGATAAGGAACCCATGTCCGGAAACGTACCATTTCTATGTAAAATAGGTATGAAGATCGAAACACAATGGACTGATATAATGTGTCTCGTGTTTCAGAATAAGTATTACACACTTCTAGGGGCTATACTGTAAGTGTGATTGCATGTGGAGACCCGTTGTTCGTTGCACAAAGTGTACCTGCGACGCATGTTTTCATACACACGCCACACAAGACCTGATGTGTGCTCAATAATTTATGCTGCCGTCAGAATTCGTGCAAGATCTTCCTCCTACTCGACAGGTGTAGTACAACCCCTAGAAGTCTGTAATATTTATTCTGAAACACAAGACACGATTTATCAGCCCAATGTGTTTCGATCTTCAAACTTACTTTATATCGAATATGTATGTTTTCGGACGTGAGTTCCTTATCAAAAATATATCTACTAAGTCCCCTCTACAACCCCTAGAAGTCTGTAATACTTATTCTGAAACACCCTGTATATGCATCCATCGATCCATAGTACTTCAGCCCAAGGGAAGGTCTTTCACTGCAATCATAACATTTTCATGCTATGTTTTGCAGCTTTACTAGGGAATTAGAAATGTGGTAGCTTCCGTTGCTTTTCCATACTGGTGAAGGATGATGATGATAATGATAAGGATGATGATGATGGCCGGATGATTTTCGGGGACACTTGGGCCCTGAGTTTCCTGACATTTGTCTTACAGGTGAGGAAGAACTCCGAAAAAAAAAACTCACCTCGGAGCCTGTCCCGACCAGGAATCAAACCCAGGCCTGCAACGTGACAAGGCAGATCGTTGCCTCGATACCATATATATATATATATATATATATATATATATATATATATATATATGTGTGTGTGTGTGTGTGTGTGTGTGTGTGTGTCCGTCTGTTTGTTGATGTGTCTGTCTCTCAGCTAATATGTGTAAATTAGTCTGCTTTCTCTTAATTTTCATGAAGATGCCTGAAAATTGCATTTCAAATGGAGACAAGATCTAACAAGTTGAAAAACAAGTTATTCAGATTCGTTCCTTTGAACACATCTCAATGAACTGAAAAGTCTTCTCAATAACTTGAACGAATCAGAGATCTTATCGCCTCGTTAAAAACAAGTTCGCAAAGTGCAAAACTTAATGCTTTATCAATATTTTAAATACATTTTATCCTTTGATTCTATAAAGAATGCATACAGTTTTATTCTAGAAGGTAACGTTTGAATTGGAGACGCATACTTTGTAATTTATATCCCAGATAAGAAAGCCTCCTTTCACATCCCTCCCTTCGTCGATACTTTATTAACTTCATTCCTTACAAAGTCACAGCCTTCTAGAAATTTCGACATGTTTTCTGGATAACTCTCAATATTCTTATGCTTGTTGAGAGCCTACAATTTTCATATTTTTACCAGACTACTTCTCTGTTTTGTTAATTTCAAGCGAATGTAGTTTCTAGGGCATAACTAACTACTAACTAGCTCACTGGCTCTATCGAATCCGTAGGTTCATGGCCATAAATTACGTAAACTAAGTGAATTCCTCTGCAAATCAAAGTTAAGGTTAGACTTCGTCCCCAATATATTTCGTTAAAACTAGATTAAATTCAAAACATTTTGTAAATAATAACACTGAGCAACAAAACAAACTTCTTTTTTTGTCTCAGAAAGAAAAATATGTATTTCTGATAGTATTTTTTCTCCTGAATTCAAATATGATATCAGTTCTTCTCCATCACGCAAGGTTTCCGAGAGGCAGGCATTTATAATTTCAAACACTTTAATATTTTCTACATTCGTAACTGCACAATATGAAAACATTCGGACTCGCCTAGAAAGTAAGAAATGATTATTGTCTGCTATATTTCGCCTGTGGAGCATCCTTCTTGATGGTCCAACAATAATCCGCCAGCATATTAGGATTTCATTTGCCTTGATATCTCTTTTCCATAGCTGAAATCTCCTGAGTTAGCTCACTTGATTTTATTTGACAATGGACAAATTGACGAAAAAACGTTTATTAAAAAAAATTATTTAAATCCATTAATTGCAAATTAAATAAAAAAACTGTGGGTGATGGAGAAATTCCGAATACGTATTTGTAAAGACGATAAAAAACTGCATTAAGTACAACTATTAGCACTCATGACACAAAGATCATGCTGACCAATGTAATTATACTGTAGACATTCCATGTAATATTTATTTCTTATTTTAATTAGACGTAAGAATTATTTTTGTATTTTTTGAACCTGGTTGAGTGGTAGACAAGTCCTTAAGGCTTTAACTCTGCCAGGTAAAATAAAGTTCCTATTAGTGTTGTTGTTGTGCGTCGTCGTTGTGTTGTTGTTCTTCTTCTTATCTTATTCTTCGTTTATTCTTCTTCTTATCTTTCTTCTTTTTTCTTCGGAGGGGTTCGGGAGGAGGGGGAGGAGGAGAAGGGGGGAGGAGGAGGAGGCGTGGAGGTGGAGGAGGCGGCGGGGAGGAGAGAGGGGAGGGGGGAGGAGGAGGAGGGGAGGGGGGGGAGGAGGGCGGCGGAGGCGGGGTCGGGGGGGGCGGGGCGGAGGAGGGGGAGGGGCGGCGGGGCGGGAGGCGGAGGCGGCAGGCGGGTCGGGGAGGAGGCGGGGGAGGCGATGGCGGAGGCGGGGAGGGCGGCGGAGGCGGGGCGGCGGAGGTGGCGGCGGGGGAGGAGGAGGAGGAGGTGCGGCGGCGGCGGAGGCGGCGGTGGAGTGCGGCGGAGGCGGGGAGGAGGCAGGAGGCAGGGGAGGAGGCGGCGGAGGGGAGGAGGAGGAGGAGGGGAGGCGGGGAGGAGGGGAGGAGAGGGGAGCGGGGAGGAGGGGGGGAGGAGGAGGAGGGGGAGGAGGCGGAGGGGAGGGGCGGAGGGTGGGGAGGTGGAGGCTAGGAGGCGGGAGGAGGAGGGGAGGAGGAGGGGAGGGGAGGAGGAGGAGGAGGGGAGGAGGAGGAGGAGGGGAGGAGGAGGAGGAGGGGGAGGAGGAGTGAGGAGGGGAAGGAGGGGGAGGAGGGGAGGAGGAGGCGGGGGGGCGGAGGAGGGAGGGGAGGCGGGAGGGGAGGGGAGGAAGGAGGGATGGGAGGAGGGGGAGGCGGGGAGGAGAGGATGGGGGGCGGCGGAGGCGGGAGGAGGAGGAGGAGGGGAGGAGGAGGCGGAGGGATGCGGAGGAGTAGGGGAGGAGGAGGAGGGGGGGAGTAGGGGGGAGGGAGGGGGAGGGGGTAGGAGGAGGAGGGAGGGGAGGAGGGGAGGAGGGAGGAGGAGGAGGGGAGGGAGGAGGAGGGGAGGAGGAGGAGGGAGGAGTGGGGAGGAGGAGGAGGAGGGGAGGAGGAGGAGGAGGAGGGGGGGAGGAGGGGAGGAGGAGGAGGAGGGGAGGGGGAGGAGGAGGAGGGGGGGAGGAGGCGGAGGAGGAGAGGAGGAGGAGGGGAGGGGAGGGGAGGCGGAGGAGAGGGGAGGAGGCGGAGGAGGGGAGGAGGAGGGGGAGGGGAGGAGGGGGGAGGGGAGGAGGAGGGGTGAGGAGGAGGAGGAGGGGGGAGGAGCGGGGAGGAGGGGAGGAGGGGGGAGGAGGGGAGGAGGGGGAGGAGGGGGGGAGGAGGGGAGGGGAGGAGGAGGGGGGAGGAGGGGGGAGGAGGAGGGGAGGGGAGAGGAGTGAGGAGGAGGAGGGGGGAGGCGGAGGCTGAGGGGGGCGGAGGCGGGGAGGAGGGAGGAGGAGGGGGGAGGAGGAGGAGGGGAGGAGGAGGGGAGGGGAGGAGGAGGCGGAGGAGGGGAGGGGAGGGGCAGGCGGAGGGGAGG